>CAUYUJ010021827.1:62500-85000 GCA_963575745.1 Prorocentrum cordatum | reverse complement strand
CTGGCCAGCGCTTGGTTTCGCTGATCGAGCCGAGCTCCGAGCCGCTTGCAGTGCCCACGGAGTCGATCTTCGACGCGGAGGTCGGCGGCAGGGCGGTCGGAGCGGCGCTGGCGCAGTTTCCCACTGATGGGGTACCCCCCTCCACCAGTGGACGGCTCTGAGGGGGAGGGCGACGTGCCCGAAGTGCTGTCCGAGGTTGGGGACATGCCGCCTGTCGGCACGCAGTTGGGGGCATCACCTCCTTCCCGTCCTGAGGGGGTCGGCCCTTTTCGACCCAGTGGAGGTTCTGCACGGAGGCCCTGTTCCTGGTGCGTGGTGCCTTCGTGGTCTCCCTCCTGATCCTGGCGAGGGCCGCTTATTTACTTTCCCAGGCGAGAAGAGTGGCGAGCGGTACGTGGGCCTGTTCTGATATTTTCTCCGTTTTCATCTCGTTGCTGGTGCGCCTCCTCCAGCTACGGTCTTCGGCAGCGGAATCGAGTTGTCCGTGCTCTTCCTGACGATCCCTGTCATTTCGAGGCGGCGTCGACGGTAAAAAAAGACGAAGAAGAGGCAGGGGGGGGAAGAAGCGCTCGAGGAAGGGCGCCAGAGCAGGCAGAGGAGGCGGCAGGGGGGGGAGAAGGCCCAGGCAACGGAGGAGGGGACGAAGGCAGCGACAGCCAGGGCGACAGAGCAGACCCAGGCCCGAGCCCAGACCCCCACGGGCCACGATGAGCGCACGCCCCAGAAGCGGCTGGAGCCCCCAGGGCCAAAGAGGCAGCGGAGGAGGAAGAGGAGGAAGAGGGCGACGGCGGAGGAGCAGCGCAGGGGCCGAGGGGCCGACGCCCTCAGAGGAAAGCGCTGCGCAAGGCAGAGAGAGAGGTGCGGGACGGGGCGGATTTGCAGGCAGCGTTGAACCAGCGGGTGGCCACCTTGCGGAGCGCCCAAGGACCCCCCCAAGGACTCCTGAGCGCAGATGGAGATCCACGCGGGGAGAAGGGGGGGGGGGAGGACAAAAACTAGGCGCGCCAGCTCCAAGGCTGGAAGCTCCTCCCCCTGATCCCGCGCACGCTGCTGAGTAAGGACACTGGCGCCCGCACAGTGCCCAAAGAACAGCTGCTGGAACGGTTTGTCCGGTTCGAGGCGGGACCCGGCGCGAAGGCTCGCCAAACCGCGGGAGCCGCTGAGAGGGGACCTGGCACCTCTGGTCTTGGAGCCAGTCCGGCTCGAGTCCGACAAGCTCCAGCGCAACATCCGCGGCTGCCGCAGGGGCGCCGCCCCGGGCCCGTCGGGCTTGACCAGCGAGCACATGCAAACACTCGCGGGAGACAAGCACGCCAGCGGCATAAAACACCACGCGGCGACGAGGATGGCGCAGGCAAGGCCACCAGGACCTGTGGCAGAAGCTTTGCGCCTGGGGGCGGCTCACGGCACAAACCAAGCCGACCGGGAGGGCGATGGGCATCTTGGCAGGAAACGGGCGGAGGAGGCTGGTGGCTCAGTTTTCCCTGCCCACCAGGGCGAACACGGAAGGCGTAGCACATCTCACCCAGCGCGCGACGCAGGCCAACCCAAGAAGGGGCGACAGTGCTTCCCAGAGGCGACCGCGCAATGCCATGCAACGGGGGTGGGCGGGCCCCCCAGCCGAGCTCGGCGCCACCCCCCCGCAGAATGTTCCACAGGTTCTCCTCGCACGACCAGCACGGGGACACCCACGCAGTGCAACAGGCAGAGAGAGCGGGAGCTGGGCGATCCCCCGATGCCCACGCTGTTTGCACTGGAGCAACACCCTGCCCTAGGAGAAAAAGACGCGCAGGCCAACTCACTACTGGGGAATTACTTTTTCGTCGTTCTTGACGACACTTACGTCGCCCTTGATTTGCGCCCTTTCCTGGAAAAAAACTTTGGTCGGCTTCCCCTCTGCCCCGCGTCGTCCCCTTCCCCCCCCCCCCCCTCTCCCTCCCCCCTCCCCCTTCCCTTCGCCCCCTTCCCCCCCCCCCCTTCCCTCTCCCTCCCCCCTCCCCCTTCCCTGCCCCATCCCTCCATTCGCGCCTGTCTTCTTATTATTCCAGCTGCCCCTCTGTTGCTGGCCCTCTCCACTGCGTATGCTTACATATTTGACTGATTGCTGCCATCGGTCCCTTACCATGCAGTGTTTGTGCTGCTTCTCTTTGCACTTTCTTTTTGCCCCTGCGTTTCCACATTATGTTTTATTGCTCCTGCGTCGTGATGCGCTCGTCGTGCTTGGATATCTCGCACCGCTCACAGGCCGCATTGCACTGGGTATATGCCACATGTTCTATCCGATGCATCTGCTTTGCCCTCTCTGTTTTTTGTTATTTGCTTTTGCACTATATTGTCCTTGTTCGCCTTCTTGTTGTCTGTCCTGCTCTCCACTCTCTTTGCTGGCCGCACGCGACCCCCGCGCATCTCCCTTGGGGTGGGGGGGGCCCGCCCCTCGCTTTTTCGAGGGCTGGCGCCGCCATTTCGGGGCGCACGCGGGAGGTGGATCGGCGCGGGCTGCGAGCATTCATCTTTCCACGGGGTGCCCTGCGAAGGGCGGTGAAAGACCCGACCCGAGACGGGGGCACCCTGCGTTCCATCTCGTCCACCTCTCTCTTGGGGGACGCGCTGGGGCGCCGCGGGGGTCCGCGGGCCGGGCGCGCGGCGCGCGGCGCGCGGCGGGCGCCCGACCTGTGGCCGCCGATGCGGAGGCCCAAAAAAAAAAACGCGGGGCATGCCCCAGCGCGATCGCGCGAAGTTGTCTGACTGGTCCGCCGCGCGCCCCAAAGCACTGTTTGTGGCATTGGCGCCAACATGGGCAAGACGAAAGTTCAGAACGCAGCAGGAGCGGAACCACCAGGAGTCAGGGAGCCAGGCACCGAGCAGGCCACCGCACGGGCAGGGCCTGGTGGTCCTTGGCCCGCCCATCGGGCACGCGGCGTATCTGCCACCACATGTGACCCCTGCTGGAAGATAACCACGTGCTCCTGCACCAGCTGTGCCCAGTGGGCGACCTCCAGACCGCCTGGCTTCTCCTGCGCGCGTGCGCCAGCCCGCAGGCAAATTTTTTAACTTGCGCGACATGGCACCGCGAGGTCACACGAGCACACGGCGAAGGCAGTCACAGACCTCCTGGGGGCCCCCGAGAACCAGCTTGCCGTCGGAGAGAAGGCCAAAAAGATCGCGCAACTCCCGCTGTGCCTCGGTGGTCTAGGCCTGGGGCCTCCCGAGCCGATTGCCCGCCGATGCTGCAAGAGCTGGCGTCCGCTATCACGGCGGACATCTGCTGGGCCCTTGACGCCGGAGCGGCCGGGCCCCGCCAGGCCTCCGCCAGGCGGCCGAGGTGGCCCTAGAAGGCTACGAGACGCCCACCTGGACGGCTCTGGCGCCGGGAGCGCGCCCCCCGCCCACGGCCCACGCGCAACAGGAAGAGGGGAGAGCGTCGAGCCAGGGACGGCATCATGCAACGCATGCAGGCCCCAGAAAGCGCCCTGCTGCGCTCCCAGAGCGGCTCGCGCACCGGCCGGGCGTGCACACAGTCCTGCCCACGAGCGAGCCCATGCGAGCACCACCTGCGCCCTCCTCCCGCGCCGCCTGCGCCTTGATTTACCATTCACGGCGGGCGCGCGCAGGCGCCAAGCGCGGCTCGACAGCAAGAGGGGACCACAGGGCAGCCTGCCCCACAGCCGGCGTCCTCCAGAAACGGCGGGCCCCCCTGGAGAAGGCGGCGGCCCGCATCTGCCGCGAGGCAGGGGCGAGTGGCGGAGAACCAGCGCCTGCGGGACCTGAACGTCGACGGCGTCGGCGCCGGCGACGGCAGGCGGCTCAATGGCGTGCCGCGCTGGAAGGGGCACAGCTGGCTGCGGACGCCACGCTGGTCTGCCCTCTAGGCCGGGACGGCGCGGCACACCTGCGCACGGCAGATGCGGACGGGCCGTGGCTCCGCGAGGCCCGCAGGCGCAAGGAGACAGCCCACCCGGAACTCCCGGACGCGAGGCGCTGCAGGCTCGTGGCCATGGCCCTAGAGGCGGGGGGCCGGTGGCCGCAGGAGGCCCTCCAGTTCGCGCGCCTTTGGCAGACTGCAAGGCCCGGTCCGCGCCAGAGCTACTGCGCGCCTCGGACAAGGCAACCTCGACACAGCGGGGGACAGGCATCGCGTCGGTGGCGGCGCAGCGGGCCTCCGCAGCCCCCCTGCAGCACCTGCCCCTGGACGGCCTCGCCTGCGACTGCGACGCGCCCTGGCTGCAGGACGTCCTGGCGGACGCGCGCCGTACAGTGGCGCCAATCCCTGGCCGCATGCTCGCGCGCCCCCGAGGGGGGCGGCCCCTGGCGGGGCGAGGGCCGGGGGCGCGGAAAACCACCGCCACCGCGAGGCCGCGGCAGAGGACACCAGCACCACCGCGACTCCAACCAGCAGCACTGCAACCACGATCACAAACACCAACACCGCCGCCACGCCGACCAGCAACACCACAAGCAGCAGCACAACCACCACGACAGCAGCGCGACCAAACCAGCAGCACCACCTACACTACCACCACAACCAGCACCACCACCGTAGCGCAAGGGGCCCAAAGAGTGGAGCGGGGGCGGGAGGTGGGACGGGGCTGCCGCGCACCCGCCTGCGAGCGCAGGACGGGGCCGCCGCACGCCCGCCCGCGGGCCCCACGCCCGGGCCACCGCCCCCAGGGGGCGCAACAAAGCGCAAGCTCGCGGAGCGGAACGGGGGCGGGAGGTGGGACGGGGCTGCCGCGCACCCGCCTGCGGGCCCCACCTCCCGGGCGTGGGACGGGGCTGCCGCGCGCCCGCCTGCGGGCCCCACGCCCGGGCCCCCGCCGCCACGGAGCCTCGGCAGACAGGAAAACGACGAGGGCACGGCGACGGACAGCACCAACGCCTCCACGACGACCAGCAGCACCAGCATCACCATCACAACGACAGCATCGCCACCACAACCAGCAGCACCTACACTGCCACCACAAGCAGCAGCAGCAGCAGCACCACCACCACAGGGCAAGGGGCCCAGAGTGGAGCGGGGGCAGGAGGTGGGACGGGGCTGCCGCGCACCCGTCTACGGGCCCCACCTTCCAGGCGTGGGACGGGGCCCCCCGCGCCCCCTGCGGCCCCACGCCCGAGCCCCCGCTCCCAAGGGCCAGAGAGACTTGCTGGACAGCCAGGGGCGCAACAAAGCGCAAGCTCGCGGAACGAAACGGGGGCGGGAGGCGGGACGGGGCTGCCGCAAACACGCCTGCGGGCCCCACCTCCCGGGCGCGGGACGGGGCTGCCGCGCGCCCGCCTGCGGGCCCCACGCCGGGGCCCCTGCCGCCACGGAGCCTCTGCCGACAGAAAAACGACGAGGACGCGGCGACGGACAGCGCCAACACCTCCACGACGACCAGCAGCACCAGCAGTACCACCGCAACGACGGCCACCAGCGAAGGTGCCACCAGCAGCACCGCCCCGCGCACAACCAACCACAGCAGCAACAACCCAACCACGCCAGCGATCAGCGCCACCACCACCAGCACGACCAACAACAGCAGCAGCAGCAGCAGCAGCAGCAGCAGCACAGCGGCGGCAGCAGCAGCGGCAGCGGCAGCAGCAGCAGCAGCAGCAGCAGCAGCAGCAGCAGGCACCCTGGCAGCGGCCAGGACGACAGCAGTCAGCAAGGCCCTCCGCCACCCCAGACGGCCACTCCTGCCGTCTGGCCGCCAGCCCCCCAGCCCCTTTCCGAGAGAGCGGGCTGGCGCCAGCTGCAGCCCGAGCCCCCCAGGGGAAGAGCCCCTTTCCCATGGTAGGACTCCCCTGGGGCCAGTTTCCCATCGGGGTTCGCGCGGCTCCGCTGCGGTCCCCGATGGCGCCCTGGCTTTTTTTGACATCCACGTCACACCTCCACATCCTCGGGTAAGTCCGAGGGCCAGAGCCAGCAGCGGAGGGGGGCGCTGGCTCCATGACACAGACCAATAGTCTGAGTCATCAGCGCAAGTGAAGCCAGCTCGAGAGACCAAAGGGGTCTCTGCGTCCTGACGCACCAGCACAAGGTGCACCTGCCGCAACATCTCTAAGAGAGTGGCAGGCACACAAGGCAACAAAACGGACGCCGACCTGCAAGCGAAAAGACAAAGCCAAATGCAGGGGTCCTGCAAATGGAAAAGACATCTCGAACCGACTGCCCTCGGCTGTGCAAGAGGAACGACGGTCAAGACGGCGCCCCGCCACGAGTGCCGAGACAGCCCCCAGCGGCGGAGAGCCAAGAAAGCGAGGCGAGCGAACGCACATACGACCGGGGACGCCCGCACAACGCAAACGGAGGAGAGATGTCGGGGCCAAGAGCCCCATGCTCCTGGCCGCGGCAACACCAAAACCCGAGCCAGAGTCGGGATGGGGCCACCCCCGTGCTCTGAGAAAGAAAGAAGCGCACCCTAGATGTGCTCGCACCTTCCCCCAGAAGCGGGGCGCCTGACACACGTGCGCGACGGGCGCACGCACTACGAGACAGCGCACACAAGAGAAACACCAAGGAAACAAATCGACCATCCACACAAGGACGACGAGCCCGCAGCCCCTGGTGCAGCCAGCGCCAGGACGACCGCCGGCCTCGCGCGGGGTAAAACACGGATGCCTGCCGAAAGGGTCAGACGCATCGGGCCGTGCTGTCATAAACGAAAAGAAAAGGCATACCCACGCCAGAGGAAACACGACCACCCACACAAGGACGACGAGGCCAGCAGTCCCTGGTGCAACCAGCGCCAGGACGACTGCCAACCTCGCCCCAGATGTGGGGTATAGCACGGATGCCTGCCTAAAGGGTCAGACGCATCGGGCCGTGCTAGGAAGAAGAAATAGGAAAGGGCGCCCCTGCGCCAAAGAAGCATTAATCCGAACTGTCCGACTCATCCTGTCGACGCCTCGCCAGGAAAGAAGGCTTGTCCCGTCGCAGCACTCGATTGGGTCCCTGCCTCATCTCCTGCTGAGGGGCCTCATCATCAGGCACAGTACGAGCAGCACCAGAAACGCCAGCTGTTCGCTCGAAAAGGAAGCTAGACGCTTCCTCCTCAGCAACAGAGAGAGTATCCCAATTTCCCGCACCGCACCGCCCGGACCCCACCCCCCGCTCCACACAGGAGGAAGAGGGAGGAGATCTGGCCAAGAGGCCAGCGGACACAACTGTGTCACACTCTTTAGAACGAGTAAGTTCCCCCTCGTGAACCCTCGAGGACTCACAAGCCACCAGTGGGCTGGGGGGGTCCACAGCCCCAGAAGTGGGCTGCACCAGGGGCTGTAAAATCCACCTGCTCATCGAAGCCTGGCCTGTTGAAACATCCCACAAACGCATCAACGTCCACAGAAACACCGAGCTTACGACGAGTGTAGTGAGGGTGTTTGCCTTTACAAAGCTGTGCCCAAGCAAGTCTGCCAGCTCGAGTCGGGGGAACACAGCGCTCCGCCAAACCCCTGACTTTACCACCAGACGAGTAGCTCTTGCGCCGCAAGCAAATAAAAAGGAACGACTGGTCGGAGCACTCGAAGGCCAAAGTCGCGTGGCCAAGGCGATCCTGGTGGGCAGCGTGAAGCTTGCTGTCCAGAGGGCACCGACCTTTGGTGGGGGGACCAGGGCCCGACATCCTTCGAGACAAACCGAGCACCTCCAAATAGCAGACCAGCGAGCCCAACGATGGCCCGCAACGGCACTGGCTGAAGAAGGAGGTGGCTGGATCCGTTCGACATAAGACAAATCAACCGAGGGCCACAAATGAAGTACCGCGCTGGCAACTTTAAGAGTAGCCTTCACAAACTTGACCTGACGATCAGCATCCTGAAGCAAGCCATCATCAGAAGGGTGAAGGAGGAGGGCCATTTTAGCCCCTACATCAGCAGCAAACTTGTTGTCAACGCGACGCCACCTCTCAGTAGCGTCTATGGATGGGTCTTCAATGTCCTGGTGGGCAGCGACTTTAGAGCAACCCGCGACCGAAGAACACTGACCATGGCACTGCAAAAAGGCGCCAGCATACATCTTTTTGCCTGACAATTGCTCAGGCTTCGGACGACCAGCAAGCCGCACAACATCAAGGCAATCGTAATAAACATGGCAATCAGAGGGGCTCGCAGCCAAAACGTTAGCCCACGTGAACGCACTGAACTCAGCGCTCTGGGGGGTCTGTGGGTAGGGGCTCCAGACAGGGGCTCGAACCTCAGCCACAAGAGTCCCATCGGAGTCAACCAGGCAGACAAAGCTAGCAGCACGCGTGAGCTCACGAACGGCATGACGAGCACAGGACCCGTCCACAAACAAATCGCCCCAGACACGGTTGGTAATGGGCCCACCATCTGGGGTGGAGTCGGGAGGGACATGCCACGTGAGGAACAGACCATCCTCAGACTCCACAGCAGGCCTGGGGCAACCGTCGGCGGGATGCCGAAAGGCTCCAGAGAGAAAGACGAAATAGTCTTCGAGGTCCCCAGAAGCCTTAGCGGCAAGTGCAGCATCAATGATCTCCTGCTTCACAGCCTCCAAACGGGCCCCCAGAACCTCAGTGTGCCGGCACTCCCATAAACGTCACGACACCACAGAAGGCACAGTGGGGAGAGATGCCGTATCCTAACTCCTCCGCCTTAGCAGCCGTGAAAAAAAAAGGCCTCGGTGGCGAAAGCCCGAATCCTGGCCTTCTGCAGGGCCGTGTACTTTTTGAAGCTGGGCGACACAGCCTGGCGAACCACGTCGTAACAAATCCTAGAAGGGATCCCTCGTTTGGCCGCAGAGTCACGCTCAAGCATGCGGAAATATCCCTCACGGACCAGGGACCTGACCAGGGCGGGGGAAAACAAACCCAGGGGAATAAACCGACCAAAGTCATCAACCAGGGTCATGAAATCCCTCATCTTCCAGCCAAGACGTACGAAGGACATACGGAGGGCCGTGACAGGCCCAGACACAAGCCGCCAGGAACACCTATCCTGAGAAAACACCGATCTCGAGGCCGCGTTAAGGGACGGAAAAGTGAGGGACCAGGGATAGGAAGCAGTTTGACTTATCCAGACCTCCTTGCTCCACCTGGTGATCGGGGCAGTCGCAGTGCGCCAAGTCGGATCTCCGTCCAACAGCGCACACGTCGTTAGAGACCTCAGCTGGCTGCGAGGACGCAAAAAAAAAAAAAAAAAAAAAAAAAAAAAAAAAAAAAAAAAAACTGCGGCGTAGCAAAGCTAAGGTCGTGATCGCTTATGCCCGTGACCTCAGTGCCGTACGCAGCCCCAGCTAAGGGGCCAGACGAATAAACTCTAAGGGTGGCGGCTCTTGGAATCACCTTAGCTTGCTTGCCGAGGCGGCGCGCAGCACGGGCAGGTTTCGCCAAGCGAGACTTCATCTTGGCAGACTTACCAGCAACGCGCAGAGCCCTGCCCGCAGAGTAGTCAACCCCGAGGTTGACCGCGGACGGCGAGCAATTTTGACAAAGGTGGCTGGGCTGCTCGAGGACCTGGGACCCCACAGCCTTGGAACTGGCAACCAGGGCAGTCTTGTCGAGGGCGAACGAACAACCGAATTCTTGTTGGACGACCTTGTCGAGGACTCTAGCTCCAGCGGCTATGGACGAAACGACAAACCGAGACTTCCCCGTGGCCGAGAGCCCCTGGTCGTCAATATGAACGTCCAGGTCCGTGCCCATGGGCAGCGGAATCAAATCATACCCCTCAGCACAGTAAACACGAATGAGGGTAGTGGCCATAGAACAGCCCGCGATAACACCGCTGATGCAGAAATAAGGCCCGTCAAGGCACCCCCCGGGACTCAAGAATCTGCCACAGCGATAGGCATAAATGCACAGTCTGGCGATGACCGAGGGAAAGCCAAGCCTGTCACACCGATACTCCAGTTTGGCTAAACATATGTTCTCATAGAACTTCGAAAAGTCAAAAAAGATGCTGCAGCTGGCTTCCCCCCCTGGCTAATCCGCTCTCGGCGGCGACGACCTGTCTCCAAACGACGTCAGCTGCTCCACGAAACTGTCCAGCAGCCCAGTGCCGACGGGGGTGTTCCAACTCCCAGTCCAAGGCCAAGGAGCGCCTGCAGCGCCCCCAAAGCCCGAACCAGGAGCAGAAAACCCCTATCGGCCCGTAGCCGCCAGCTGGTTTCGGGAGCAGGGCGCAACACCACAGAATCCGCCGACCCCTTGGGGATCATCGGCGTGTGAGATGCTTCCCCCTCCCCAAACCCCTCCCCCGGGAGCCCGGTCCGGTCGATTTGGAGGGGGGGGGGGGGTCCGGGACGAGCGTTCCCGAAGGGGGGGGGGGTCCGGGACGAGCGCTCCACGGGGCTTTTCCTGGCCCAAGAGGGCTTCAAGACGGGCCACGAAGCCCCCAAGAGGCCTCCAAGACGGCCCACGAAGGCTCCGAGAAGCCAAACGACCGCTCCAAGACGCCCACGATGGCCCCAAGACGGGCCAAGAGGTCTCCAAGACGGCCCCTGAGGTCCCAAATGAGCCTCCCAAGAGGGCCCAAAGAGTCAAAATTGCTGATTTTCCAGAGTGTTTTTCGATGTTTTTTGCTTTTCCGCCTTTCCGGCTTCCCGACGCTCCAAGACGGGCAAAGAGGCCCCAAAGATAGCCCCAAGATGGCCCAAGAGGCCCCCAAGACGGCCTCCAGACGGCCCAAGACGGCCCCAAGACGGCCCAAGAGGTCCCCAAGACGGCCCAAGAGGGCCGATTTGGAGGGGGGGAGGGGGCCGGGACGAGCGCAGCACGGCCGGGACGAGCGGTTCCAGGGCTTTTCCGGGCCCAAGAGGGCCTCAAGACGGGCCAAGAAGGCTCCAAGAGGCCTCCAAGACGGCCCACGAAGGCTCCGAGACGCCAAACGACCCCTCCAAGACGCCCAAGATGGCCCCAAGACGGGCCAAGAGGTCTCCAAGGCGGCCCCCGAGGTCCCATACAAGTCTCCCAAGAAGGCCCCGAGAGTCTAATTGTTGATTTTCCATAGTGTTCTTCGACGTTTTTTGCTTTTCCGCCTTTCCGGCTTCCCAACGCTCCAAGACGCGCGACGAGGCCCCAAAGATAGCCCCAAGATGGCCCAAGAGGCCCCCAAGACGGCCTCCAGACGGCCCAGGACGGCCCCAAGACGGCCCAAGAGGTCCTCAAAACGGCCCAAGAGGGCCGATTTGGAGGCGGGGAGGGGGCCAGGACGAGCGCAGCACGGCCGGGACGAGCGGTTCACGGAGCTTTTCCGGGCCCAAGAGGGCCTCAAGACGGGCCAAGAAGGCTCCAAGAGGCCTCCAAGACGGCCCACGAAGGCTCCGAGACGCCAAACGACCCCTCCAAGACGCCCAAGATGGCCCCAAGACGGGCCAAGAGGTCTCCAAGACGGCCCCCGAGGTCCCAAACAAGCCTCCCAAGAGGGCCCCAAGAGTCTCAAATTGTTGATTTTCCATAATGTTCTTCGACGTTTTTTGCTCTTCCGCCTTTCCGGCTTCCCGACGCTCCAAGACGGCCAAAGAGGCCCCAAAGACAGCCCCAAGATGGCCCAAAAGGCCCCCAAGACGGCCTCCAGACGGCCCAAGACGGCCCCAACACGGCCCAAGAGGTCCCCAAGACGGCCCAAGAGGGCTCCAAGACGGCACCACGAGGGGCCCAAGAGGGCGACCAAACATGTTGAAACTCTAGCTTTCTGCCCCCAGGAGCCCCAGGGGGCCCCAAGAGTGCCCCAAGAGGCCCCCAGAGGCCCTCACGAGGCCGCCCAGACGCCCCAAGGAACCCCCAAGAAGCACCCCAGAGGCTCCGAAACGGCCCCCGAGTGGCTCCAAAACTCGCAGTGTCGCTGTCCGCTCGGACCTCCCCGCGGAACTGCCCGAGACCCTCTGGCGGTGGCGGCGAACAGACACCAAACAAATATCACTCGCCTTTTCACCCCTTCGCAGCTTCTACTACCCCCAGATTGGCATAAACAAGGGGTCGGCGGTGTGGCGTAAGCCTAAGAATCTGCGGCGGAAGGCAGCCCAGAGTCTCAATCGCGCTGGGGATGCTGCTGAAACAATCGAGAACCTCATCGCACAAGAGAGAAAAGTGTCGACAGTGAAACCCGTCGACTGAAACAGCCGAGGAGGTCTTGTAGGATTTCGACATTTCATGGATCGCCTGGACCGAAAGTCTGGGAAGCAGAGCCAAGACTTTACCAGAAAAAATAGCTTCTTCGCCTTGGCCCCACAAGGCCGGGAAACGGGATCCCTCCGTTTTCAAAAGGGGCAGAGGGTCCGTGACAATGCAACCGTCGGCCGACAGAGTGCTGCTAGCAGTCCACGGGGTGGGATCGCGCAAGAGCATGTGAACACGCGTGGCAACCGACGAGAGACCGCTGGTGAGCCATGCCTTCCAGTCAGCACGACCTCTAGCAGCGTACTTGCTGTCGGCGGCCTGGACGGCCTCGAGCACCAGAGTGCAAGAGGGCAGAGTATGAAGCGTGGCCGGCTGAGGCCCCCACAGCGACAGCTACCTGCTCGGAGAGGGGGACGTAATCCTCACGAGCCGCCAAGATCCCTGCAGGTGGCAGAAGCAGAAGGGACCTAAGCCGTCTCGACGTGTCCGACTCGGCATCAGCTCTAGCGGAATGGATTAGAGCTCTGAGCTGCTGGCCAAGCCAGCGGAGAGCACGATGACCAGGGAAGCGGACCTGGGTATCTTTAGCCACAAGGGATTTCCAAACCAGCTGAGGACCCAGCCCGCGAGCACCCAAAACGGCAGGCGACGACCCAACAAGAGGGACCAGCTCGCGTTCAGCCGCGTCGGCCCAGGATTGGTACAACTTCCCCAAAAAACCTACGGGCACTCTCGGAATTTCCCTCGTCAACGAGGGTGAAAGCATAGTGGGCCATAGCCACCACACCAGACCAGGCCTGAGGGAGAGGAGAAGGACCGATAACCCCCGTGCACGGAAGGGGCGGGGGCTTACGAAACAAAAGGGCTTTCAAGACCGCAAGCTTGGGGAAAAACCTGATTTCCACCGGTCGATGGGGCGAAAGCTCCGTGTCCAACATCGTCTCGATCCTCTCGATTCCCTTGGCCAAACCACAGGACACCACAAAATAATCAGAGGTGGTGGGAGGGCCAGTCGGGTAATGAGTGCAAATGGCTGGTCCAAGTAACTCACCACGACGCTCTTGAACAAACTGCGAGCCCTGCACCTCAGCAGGCTCCATACTGAAATCAGCTCCGATCAGCCACGGGCAAGCCGAGGAGGAGATGAACGAAACTATGCTAGCCAAGAGCTCCATGTTACGATCGGACATCCCTTCAGAGCGAAACAAATAGGTCGAGGCAGCCATGAAGAGAGCGCCCCAGACAACTCGACCGAGCAGACAAGGCCCCCACCCCGAGACACAAGACCACCTGGAAGGTCCCGACACCCAAGCCAGCCGCGCACGGAAATAGCAATACCCCCACTGGTATCTCCCGCCTCGGTGGCCGAAGCGGGCGCCCACACTGATTTCCACCCGCGGCGGAGACACCAGGCGCTAGCCTGACCAATATCTTCGGCAGAAATCAGAGGGTGCTCTTGGCAGAATACAATGTGAGCGTTACCTCCCGAAAGAAGACAACGCATGGTGCCCCAAGAATTAGCGTTGATGGTCTGAACCTGCAAGGCCACAGAGTCCGTCTGCCGAGAGCTATCGCGCAATAGATCAGAACTGCCCGCATGCAAAGCACTGGGCGCCGAATGACAACCAGCACTGCGTTCTGAGACAGTAAAACGGACTTTCCGAGCAAATGGTGGGGACGGGCCTTTACAAAACGAGGCCCTTGGCCAAGGCAACGGAAGCCTGACCAGGGCAGTACAACCAGGAGCTTCTTTGACCAGCGAGCTCACTGGATACAAAGCGGACGGCTTGGGCAAAATCAAAGGGAACTTGCCGTCGAAACGAGACATCACACGAGCTGGCGGATCTTGGCAACCCAGAAACAGCACCAGCACGAGCGAAGAGCGAGGACCATCTGCTCGACAAAATACACTGCTGCAGAGGGCGTGGCATCTGCGCGAAAAGGAGTGGCATGCCTCGCTTTAACCAAAGGGCCTGCCTAGCCGCCGCAGCTGAGCAGGCTCATTTGGTTGAAGATTGGAAAGACAACATCGACCCCCCTGCGCTGATTTCGTCGACAGACCGAAGCGGCCAGAAGAGCCCGACCCAGGACCAGAGGACCCTAGGAAGGACGACAAAAAGCCACGAAAAGCAGGCCAAAACAGACGAGCGCGCAGAGGGGCCCTAACACCCAGGCTTGCCACTGGCAATCTCGTCAGACCGTGCACGGGCTGCGGCGGCGTCATTTGCCTCACTGGAATCAGGAGCGGCTGCGGCGGCTGCCGCCCCAGCCCCAGGCGCCGCTGCATCACCTCCATCAGCGGCAAGGGGATCAGCCTCGGCGCCGCCAGCCTGTTCATCGTCAGCACTGCGACGTTTCTTCTGGATACGCCCCGCGTGTGCAGCATGCTCCTTCTTGCTCGCGTCCACCTTGGCCTTCGCCTGCGAGAACAGGTCCTAGGCCAGTGAGCTGACCCCAGTCTTGAGCTGCTGCACCCTCGAGTCGAGTTCAGTCTGATCCTCCGCGGACAAGTCGTGACCACCCAGCTTGAATAGGTTACCGAACTCAACGTCGAAGAACAAGGAAAGTTTCGAGTCGTCAAAGAGGATGTCTGCTGGCATGCGCGGCACGGAGGCCTCATGCGGCAAGGAGGAGTGGAGCTTCTGGACCAACTGCTTGCGCTGCTCCCCCGCCTCGGCGAGCTCCGCACGAAGCTGTACCACCACGTCGCGCTGGGCTGCCAGCTGCTGCTCCACAGTATTGTACTTGCCCACCGCCTGCACCAGCTTGCGCTCGATGCCTTTGGCGCGCTGGTGGGCTTTGTTGAGCTGTACCTGCGTCGACTCGGCGACAGACTTCGGCTCAGAGAGAGCCTTGGCTGCAACACGGTGGGCCAGGGCGCCCTCCTTGTCACCGGGTTTTTCGCACAACATGGCAAGCTGCTCGTACTCCTCGGCAGAGAGCGGCGGCTTGGATGAGTCGCCCGACCCACCAGCGCCACCTTTCCCCCCTCCTGTGCCCCCAGGCGATGCCCCGGGCGAGCCGAGACCACCAGCTGGAGTTCGAGACGAAGGGGGGCCTGCAGACCACGGAGAGCTTGAATCAACCTTCGAGGCCGACTTGAGCGAGCCGCAGTGCTTGCAGAAATAAGAATCTGGATCCGTTTTTACCGCATCCACAGAATGAACATTTCCAGCGTTGCCCCTTGTTAGCTGGATCACGGCGAACGCCATCACTAGCAGGACGAAAGGCAACTTGTAATCCTGGCGCGAGCGGCGGCCATGAGTGCTCGAACTGCACCGGCTGCCTCTGCGCAAACTGCTCTCGTTGGCCACTCGGTGCCTGCTGTGGAGACCTCCCCCACAACAAGCCCACAGAAGCAACGCAGCAACAACCTCGATCACAAGAGGCGCGACGACTCCCAACGGCTGCACCGAGAGCAGCCACGCCAAGACTACGACCAGCAGCGCCACCACGACGACGACAAGAACCACCACGGCAACTAGCAGCACCACGACGACGCCCAGCACCCCCAGTCACCACCACGACCGCGACCAGCACCACCACCACGACGACTACGACCAGCAGCACCACGACCACCACAAGAAGCGCCACCAGCACAACGACGACCAGCAGCAGCGGCAGCGCCGCCACCACGACGACGACCAGCAGCACCACGGCTGCGACCAGCACCAGCACCAGCACCACCGCAACGACGACGGCGACCAGCGGCACAACGATTTTGACCAGCAGCGCCACCGCCACGGCGACCAGACCACCACCGGCACCGCAAGCGCCACGACTGCGGCCAATAGCACCGCATCGGCGACCAGCAGCACCACAATCGCGATGTCGGCCAGCAGCACTACTATCACCAAGACGGCAGCCAGCAACAACACGACGAAGACGACGACGACGACGACGACGACGACGACGACGACGACCAGCACTACAGCGACCAGCAGCTCTACCGCCCCGACGACGACGACCACGACGACGACCAGCACCGCTACCACCACCATCACCAGCACCACCACCACCAGCACCGCCACCACGACAACGACCAGCAGCGCCACCACCACCACAACGACCAGCGGCCCCAGCACCCCGGCGACCAGCAGCCCCGCCACCAGCAGCACCGCTACCACGGCGACGACTACGAGCCCCGCGCCGGCGACCAGCACCGCCGCCGCGACGGCGACTAGCGGCACCTCGAAGGCGACCAGAACCACCACCACCACCGCGGCGACCAGCATCACTACCGCCAGCACCCCCACCGCCGCAACCACTGCGACGGCGACCAACAGGACCACCATCACGACGGCGACCAGCAGCCCCACCACAAGCACGACAGCGACCGGCACCACCACGGCGACAATCAGCACCGCCACCAGCACCGCCACCACAACCACGACGACGACCAGCACCACCACGACGATGGCGACATGCAGCGCCACCAACAGCACGGCCACCACTGCGACGGCGATCTGCAGGACCACCACCACGACTAGCAGCGCCGCCAGCACCGCGACGGCGA
The DNA here is from genome assembly GCA_963575745.1 of Prorocentrum cordatum. Classification (NCBI taxonomy): domain Eukaryota; class Dinophyceae; order Prorocentrales; family Prorocentraceae; genus Prorocentrum; species Prorocentrum cordatum. The sequence continues at coordinate 68,425 of CAUYUJ010021827.1, read as the reverse complement.
CCAGCAACACTGCCACCACGACGGCGACCAGCAGTGCCGCCACCGAGACAACGACCAGAAGCAGCACCGCCAGCAGCCCCGCCACCGCGACCACCACCACCTCCACCACGGAGGAAGGGAGGAAAAGAAAGAGGAGGAGGAGGAGGAGGAGGAGGAGGAGGAGGAGGAGGAGGAGGAGGAGGAGGAGGAGGGAAACGAGGCAAGCGCAGCGCCAGGCGGGAACGCGAGGAGGCGGCGCCGGCGGCGCCGCGGCTGGCGGGCCCCGCGGCGAGGGGGCGGCGGCGCAGGCGGCGGGCAGCGGCTGGCAGGGGCCCGCCAAGGGCCGGCCGAGGCGCGCAGCGGGCGGCGCGGCGGCTGGCGGCGCCGGGGAGCGCCAGAGCGAGAGCCGCGCTCGGGCACCCGCTGGCAGCCGGGCGGACGGGGGCGGCGGCGGCGGCGCGCGGACGGGCTGCGGACGCCAGGCCCCCCGCGCGCTCCCCCGAGGCACGGCGGCGGTGCTCTGGCGGCAGGGCAGAGGCGGCGACGGAGGGAGGCGGCTGGCCCGAGGCCCCGGCCGGCGGCGGCGGCGGCGGCGGCGGTGGCGGCGGCGGCGGCGGCGGCGGGCGGCGGGCTGCGGCGGAGCGGGCGCGGCCCGCGCGGCGGGGGCGGGACGACGCGGCGGCCTCGGCTTGGCGTAAGCCCGCGCGAAAAGAAAAACAACAAAAAAAATATGCCGGGGTGGGCGCGGCGGCGCCATGCGAGCGCAGCCTCTGGGGCCCTCGGTGGGGTGGAGCTCCCTATGGGGCCACGAAACGTGCGAGGGGGTGCCGGAACAGGTGCCCTCGGTGGAGCTCCCCGGGGGGCCTGAAACGTGTGATGGGTGACCCGAAATGGGCGCGGTGGCGCCGTGCGAGCGCAGCCTCAAGTGCCTTCGGTTGCGCCCCCCATGGGGCCACGAAACATGTGAGGGGTGTGCCCACATGGGCGCACTGGTGCCATGTGAGCGCAACCACTCGGGCCCTCCGTGGAGCTCCCACTGGGGCCACGAAATGCGTGAGGGGTGTGCCGACATGGGCGCGGTGGTGTCATGCAAGAAACCACTAGGGCCTTCGGTGGAGCTTCCTATGGGGCCGCGAAGCGTGCGAGGAGTGTAGAGGGCAGGGGCAGTGATGGGCGGAGGAGGAGGGAGGGAGCAGCGGGACAGGGAGTGAGGTGACGCGGGGCGCTGTCTTTTCAAAACGAGGGCCCAACACCACATAGTGGTTGGGAACAATGGATATGCATCCCGAGATTCCATGACGGCCCGTGCAGGCAACCAAGGACAAAGGACACCCAGATGCCCAAGATGCCTCGAAGACGGCCCAGGGTGGCCCCAAGGCGGCCGAATGTTGCTTCAAGACGACACAAGAAGATGCCTCCAAAAGGGCCCAAAATGGCCACACGAGGACCTGAAACAGGGTCCGAAGAAGTCAAAACAAGTGATGTCCTAGGTTTTTGAATCATGTTCGCATTCTCGCCTTTTCGGGCTGCTGTCAGCTCAAGACGGCCCAAGAGGACTCCACGATGGCCCAAGAGGTACCCAAGACGGCCCAAGACGGCCCAAGAGGGCTTCTGGTGGGACCCAAGACAGCCTTAAAGACCCCTTCACCGCCCAAGACGGCGCCAAGGCGGACCAACCACTGCCCCCAGACACCCACCAGACGGCCAGGACCCCAGGACGACCCCCAAAAAACCTCAAGCCGGCGTAACAGGGCCCAAAGTCGGGCCCAAGAGTGCCCCAGGGGAACTCCAAAACTGCCTCACAAGAGGCCAGGACAACCCCAAGACGACACAAATGAGTTTCTTCTTCTTCATCCTTATCATCAACATCATCATCAGCATCATCATAAGCGTTACATATTTTGCAATATATATGTGGTGCAGTCTATGGTGTGCAAGCTATGTGGTGCAATGTATGTTGTTCTGTCTACGTGGTGCAATATATGTGGCGCAAGTTATGTTGTGCAAATTCTGTGGTGCAAACTATGGAATGCAAACTCTGTTGTGCAATATCTGTTTGCAAAGTACGTTATGCAAAACATGTGGTGCACTTATGTTGTGCAATACGTGTGGTGAATGTGGCGCGCAATCCTTGTTGCGCGGTGACGGGGCGGCGACAGCGAGAGCGGAGCCGCCAGACCGCCACCCAGGCCCAGACGACGGGCGGCGACAAGGCGGCGAAGGGGCGGCGACGGCGAGCACGGAGCCGCCAGAACGCCACCCAGGCCCAGTAAGAACCCAAGTGCAAGCACCGTTTGGGGAAAAACACTTTGCCAGCTCGCCAGCAGGCCATGACCTTTGCATCAAGGCTAGAGCTATATTTTTGCTCTCGCCGTGACCCGTCGCACCCCCTCTCCCAGCGGCACCAGTGCCGCCGTGTGCTGTTTCTCTGCGCATAAGCTGTTTAGCTCTGGGCGCAGCCCTGCTCGGGCCAAGCTCCGGCCCCAAGGCGTGCTGGAAGACCTGGCGATCTCTGGAACTCGCGGCCTTGCTCGGTTGCAACGGCGGCACAGGTCAAGAGCTGCGTGATGGGTGCGCCAAGATGAGCAGAGGGCGAGGAGATCTGTACAAGCTCGCCCTCGGCCCAGAAGCCGTGCGCGCCGCCCTGGCTTGGCCAGGGAGGCATACACACCGCCCCACGGGCCCCGAAGTGGGCCTGAGAGGCGGCGGATGTCTGAAGATTTCGCCGCCCGACAGCTACCTGCCGGGCCTGGGCGAGAACGACAAAGCGGCAAAGACAACAAAAGCCCAACTCCACAGGAGGGCTGAGACCAATCCCAGATCGAAGCATTGGCGATGTGCCCCCCCGTCCCTCCGCCGTGAGTTTTCAGTCGGCGCACTTGGCACGGTTTGTGATGCTGCTTTCCTGCTTGGGCTTTCCTGCGTTGGCGCGCCCCTCATTGCTCGGGCGCCCCCGATTGGCTCGTAACAGCTTTGACGTTACGCACGCGACTAGCCTTCCTCGGCGTCCATGCACCGCGCTCGAATTCTACGGAGCACGTCGTTGCCACGCTGCTGTCCAATGCTGCCCCTCATTGCGGCCGGTTCGCGCACCTCGGATGCACCTCGGCCTGCTTGCACCTCGGCCTGCTTGAAACGCGCCCCCACCGATTTCTCCACCTCCCAGATTCGCGGTGCCGTGTGCTGCGCGTTGCGCGCTGGCTTGTTAGAAGAGGACGCCGCGCGGCCGACGCTGAACTACACTGCGCCGCCCGCGTTGGTATTGGGCACAGTATCGAGGTACGCAAGTCCGACACGCCCTCACATACTGAAAACCTTCCTTCTCTTGTGAAGCTGCCTTTGCGCACTCTGTGAAGCTGATTCACCGAAGTGCGCGCTCGTACGTCACCTAGCCTTGAAAGAATCCTCAAAAACACAACACGCATCAAAGACGCGACAACGATTACGCGCAAACCCGGCGTCCTCAGAATTGCTCATATTTAGAGAACGCTTGACGAATCTCACCAACTATCTGGGCACAAGCGGTTCAGCGGGCCATATGTTCCCACATCCTTCTCCCCCTTTCGGGGCGGGGCCTACCCCTGCACAACCCCTCCCCTTATCCAACGCCAGATTTCCCCACAGCACCGGGAACCCTCCTGGGGACCTCTTGGGCCCGCCCAGGGGCCCATTGGGAACCGTTGGGAACCGCTGGAAGGCCCCGTGGAGATCTCTTGGGGGCCCCTCTTGGAGGCCTCTTGGGGCCTCTGGTGGCCTCCTGGCAGCTACAGAGGACGCATTACGCTGTTGGCCATTTCGAAGTTCGGACGGGCTTGGGCATTCTCTGGCCTTTCTCGGGCCTCTCTTGGGGCCCTCTTGGGGGCCTCTGGAGCCGTCTCGGGTCGCCACTCAGTCCACCTTGAAGCTTTTTGGAATCATCTTGAAGCCATCTCGAGGCCTCTGCTGCTTTCCTGGGGAGACGAGAAAATATGTACCCCAGATATCGTAATAAAAGGGAGGGGGTCTGGACCTCCAAGACAAGCCACTTCAGACCTCCCCCGTGGGAAAACCCTCCAAAACATCGTCCCCAGACCCCCCGGGCCCTCCAAGATAGCCTGGAAGAGACCCCCCTCCGAAATGAGACCCCCCTCCCTTTATTACGAAATCTGGAGTACCTGCCGATGCCTTTGACGGATTGAAACCTCTCGGGGGCTCTCTCTGGGCGCCTGAGGGCCATCCTGGGCCGACCTGGAGGCTGTCCTTGGCGTGTCTTGTCTTGCCTGCGCTGCCAGAGCGGACGAGACCACACGAGTCGAGACCAGAGTACTCCAGATCTCGCAATAAAAGGGAGGGGGTCTGGACCCTCCAAGACAAGCCACTTCAGACCTCCCCCGTGGGAAAACCCTCCAAAACATCGTCCCCAGACCCCCCCGGGCCCTCCAAGATAGCCTGGAAGAGACCCCCCCCCCGAAATGAGACCCCCCTCCCTTTATTACGAAATCTGGAGTAACGTCGTGTGTGTGGTCCCGTCTTGTCTGGTCGTCGTCGGCCAGTGTGGAAGGGCGTCTTCGGCCGTCTTGGAGAGAGAGGTGCACACTGGTGTACTCGCTGGGCCGGCTGGAGGAGTTCGCATGCCTTGCTGCAGGGAGTCCACGTCGTAATGCTTCCCCCCTCCCATATCCACGAGGGGAGGCTGGAACTCGCGAAACCATGAACGCGTGCACGCGGCGTCGCTTGCGCAAACGCGACTCTCCATGGATTGGATTGTTGACGATGCGTGGGCTCGACAGATGGACTGCTTGTCGACGCATGGGCCCGACGCAGCCTCGACTAAAATTGAGCCAAACCGGAGCCATCAACACTCCCAGAGCTCGCCTCGGGGCATGTGAAACCATCTCGGTGCAAGATGCGGTTGGCTTCCGTCGGGCGTTGTTGACCGAGTGGCTCCTCTCTGTGCCATCTTGAGGGAACTCGGGACCATCGTGGGGCCCTCGGGCCACCGCGGCCATCCTGGCAACCATCCTGGACCGCCTGGGAGACCCGCTCGGTCGAGACTGAGCCCATCGCATCCCACGCTGGGCCACAGAGAGCCAGGGCACTGGAGGGCTTACAGTGCGGCCGCGGCCGCAGGAAACGCTGGCAAGAACCCGACCCGAACATCCGCGCGCGAGTTGCAGCTGAGGGGAAGCCCAAGGCACCCTCAACGCAGCAATTCCTCAACGCCTGCGGAACGTCACCGTCAAGCGCGCGCAGCGAAGAAACCCACGGTACCCTGGCGACAAGCAGATGGTTTCTTGATGCTCGTCCCCAGTGCTGCCAAATTGTTCGATACCGCGAACTGGTATTCGGCATAAGCGCCGCGCAAAGTCCACTGGAAACAAAATGTTATTTACATTGGCAGTGTGTTATGTGGCGGAGGCGCTGCGCGTTTTACGCCCGAGAGCAGAAACAAAACAAACGAGCTCTGCTTAGCTTGGCAGGGATGGATCGAACTTGCTCCTGCAAACAGAAGATGGAAAACCGCATGTCTTAATTCGGCAAGGGCGTCTGTCAAAAGTGCAGCGCGAAAGAAGCAAACTGAACTTACAACATTGGGCGTAAGGTAGCCCAAGATGAACTGCAAGATGGCACGCGATGGTCGAAGTTGGCCCCAGATGGCATCGGGCATGCTTCCAGTGCGCCCCCGCATCGCCCCAAGGCGGCTCGAGGAGAGCGCAGGGCCTGCCGAGGACGCCCCCGAGAAAGCAAAACCCTCCAAATATCTCATGTGCTGCTTGCGCGTCGCGCCCAGCGGGCCTCTGAGACTTCAAGATGGCTCCAAGATCGCCCAGAAAGGCCGTGAGCCTCGGCGGTGAGCCCGAGGGGAAAGGGCAAGTTAGGTGCGCAAGCGTCTGATCTGACGTTCTGCCCATCCCTCCCATACCTTACCGTGGCGTAGATCTCTTCTCTATTCGCACAGTCGGATGT
>CAUYUJ010021827.1:0-57500 GCA_963575745.1 Prorocentrum cordatum | reverse complement strand
CAATGCCGCGCCGTCGCATTCGGCGGTGGCGCCTTCCCTCTCCCGCTGCGGGCCTCCCCCACCCCGCCGCGAGGCGCACATCGCATCTCTCCCCGCACCTGCTCGGTGCTCCTCCGCCCGCCGCTCCCTCGTGTGCGCCCTGCTGCGCGCGCCGCCCCCCGGCGCCCGCCGCCCCGCCTGCGGGCCCACAGGTGGGGCGCCCTCCTCCCTGCTCGCCCTCCACCCCCCCCTCGCTCGCTCTCCCCCCCCCCCTCGCTCGCTCTCCCTCCCTCCCTCCCTCCCCCCCTCGCTTTCCCCCCCCCCCTCGCTCGCCCTCCCTGCCTCCGCGCCGCCATGTGGCGCCGCCGGCCCCGCGGGCGCCGCCCTGGGCCGCAGGCCGGCGGCACCCGCACCGGCCCAGGGCCTGGCCTTGCCGCCCGCCGCGGGCGCCGCAGCCCCTGTGGCTCCCCACGCACCCGTGCTGGGGCTGGGCAGCCTCGGAGTCGACAAACGGCCACGCGTTCGTCCTGCCTATCGTCTTCCCGCACTGGGCCCCGCCGCCCCCGGCCCGTGGTCGCAGCAGGCGGTGCGTGCCGTGCGGCGGGGGCCGGCCGCGCCACACCGTTCTGAGCCCTGAGCCGCCCGCCACTCTCCCTGTTTTCCTTCGGCCGCGTCCCTCCTCCCTCCTCCTCCTGCATGGTGGCACAACTCGGTCCAACGGAACCCCCGTCTGCGCCTTCATCGCCAGCGCCTTCACTCTCAGCCTGGCCGCCGACGCTAAAGGTACAGCTGAGGGATCGAAGAAGTTCGCAGACAGGGGCCTGTTGCGGAATCTCTCGGGAGCCTCTTGGAAGCCTGGGGTATGCATCTGGAGAACCTTTTGTGGTCTCGTGGATGTCTCGCGGGGGCATCTCGGGGCCTCGTAGGGCCACATGGGGCCCTCGTGGGAGCATGCTGAGGGTTGGGGGTCATCTCGGGGTGTGCTCGTACGACGGCCCTTGGAATTCCTCACCCTGGCACCCTCTTGGCGCCTTCTTGGGAACAGTTTGGGCTGCCTGTGAGGCCTGTTGGGACGTCGTGGGGCTTTCGTGGGACGCCTTGGGACTCTTACGGCTCCATCTTGGGCATTTTTGGAGAGGTCTACCTGTTGGGCCGTATTAGCTTCCTGGTCTTGCCGTCCTCCTCCCAGAACCATCGCGTGCGCTCAAGCTCTAGTTGATCACCGTTCGCCTGGGCGTTCGGACGCGCTGCGTGCTTCGAGTCTTGATGCAGTGACATGCGACATGGGCTGTCTTGGTGGCCGCACGCCTCACTGGGGGGGCTGTTCTGCCATCTGGACGTCCGCCTGGACGCAACATATAGGGGACGCCGGGGACGCCTTAGAGTTCTCTTGTGGCCGTTCGGGGTTGTCTCGTTTGCCTCCTGGGCCACTTTCGGATCTCTTGGGGCCGTCTTGGGGTCGTCTTGGGGACCTCTTGGCCCGTCTTGGGGCCCTCCTGGAATTCGGGGGCCTCTAAGGACCGTCCCAGGGTCCTTCTGGAACTTCTGTGAAGCTCCCCGGGGACCTCCTCGGAGGATTCGTTCCATGGAGGCCCCAGGAGGGGAGGCGCCACTTAGGTGGTCTGGATGCCCCTGGTCTGCGGCCCAGGGCCCTCGGGGGCAAAGTTTCCGGCATATGAGAAATATATATATATATACGCGTACCAAAATTTGACCATTCTCGCGATCACCTCGGAAGGCGCATAAATTCCAGCGCTGGGCGTGCTGAGTGGACCGCTGGGTTAACAGTGCGCGGCATGAGACAGGCGAGCGACGGCGAGGCGACCTTGGGAGATGGAGGGCAGATTGACCACTGCCGAGGTCCACCAGAAGCGGCAACTGCAAGGGAAGGAATAACCAGCCTCGAACGCATCCCTATCCCTAAGAACGGCAAGTCCAAGGCGACGACAACCTTACGGATGTGCCCTCCAAAACTGAAGGAATTCTTAAGATCGACACCGATGTAAGGCGATGCCAAACATAGGAATAGGGATGTGCTTCGAGCTGGTAAAGGGAGGCGACCGCCCTCGGAGAGGTTTGCAGAGGCAGGCCCCGCTTGCCCGCCGGTGCGCGCATCCAAAGGCAGCGCGCTGGAAGGCCAGCACCCCGCGAAGAAGGGCGCCTCGGGTGGATGGGCAAAATCCTGCACCGCCCACGCGACCAGGGTGCCGGCGCAAACTTCAACGCACCCACTCTGCCCCCGATTCAGTGTTGGTTGGCATCGCCAGCGGGGCGGGGCGCAGGATTAGGGCCGGAGGCTCGGCACATCGCGGCGCAGCCCGTCAATGTTGAATTAGGGGCGCGGGGACTTAGATCGTGTTGAAAACGCTGGGGGAATGCATTCTCGTGTTCGAGATCGACGTTTTCTTTCCGTTCTGGGCATCGCATCTGTTATGCTGTCAAGTCTGGAATCCTCCCGTGGGCCACCTGTTCGCTTCCTTTCCGTATTGAAGTCTTGTTCAAATGCGTTCTTAAGTATCATACTGCCGATTGCCTGACGTCCACATTACAGAGTGTCCCGTTTTTCTTTGGTCGAATCAAAAACGACAAGCCCAATGCGATGACGATGTTAGGGGTGCGCCACAGAAACCTCCTTGAGAGCGGCACACAGATCATAATATACCAGTCGTAGGAATACGAATCTGTTTCAGGCTGGTAGCATCGGTGTGGCCCGTCGCCCAGTGGCTTGCGCAATAATTAAAAGAAGAGCGCGCCGCGACGGGAGCTTGGAGGCGGCTGGGGGGTCGGGGCTGGGCGAGCCCAGAGAAAATCTGTCAAGAGGAGGGATGTACGCAAATTCGCCCCAAAAGGGTCCCGAGACCCCTCCCGGGCTTCGAAGTGACCAGCTCATGGAGACGCGCCCAAACGTGGCGACGAAGGGGCCCCTCATCCTTCCTTTCCGCTCGCCAGAACCACTACTGGGCCACCTCAGCCCCCCAGCTGGCTCCAAACGGGAGCGAAACAGGCGCGAACAGCAGTTTGCCTCGCGCGCGCAGCAAGGCTCCAGTCCGCCAAGAACGAGGCCGTCCAGCTCAGCGGCACTCAACAGAGAAACCGGACCGCCGCATAGCGGCCGTGCACGGAGGAAGCGCGGAAGGTGCACGAGAGGAGAAGGAGTAGGAGGAAGAGGAGGAGGAGGAGGAGGAGGAGGAGGAGGAGAACGAGGAGAACGAGGAGGCGGAGAAGGCGGAGGAGGAACTAGAATTGCGGCCGCCCTGGGTGAATGAAAAGAAAAAACATGGCGGCAATGGCAACGCGAGACATAGCAGAGCGTATGTCGTTTTGCCTTCAATTTTGTAGAATACCGCGTGCACGCTGTAAGCTAAAACGGCAGCAGCGCGATCGCGGGTTCCTATTCGCCCCGGGGCTAATTACCCGACGGTGGGAAATGCCCCTCCGCAGCGGAATGAGGCGTCAGAGCATTCACCGCGTGGCCACAGCAGTGGACGTTCGGCACAACTCACTCGTGGCTCAGGAGCCTCAGCCCAAACAGGATAACGTGGACCCTGGGGAGCCCTGTCGGCTCACCGGTGGTGGCCAACGCGATCGTGGGATGAGCTGACCATGCCCAGGGTCGTGAATCAGAGCGGCAACCTACAGCAGGGTGAGCCTGAGGAAAGGCTCATTACCCGAGGTGACGTCGACCAGTCGATTTTGCTTAGCAGCAGGTATCAAGGCACTGCTCAATGGGGCCCGGCACAGGTCGTGCCCAGCGTGCGCTCAAGCCGTAGCCCTGATCGCGCCTTCCAGCCAGGTCCGTTCCCTGGCTCTGCCCTTGGCCGCTCGCCTTCCGCACTCTTTAATGAGTGGGTGCCGGCGTGCGTAGCTGACCGTTGAGGCGTTTGCACGGCAGCGTGTCTTGAGAGTACCCGCGCGCCCTGCTTCCTTCGTAGGTTCGCAGACGCAGCTCGTCGAATTGTTTGCGGTAGTATCTCTCGCTGCTAGCGTTTACTCGTCGCTTCTGTTGACTGGTCTACGTGTGGGTCTGGTCAATGCCGAATGGCACCGACGCGGCGCGTGCTGCGTGGATGCGGCTAAAATCAATGCCGCGTCGCGGGTGCCTACATTGGCTGTTCGCAAGTGTCCCACCGTCGGCAGCACAGCGTGGCCAACGAGCCAAGCCGCCGCGATGCACACAGGCTTAACTGTCAGAAACCGTGCCCGTTGATGCAGCACTGGCCGCTGCGGTGGCGTGTTGTCGCGCTGGCGCCTCGCAGCGCAGGCGGCGCTGAGGTGCCAAAGCCGGGCGCGCGCAGATCACACCTGTTGAATAGCTGGCACGTTGTGCCCGCCAGACCTTAGCGACGAACACGGTCACGTTGTTGTCCACGTGGCGCCAGTCTACTGCGAGACAAGAAGGTCCTTGCAATTGAAGGGGAGTCTGGCCAGTCACTGATGGCAGGGAACGGCGGAACGCCTTCTCGACGGTGCTCGTGTCGAACGAGGTCTGCGATGAGCGCGTGGTCGGGTCACCCGCGCAGGTCCTCGTCGTAGCTCAATCGCCAACTGCCTTACGGCCAGCACATCGGATTCAGCCATGCCTAAGCCCGTCGGCAGGTGGTGGCCCAGGCAAACTCGGGGTAGGACGCCCCATCTGCCATGAGTTTGCCGGGCGGTGGCTTTCCAGACGCTTGTGCAGCGGGCGGCGGCAGCGCAAAAGTAAAACTGGTTCCGGGCCGCGTGGTGAGCTGTGCTCTTGTCCCTGCCACAAGAGCACAGCGACGCGCGGAACCCGTGCATGTCAAGCACGCTGTCGCACCTCTGGCAGAAATCCTCCTCCTAGCAAGTCTCCGCGCCCAGCCGACATTGCAATTCAATGCGGACCCCAACGGGCTCCATGCTCAGCATCATGGCTTTGCTGGGCGTGGCCGTCAAGAAGCCGGGAGAGCCAGGCAGGGTCTCCGAAAGCACTGCGGCCTGGACAGCGGGGCGGGCGCGCGCCTGGTGATCACGTAGGCTTGCCCCGTCCAGCGCATCAGAGAGCGCCTTCTTTGTTCTAACAAGGGACGCGCAGTCTGCGCTGGCAGCGCGCCCCCGAGCGCAGCGGCCGGGCGTTGGAGATCGAAACCAGCGTCCTCGGCGTCCCCGGCGATGTCCGCTGCCGACCTGGGCACAGGAGGTGGGTCCTTCGAACTCGTGGCAGCATGGGAGGCGCAATCATCGGCCGCCCCGCCGAGAGCCGCTGCGTGCTCCGCAGACGCAGCCGCACGCACCGGAGGCTCAGCCGGCCTGCTGCCACTCGTCCGCGGCCGGTTGGAAGCCAGCGAGGCCCACAGAAGCGTTGCGCAACGAGTTGTCGAAGGTGGCAAGGGGCGCTGCCGCCGCCGCGGGGCCCACGGCACGCGCTGCGTACGACATCTTGCGGAACCCAGCAGACCGATGGAGGAGGCGATAAGCGACCTGCGGGTCCCCCAGCTCGAACAAGGGAGGACCAGCGCATCTGACTGAATGAAGTCTTGTCTGCTCTCTGCTGTACTACCCAGGCGCTTGCTGGAAATCCCTGATCATTGAATCGAGGGTGACTGGGGGTGCGAAACACGGCCTGCTTTTCATGCCTCCCTTGGGGTGGCGGCAAGTCGTAAAGCGGACGAAGAGGAGGACGAAGAGGAGGAGGAGGAGGAGGAGGAGGAGAATCACGTGTTCGACCATGGACCGCCTGTTACTCGTCCGCCGTCGGCGGCCTCCAGCGGTCTCTGGCGGCCTCTTGGCGGTCTGCTGCGCGAGATCTGGAGGGTTGCGCTTCACGGGGAGGAAAGGATCCATCGACACAGCGCAAGCCCAGACATGCGACGCCTGACTTTTTCAACATACGCACACACACACACACACACACACACGGGGTTCCCAGAAGTCCCAACCCTTTCCCTGGGGCTGGTTTTCCAACGCGGGCTGCATTTTGGCTGCCCCAGGGCCCCGCGAGGGCCCCCGGCCAAGGGCCGAAAACGGCCAAAGACCTGCCGTCGCGGTTTTGTTCACGACGGGAGCATGTCTGGGAGGAGAGGGGAGGGGGGGGAGAGACTCGAGGAGTACAAGGCCTGCTGCTCCTGCAAATGGGGGCCTGCAGAGCCTCACTGCGAAGGCTCCAGCCCCTGCTCCTCCGCGAAGGCCCGGAGGCGGTTCAGGAGGTCGGTTTTCAGGGAGTCCGGGAGCGTCGCGCGGCCCCGGGGGGCTATGGGCCGGAGGCCCAGAAGCTGCCACTGGCACCATCCTCCCTTCTCCTCCTCCTGCTCCTCCTCCTCCTCCATATTATTATTAATAATAATAGTAATATTATTATTATTATGATTATTATTATTATTCTGATTATTATTAGTATTATTATTAGTATTAGTATTATTATTAATAATAATAATATTATTCGTATTATTAGTACTAGAATTATTATTAGTAGTACTAGCATTATTGTTATTATTATTAATAGTGGTTTCATTTGTATTACTACTAGTAATATTAGTATTAGTATTAGTAGTAGTAGTAGTAGTAGTAGTAGTAGTAGTAGTAGTAGTAGTAGTAGTAGTAGTAGTAGTAGTAATACTATGAATATTATTACTTGCATTCGTATGACTATTATTATTAGTATTATTAGTCATATTAATAACACGATTGTTAGTATTATTATGACGATTAGTACTATTATCATTTAGTAGTATTATTGTTATTGATATTATTATTGTTATTGATATTGCTATTATTATGGTTTCTACAACGATTAGCGTTGTGTCTAAATATTAATATTACAAGTATCATCATCATTTGTATTACTAGTTCCATTGTTATTACTATTATCAGTATTATTAGTATTATTAGTAATGGTTGATTATTACTGCTTACCGTACGACTAATATTACATCAGTCTTCTTGATTGTCTTAATACGAACCCTCTTCTTACTAAAATTGATAAGAATATTATTCATACTACTATTATTAATAGTCATGTTTTCAGTCTTGGTAAATTATTATTATGCGATTAGAATTAGCATTGTCATTGTTGCTATAACTGGTAGTATTATTAATATTCGTTTTGTTAGTTGTGTGATTCGTAGTGCTTTATTCGTACTGGTGTTCGTATTCTTCTTATCCTTAGTATTAGTAGTTTTATCCCTAACTGTATTTTAGGTAGTATTGTGATTAGTTTTATTCCTCCGCCTTCTCCTCATCACAAACATCATCGTTATCATCAGCAGCATCAGCATCAGCAACATCATCAGCATCATCATCATCATCATCACTACCATCAGCATCGTCATCATCAGCATCAGCATCAGCATCAGCATCATCAGCGTCAGCATCAGCATCAGCATCAGCATCATCATCATCATCCTCATCATCATCATCATCATCATCCTCCTCCTCCCCCTCCTCCTCCTCCTCCTCCTCCTCATCATCATCATCATCATCATCATCATCATCAGCAGCAGCAGCATCATCATCATCATCATCATCATCATCATCATCATCGTCATCGTCATCATCATCATCATCATCATCATCATCATCATCCGCCATCCTCCTCCGCCCTCCTCCCTCCCCCTCCCCCTTCGCTGCCTCCTCCTCCTCATCCGCGTATTCCTCCTCCGCCCTCCTCCCTCCCCCTCCCCCTTCGCGTCCTCCTCCTCCTCCTCCTCCCGGGGTCTGACAGCTTCCCCAATCCGTTATTCAACTGCATGCTCCTCCACATCCCTGACCAAGGCAACTCGCCTGGGCATCGCTTATGGATGGGCTGGTGGGGTTACGCGAAACGTCTAAATATCTGTTAACACCGAACGTTTTCGGGCGGCTTCGGGCCCCAGGGCCATCACAGATCGATCCCGCTCCAAAAAAAGACGCTGAAGATGGGGTCTATCGCGATTTCTCGCGAAGTTTCAACTGTGCGACCGTCACGTTTGATCTCTGGGCCCCATCCTTCCCCCGAAATAATGTTGCATAGGTTTGGCCACCTCTGGGCCCTCTGTGGGCCTCTCCCGAGGCCTCAGGAGGCTTCCCGAGACCTCAGCGGGCCTCCAGTCGGGGGGCACGCAAAGGTGGGGTAGGGGCAGAGGTGGCGTCAGCGGATATTCGCTCGAAACGGCCCCTGGAAGGATGAAGTGTGAGCATCTAGCTGGGCGCGCTCCCTAGCCCCGCCTAGGGCTATCCCCACCTCAACGATCCCCCGATCCGAAGATCTGCTGAGACCTCTTGGAGGCATCATGAGACCTCCCGAGGCCTCTGGACACCAACGCAGATATCGGCGGCCACCACCGCCGAAGGAAAGGTGACCCCCGAGCTCGGTGCTGGTGGCAATCCTCAGACCTCTTAGGGGGCCAAAAAATGTCCAACAACACCGAGATCGCCCGCTGGAAGCGACCCCTGGCACTGGTGCTTGTGACTACTTCTGTAGGCCTCCGAGATGGCGGCCGTGATGTCCTGAATGGTGACCTTCTCGACGCCTCTGTCCTCCCCGTCGGGGGGAGAGGAGGAGGTCGCGCGCTCGCCCGTGCACCCATCATCATCCATCAGTCCCTGTCGGTCTGCGGTGGTCGTCCGCGCTGAAGCTGGATGATTGTTGCGGCACGGCTGCCCTCCCAAGCGCACAGTCACTGGGCTACCACGAGCAGCGCCGAACAAGGAACGAGGGGGCCTTTCTGGCCACGGCGAGGCCTCGGCCACGAAAAGGTCCCCAGACCCAGATCTGAGGAACGGCCAAAAACCAGAGCACATCCGGAACCCTACGCCCCAACTTTTTTTTTTCACGAGAAGACGATGCGAATGACAAGAGTTGTCGTTCACGCTGCACAAATCCGCTTCCCCTCATGGGGGCTATCAGCACACCCCTCGAAGCACACAGCCGCGGGCACGTACCACCCAACGCCCCAACGTGGTTCCTTCTCTGCGCCGTCCGAGCATGTCCACTGCCGCGAGGTCGTGCCCCAGGGACTCGGGAAAGCGGTGGATACGGAGGTCTGCCTGCCCGTGCGGGCGGGTTGGTATCCACGGCCACCACACCGCGAGATCCCCGGGAGAGACTCTGGCGGTGGATTGTCTCAGCATCTCGACTGCATTCCAAAAAGGGAAAAGGCGGCACAAACATGAGCTGTCGACGGTCCGCGCGGATCTCTTGGATCTGCGCTGGAACCCCCTCCCTGGCGCGCGGGACACGCCCGGGGCGGCGCTGCAGGCGCCGCCAGGGGAGCCCAAGCGCGAATCCCCCTCGGAGCTCCGAAGGTTCATGTTTATACCGCTTGTTCGTCGTCCTATTTTTTTTCTCAGCGCCTTGACCGCGAGGGAAAAGATCGGCCACTCGCAGAAGGGGGGGAAGGGGGACGGCTTCTAGGAAACAAGGGTGCTTCTAATCGGGGGCGGCCAAGAGGGGGGCGTCCATGCGGGGGGGACGCAAATCATGGCTGGCGGCACGGGCGCGGCCCAGGGGGGAGCCAAGGACATACTGGAACTAGAAGAGGCACCATGAAATCGGAGGAGCTACCATGGCCCCCGCCATGATACCCACCCACCCCCAGTCATCAGCCCCCCCTTGGCCGCCCCCGATCTGAGCCTTCCGCCCTCCCCAGTAGCCCCCCCTCTGCGCGTGGCCGGGAAGAGGACCAGGCTCCTGCAGGAGGGGACGACGGTCAGTCAGTCCAAGCCCGCGGTGCTTCCCTCCCTCCCACTTCCTCCCCTTCCCTCCTGCCTCCTCCTCCTCCTGCTCGATGGGGGGGGGGGGGGAAGCGGGCTCCACTTCTCCTGCTTGTCAAGAAATGCTCCCCCGTCTGCGCGTGGCCGGGAGGAGGCCCAGGCCCGGCGGAGGCCCAGGAGAGGGGAGAGCGGCTCCTGCCGGGGAGAGGGGCCTCTCTCGGCCCGACCTCCGAGGCCCGCGCGCGGGCCCCGCGCCCTGCGATGGGGCAGGGCGGGGGGGGGCCTCTCTTCGGGTCGGGCGACAAGCGGAGCGGAGCCGAGGCGTCGCAGGGTAAGGGGGGGGGCGACAAACGACGGGAGGCGAGACGCGCGCGTCCGCCGGCAGGCGGGCCCCACAGGAGCGGCGCGGCGCGGGCGGGCCGGGGCCCGATCAGACGTGCGCGTGTGCAAGGTTGTCGTTCTCCCACTCGTAGGCGACAAATAGGGGGGGAAGAAACATGCGCTTCTGGGGCACTCAAAGCCCCCTTTATGGGCCCCAAAGGGCCTTTTTGGGGGAGCACTGACAGACCCTTTTGATGCAGCCCCTCGCTGCCCCCCAATGTGTCGCCCCCCTCTCACGCGCCCCCCAAGGAGCGGGGCGCGCGAGTCCGCCGGAGTGGGACCCTTGAGGATCGGCGCGGGCGGGCGGGGGCCCTGACACCGTGGGGTCGTAGACGTTCAGAAAGGAGCCGTCGCGTGCGTGAGATACTCTCCCTCCAGTCTGCGCCACGCACAGCTTCGGGCCGACCGAAAGAGGGAGGGGGGCAGCAGAGATCGGCGGCGAGCCCAGGGGTAAGTGAGAATGAAGGGGCCCAAGGACACACAAATGAATACACACAAATAACAGGATTCCCCATATGTTTCCATATTTTCTGGGTTTTTGTCTTCCCCCCCACTTCCCATATTTTCCTACATTTTCTGGGGAATCGACGATTAATTGTGTCTGTGTGTTTTTTCCCCTCCTGGGAGAAGGGGCTGGTCTTCCCAGGAGGTTCGGAAGGCCTCGGACCTTCCGCAAGGTCTTACGAGCCTTTCCTGAAAACAAGGAGCACTCCTCAGAAGGCGCGAGGGCTTCTGAGAAGCCCCGCCGCCTTCTGGAAAGGCTTGCTCCTGCTCGCTTCCCCACCTGGCGCGCCGTCGAAAACAGGGGGGTCGCGAACCAGCTCACCTGGCTGATCTCTCCAGCGCCTCTCGGCGTGGACTAACCCAACCAATTCTGACAAAATGCACTGAGATTTGGAGAACCTCCCAAACCTGGCTCGGCCACCGTGTGAGGCCAACTCTAGGGCCGCTAGCGGCTCCCAAACACGGCTCAGCCACAAGCCGGCTCTTCAGGATCAGGCGCTCTGGCTGAGCCCCGTTTGCGCAGACCCTATTACCTGCCGGCTGGGGTCCGAGTGGATGGGGTCGGAGGATCGCGCCGCACCACCGATGCATCGTCGATGCATCGGCGGTGCACCGGCGACGCAAGCGCGGCGAAAACTGGGCTCCTCGTCGAGCCGCATCGGCAGTGCCCGGCACCCGGTCCCCCAACGATGGCGCCGCCGTGCCGCCCGCGGGCCGACGGCTGGCCCACCGCTCCCGCAGAGGCGGAGGCCGCCCGGGGCGCACGCGCGGGCGCGGGGGGGGTCGGTCCTGGACGTGCTGGACGCAGTGCTTCTTCAGCTCGTCCCTCCAGCCTACGGGGCCCAAAGATACGCACCACCACCACCACCACCACCACCACCACCACCACCACCACCACCACCACCACCACCACCACCACCACCACCTCCCTCACGCCCTCCCTCCCGCAGGAGCGAGGAGAGGAGGAGGGGGTGGAGGAGGTGGGGAAATCTGAAGGCACCGAGACCGCTGCTCCCCGGACCTCTCTGACTAGAGCTTCGAGGCGAGTCCAGCGGTGGCGACGAGGGCCTCCCAGGAGGCCCCAAGAGACGGAGGCGAGGGGAGGGCAGCGGTCTTGGTACCTTTCCCCCCCCGAGTGGTGGTGGCGTCTTCTTGGCGCCCACAAAACCGCACTCGGTCAGGACGGACACGATGTGCTCCTTCAGCTTCTGGCGCTCGCCTGCCCTCGCCGCCGCTCGGACGTCCATTCCCCGGGCATCTGTCGACGTCGTGCGTACTTTTTCGGCTCGATGATCTAAGCTTTTTCGTGTTTTTTCCTGCTTTTTCGGCTCGATGGTCCTCACCGGGAAAGAAGAAAAAGACACAAAAAACAAACAAACAAACAAACAAACAAACAAACAAACAAACAGAAAAAGACACAAAAAACAAACCAACCAAGACACAAATGGTCCTCGCCGGGAAATACAAAAAAAGACACAAAAAAGCAGACAAACAAGAAACACTCGGACGTCCGAGCGATGCCAGGCTGCCGCGGGGCCGCCACGCCCCTCCCCGCGCCAGCAGGTTGGCGCGCGGCGGGCCGGGAGAGGGAGAGGGGGAGAGGATTTTAGGACTCTAGGACTTTAGGATGTTAGGGGGAGAAGGGAGAGGGGGAGAGGGGGAGAGGGAGAGGGAGAGGAGGAGAGGGAGAGAGAGAGGAAGGGTTGTAGGACTCTGGGATTCTGGGTTGGGCTCACGCGCGCCAGACAGGGCACGAGGTTCAGGTGAACAAAAAAAGGCAGCCACAGGCGGCAGCGGTGATGGCGGCGGCAGAGAGAGAAAGATAGACAACAACAACAACAACAACAACAACAACAACAACAACAACAACAACAACAACAACAACAACAACAACAACAACAACAACCACGCCAACACCAACACCAACAACAACAATCATTGTACCCTCATGCGCGATGTTTCCACACGAAGCATGCGACCATCATGAAAACCATCCACATCATGGGGGTCTCTTGTTCTATAGCGGGGTCAGTTATTCCCATTCCCTGATCTCTCGCCCAATGAGGTCTTGCAAACACCTCCCCCGAGGAAGTACAACATATCCCGCCTCGAAAACACGTGCCCGCGCCTTGCTGCGCCGATGCGAGACCGCCAGTGGAACCCCAGCGAAGGGTAAAGCACAAGGAAACATCGAACGACAGGATTGCCTTGGTGGGGGTGGGGGCTGTCGGCGGTGAGGCAAGGACCTGGCCGTGAATAGAAAGGGAGGGAGTCTCGAGCAGGGCTGCTGTTGTTGCTCGGAGCGACGCCAATGCTGAAGAGAGTCGGGCGCTAGTCCAACGTGAAACAAAACGAAGTCTCGAGCGGGAGCGCTGGTTTTGTTGGGACGGCGGCTTTCGGCGGCAAGAAGGAAAACCGCCTTGAGTAAGAAAGGAAGAAGCAACGAGCGGGAGCCGTGGTTTTGTCGGGACGGGGGCTGTCGGCGGCGAGGAACAGCACCGTCCCCAGGGAGAAAAAAAAGAAATCTCGAGCGGGAGCGTTTTTCTTGCTGGGAGCAGCGCCAATTCAAAAGAGAGTAGGGCGCCAATTCAGCGTTTAACGGAAGGAAGTCTCGGGCGGGAGCGCTGGTTTTGTCGGGGCGGCTGTTTTCGGCGGCGAGGAGGAAAACCGCCTTGAGCAAGCAGGGAGGATGCATAGAGCGGGAGCCGTGGTTTTGTCGGGACGGGGGCTGTCGGTGGCGAGGAACAGCACCGTCTTCAGGAAAAAGAGAGAAGCCTCGAGCGGGAGCGTTGTTCTTGCTGGGAACGGCGCCAATTCAAAAGAGAGTGGGGCTCCACTCCAGCGTAAAGCGAAAGGAAGTCTCGGGCGGGAGCGTTGGTTTTGCGGGGCGGCGGTTTTCGGCGGCGAGGAGGAGCACCGCCTTGAGTAAAAAAGGCAGGAAACCTCGAGCGGGAGCGTCGTTTTTGCTGGGGGCGGCGCCGATGAGAGAAACACTAACGCGCCAATCCAAGGTAAAACGGGAAGAAGTCTCGAGCGGGAGCGCTGGTTTTGTTAGGACGGCGGCTTTCGGCGGCGAACCAAAACACCAGCACTGAGTAAAAACAGAAGAAGTCTCGAGCGGGAACGTTGTTGTTGTTGCTGGGGGCCCGGTTTTGGCGGTCCCCCAAACCGCTCGAGCAATGAACATGTAACCAGCGCCTCGGCGAGCGCGCCTGGGCGCCTGTAAAGGGTCCAACAATAATAATTGGTTAGTAATTCACATTCAACAACTACAACAACAATAATTTTATCTGCTCGCGTGACATTCAATGTGCATATCCCAAACCCTGGATACCCGCCCTCTTTGTCTTCGATCGAACCCCCTTTGGGGGGGGATATTCATTCCCTACGAAGGGCGGCAGTGGGGCCACGAAGGGCATACATATATGTGGCCAGAAGGGGCGACAGCGGGGCCACTGAGCTCAGAAAGTGGGCCACGAAGGGCAGCGAGGGGGCCACGAAGGGCGACAGCGGGGGCCACGAAGGGCATGCATATGGGGCCGCGAAGGGCGCGAGCGAGCGGGGGCCACGAAGGGCATCTAATCCGGGGCCACAGAGGGCAGCGACGGGGCCGCTGAGGGCAGCACCGGGGCCACGAAGGGCAGCGAAGGGGCCACGAAGGGCGACAGCGGGGCCACGAAGGGCATGCATACGGGGCCACGACGGGCGCGAGCGAGCGGGGGCCACGTAGGCATCCGTTTATGGGGCCACAAAGGGCGACAGCGGGGCCACTGAGGGCAGCAAAGTGGCCACGAAGGGCAGCGAGAGGGCCACGAAGGGCGACAGCGGGGCTACGAAGGGCAGGCGTATGGTTGCGAGGAAGTCGAAAGCGAGAGCGCGATTCTCCAATACACCGCGAGGAAGTATCAGGCGGGAGCCGCGATTCGGTGGTAAATTGCAAGGAAGTCCCAAGAGAGAGCGCGATCCTTCAACAAATTGTAAGGAATTATCAAGCGGGAGCCGTTGTTGGCGCGGGCCACGACGGGCGCGAACGAGCGGGGGCCCCCGAAGGGCATACGTATAGGAGGCCGCAGAGAGCAGCGACGGAACCGCTGAGGGCAGAAACGGGGTCACGAAGGGCAGACAGGGGCCACGAAGAGCGATAGCGGGGCCACGAAGGGCATGCATATGGGGCCACGACGGGCGCGAACGAGCGGGGGCCACGAAGGGCATACATATATGGGGCCAGAAAGGGCGACAGCGGGGCCACTGAGCTCAGAAAGTGGGCCACGAAGGGCAGCGAGAGGGCCACGAAGGGCGACAGCGGGGCTACGAAGGGCATGCATATGGGGCCGCGAAGGGCGCGAGCGAGCGGGGGCCACGAAGGGCATCTAATCCGGGGCCACAGAGGGCAGCGACGGGGCCGCTGAGGGCAGCACCGGGGCCACGAAGGGCAGCGAAGGGGCCACGAAGGGCGACAGCGGGACCACGAAGGGCATGCATACGGGGCCACGACGGGCGCGAGCGAGCGGGGGCCACGTAGGGCATTCGTTTATGGGGCCACAAAGGGCGACTGCGGGGCCACGAAGGGCAGCGAAGGGGCCACGAAGGGCGACAGCGGGGCCGCGAAGGGCATGCATATGGGGCCACGACGGGCGCGAACAAGCGGGGGCCACGAACGACATTCGTAGATGGGTCCACAAAGGCAGCAAAGGGGCCACGAAGGGCAGCGAGAGGGGGGCAACGATTGGCTTGAAGTCGGGCGTGTCCCCCTACAGGGGGATTTTGGGCGAAAAAAAACCCAAAATACTCCAAAAAATCCCCTGATTTTGCTTTTTTACTATTTTTGAATATTCCCCCTGTAGAGGGTCAGGCCCGACATAAGATTGGCTACGCGTTCGACCATGGGCCCCTGGTTGCCCTCTAGTCTTGAGCGGTCTTCGGCGATCTTCGTCGGTCTTCGGTGGTTTCCCGCGGCCTTCGGCGGTTTCTGGCGCGAAGGCTGGCTGGTTGCTTCGAACAGAGGGTCCATGATCGAACACCTCGGATAGGGGGGACTGGCTCAGGGGTGGGAAACATCGAGCTGGAATCGGCGATACATCGGCCCCCGACAGCGAATCCGCGCCCTCCTGGGTGGGGTGGGCTATCAGGTCCCTGTCGGCGATCAATGAGCGACTGGGGGTCGATGCATCCCCCTGAGCCTATTCCCCCCACTAACGTTGCTCCCGAAACGGCTCACTCTCTGGCTTTCGGGCCCGAATGCAAGCCTCCGGTGGACACGTTCGGGACGATTCCGGCACCCGTGGAACGCTCTCTACGAGGCGCAGCTGATGAAAACTGTCCCAGGCCTTGGAAACGTGTGAGAAACGTGTCCCTCCGAACGTTGCCTCCCCTGAGTGTTCCCACAACGCCCAGGCGTCTGGAGGGGAGAAGCCCGCCACTCCTGTCTCGGCGAGCTTCTGGCTCAGCATCCGCATCTCGGCGGACCGCTGCTCGGAGGCCGCGTGGTGGTCCATGGCTTGAGGCCTGCTGGCGAATATCCCGCAGGGGGGCGGCTGAAGCTCCTGCCTGCCCCAACCATCCCGCACGCCTCTCTGGTCGCTGCCGCTGTCCGCATTCTGGTCCGCATGGGCGGTGTGTCCTCCCTCCTCCCCCTCCCCCCAGGGCGACGAAATCTTTACACACCTACAGCTCCCTGGCCAGGCCATCTTGAACCCAGCAGCGGTGTATGCGCCACGCCCTCCTGGCCTGGCCAGGAGGGCGCATACAAAGCTCCCGGGCCCGGGAAGGGCCCGGCCTGGGGGCAGTGGATGTGTATAAATTTCGTCGCCCGATCCTCCTCCTCCTCCCTCCCATACAGGCCAATACAGACCAGCACGAGTGAGTCACACAGTGCACAACACATCCCTCGGGCACAAGCTCAGATCAGAAGGACTGGGGAATCATCCCAATCGCGAAATTCGACGCACTATCGTCATTTGGGCGGGTGCCGTGCCACATACATGTAGTCATCGGCAGCTTACCGTTAGTAAGCCAAATTCTTTGAATTTGAGATCATCAACACACCTCGTGGTAAGACCGAGTGCCTTCGACGTCCCAGCCTGCCCCCGCGCACCACACCACAGGCAACACCCAACCCACGACCGGTGGCCGAAGGTGCAAAAAATGCAAAGGCGGTGGCCGAAGGTGTCGGAAGCGGAAGCTCTCGGGACACTGAGCACGGACGGAGTGTCAGAGCACGGCACTGGAGAGTCCTCGCGGGGGGCGAGGCTGTCCTCAAACCGCATGACCATCGATGGCGATCGACACGCCACCGAGGGACGCGTGGGCTCCAAGACGGCCGCCCCGCCTCTGGAGTCACAGATCCAGCGGTCCCGCCTCCTGCCCTTCCTCCCCTCGGTCACTCCCCTCCCCTACTGTTTCCCGTCCCCCTCGCCCTCCATGTTTCCATCCTCGTCCTTGTACCCATCCTCAATCCCCTTTCCTTCTAGATTAACTCCTCCCTGTCGCATACCCCAGAAGTGTCGAAGTAGGGCGGCCAAGGCGTCTCCCGTGAGCTTGTAACCTGCAACAGCTAGAAATGGAGAGGAATCGTTGTCAAAATGGGGGGTCCTCGCATCGGCGACGCGCAAATTCGTTATGAACGCCTGCAACATGGAGATCTCGCCTGAGAGCCGCGCACATTCGTGTTAAAATGAACCATAGTCACACACGTGTTAAAGAAAAACGATAAATATCATTAGTCTGAAGGAGATCCTCGGGAGCTCCCACCCCCAACGGCGGATTGAGTCGACATGCCGACGGCTGTGAAGATCGCGTGCTCAGTGGCATCGGACGCGGCCAGCCGCGCGAACCCAACGAGGCCACGACCGTGGCCACCACGCGCAGCCCGACGAAACCGCGGGCACATCCGCGCGCGGCGCCGTCGCTGCGCGCGCCAGCTCCAATCGCGCAGCAGCCCGCACAGCTGCGGAAGAACACGCTCTGGCCGCACCCCGCGGTCAATTGACTGGGCGTACTCCGCGGTCAACTGACTACCCACCTGACCACCCCAACCTAACCCGAAGATCCGAACTTCGGGTTGGGGGGATACGGGTTCCATGCGTGTGTTTGTCCATGTTCCCCGACCCCCCCACTGGAAGTGGAGGGCAGATCGGGGCCTTCGGGTTGGGTTGGGCTGTTTTGGTGCGCGGTGATCAACCGCCCCCCACGCGGGCGAGCTCGAAATCCTGCGCACGGCCCCAAGAGCAAAGCCGAGTGTGCTCGCGAGCGCGGCCACAGCGACCGGCGCCCACAGCGAGTGGCCCCAGGGCGCGAGGTTACCTTGGCTCGTCATTCGCGGCCCAGGGGCCCAGAAACAGCGAAACAGCTCAGACTGGTTTTCTGAGTTTTTATGTTTGAAAAATGAGTTCAACAAACTGGTTTTTTGAATTCAAAACAATTTTTCTTTTTTAACCCAAAAAAAAGAAGTCGTTTTCGGGCAACCCTTCCCTTCTGGCCCTTCGGCCCTCGCGGCGGGATCCCCTTCCCCTGCCCTATCATCTACAACCCCCCCCCTTCGGTCGGTCGGTCGGTTGGTCAAGACGGGCCAGATGGCATCTACAACAAATTCTAAGCATAGGGCGAGCAAAGAAAGCGAGGCGCACGGAAACAGGAAGGAGGTAGGATGCGCATGAAACGAACCCATACAGCAGGCTCCACTCGCAGTCGGACAGCCCCAGAAGGCTCCCAAACTCTCAAGACACCCCGATCCCCTCCTCATCCCTCCCCCCTATGGCCGCCAGCGCCGCCCGTCCCTCCTCGCCGCCCCCTCTCCTCCCTTCCCCCCCCCCGCGCCGCCCCCGTCCTCCCCTCCTCCCCCCCGTCCTCCTCCCGCCCCCCCCCCCTCCCCTCCCCCCCCTCCTCGCCGCCTGCGCCGACCGCCCCCGCGGGGGGCCGCCGCGCCACCGCCCGACGCGGGGAAGGAGACTGGCGCGCGGACGCGGCGGCGCTCGGGCGGACCGCGCCTCGATCCGCGGCCGCGCGCGCGAACGCGCGAGCGCGGGCGCGCGTCGGGCGGCGCTCCCGCCCTCAGCCACGGGCAGGTCGCCCCTCGTCCCCCATCGTGCATGCGGGCTAATTCGTGACCCCGCGCCCCGGCGTCACTTGGACGCGCGTGCGGCTTGCCTCTGCCGCGCTGCGACATCAAAAAGTCTGCCCGTCGAGATCCTTCGACACGACGCGGGCGACGTAATGATCAACCGGTGGAGCTGAGCGGAATCAAAGCACAGTGGGCGAACACAGGCCCTGATGACCGTCGAGCATGGAGCAGACGTCGCCTCTCGAGCCAGTGCGAAGAGGCACCGCTGGAGCAGTGAGCCAGCCGAGCCTCTCGACCTGGCCCCCCGCCCAAAGCGCCAGTCGGAGGCCCACCCGCCCCCGTTTCATGCGTGGTCTGGAGACGTTTTTCCTCGGGCGGGACTTCATGGGGGGGTCACAAATGGGGGGGTCAGAAAAGGTCCCCTTTCGTGCCCCTTTCGGGCCCCTCCAGAGCCCCAGGGGGCTCGTTTAGGTACCGTTTGGGTACCTTTTCGAACCACCCTCGCCACCCCCCCATTTATGACCCCCCCATTACGCGGCGCCCAATTTCCTGAGCACGTACCAGACGCCGGGCGAAAGCTGGCAAACCCGTGGCTGCTGACACGGAGCTCCGGGAAGTCCCACCAGCCCTCTGGGCGTCGGTGGTTTAGGGCGTTTCCTCTTCCACCCCTCCCTCTTCCCGTTCGGGGAGGGGTTTACCCCTCCCCCTATCCCCTCCCCACTGACCTGGACAGGAGGGGCGGGGAGCGGTCAGAGCGTCCAAAACGGCATCGGCGAAGAAGCCAAAATCATTGATTTTACTATGGTTTTGGCCCGCGCTAATTAGAGCTCCCCTCTTCTTTCATCGATTTCCTCCACGATGGCCGCAAGAGGCCCCCAGGATGCCCCAAGAGGCCCCGAGGTGGCCCCAAGATGGCCCCATGTGGCCCCAAGAAGCTCCCAAGAGGCCCCCAGGATGCCCCCAAGAGGCTCCCAAGAGACCCCCACGAGGCCCTAAGAGACCCCCCAGAAGCACCCAAGACGCTCCAAGAGGCCTCGGCGAAAATGCCCAAATCATTGATTTTACCAAGGTTTTGGCCACATTTGGGCCTCCTGGGGGGGGTGGCACTGCTTCAGATGACTCCAAGAGCGCCTGGGAGAGCCCAAGATGACCTCCAAGATGGCTCAAGATACCCCAAGATGCCTCAAGATGCCTCCCACGATGCTCCAAGAGGCCCCAAGGCCGCTTCAGGACGGCTCCAAGTGGCCAAAGAGCTCCCCCAGGAGGCCCCGAAGAGGCCAAAATCCTTCCAAACCTTCGGAAAATCAACAGTTTGGGTTTTCTCGCCTTTTCGCTTCCGATGGCCATCCGAGGCTTCAAGATGACTCCAAGATGGCCCAAGAGGGCTCCAAGAGCGCTCTGAAGGCTCCCAAGAGCGCTTCAAGAGGGCCCCACGAGGCGCCCATGAGGCCCCAGGAGGCCCCAACAAGCGCCCCAGAGGCCTCCAAGAGGCCCCCAAGAGACCCCCAAGAGGCCCCAAGAAGCTCTCCAAAGCACCCAAGACGCTCTAAGAGGCGTCCGGGACCGCCAAGAGGCCCCTAAGACGCTCCAACCGGCCTCCACTGGGGTACCCAGTCGAAAGTGAGCCTGGTAACTCAAATAGGGCATATAGCCTGGCAAATAGCATCCATCGCTCTGCTGTGAGGGTACAGTATGAGGGGTGGATGGGTAAGATAGGATAAGATCGATGTAGTGATCTTTCCAGCACATAGCGAACACAAGCAGTGTCCGGGCAAATAGGGCGCGCGTGCCTTGAGCCCAAGGCAGCGGCGCGCGAGCTATGCTCCCGATACTATAACATATCCCAAAGAGCTACCCTCAAAGTCGGGAGGGGAGGAGACGGAGAGCATAGTCGCACGCAAAATTCGCGCGCACGACTGTTTGCAAAGAAATGAAAACAGTGCGTACAGACTGGCCAAACGCCAGACTGTAAGGCGAGTTTCCTCGCGAAGTATTTCACGCAAATACAGAACAGCCCCTTCACATAATGAAGGGCTATCGGCCTAGTTGGAGGTAGGCCAAAATTAGGCCATACCTCACCAAGCAAATGTGTATTAAGGCAAAGAGCCTGAGTTGTATGAAGCCGGCTCGTTGCCAGGCGTGAAATATGAGGCTCGTTTCCGAGCAACTAGAGGGGCGCCTTTATAGTAGGCGCCCGTGCTGGCAAACTGGACCGCGAGGGCAACAAGGACAGACTAAAATTGATTAGACTTAGGTTTGTCTCTGTCCTCGGGACCCCGAAAGGGAACAAATTGCTTCACGTCATACTTAAATGACTGAGTGCCTGACATCACTTCCAGAAGCAGCTCCCGATCGATGCTTCCCTTTGTATGCCCATCTGCGGTCATATCCCTAGTATCACACCATTGCACGTTATGTACTATACCTATATCCATAAGCTTACGTATCCAACTGATATGTCTAAGCAGAGTCCGTTCTGTGGGTATTTTGAGATCCCTGCTTGATAAAGATTTGTAGACGGACTCAGCGTCTATGGTCAGAGAGACTTTGATAGCAAGGCCTCCAACTTCACGCATATCTCGTAGTTGTCGTGGAGTCAAGGCCCCTGCCTTAAGCTCATGGAGAGTAATGAGCGTAGGGTAACACTCATCAAGGTTATGTGCGGCTGCAAGTGCCCCCGCAGCATAACTGGACCTCACCTGTAATCGGTGTGATTTGCATAGTCCGTCACAGAGGTGAACGACGGACTTGCCTTGAGGCGAGTTTCCTCGCCGTAGTACGTTGGCCCCGCGTATGCCGTGGCCTTTGGTCTCGTCATCCTCCTCCCCGGTAAGCTTCCGATATCCCGAATCGCTATGGATGTCGACTTCATTCGTCGGCTTCATCCGAGGGAAGGTGATACGTTTCGGACTGCTGATCAGCTTTCGCGTCACAGCATTCAAACGTCTGACTTGCAAATTGGTGGGCTCTTGAATTTTCTGAAGAGAGACCACATATACCATAAGCCAGATTTGGGTAAGAAGGGCATAGGCAAGGGATCCTCGCAGGCTGACGAACATGTCGGTAATGAGTTTCGTAGCTTTGGCGTGGGCCGCCGCTCCTGTAAGTTCTGGGTGTGTGATAGGACGTAGTTGTTTAATATACTCGTCCTGGTCCATAATCACATCTCCCTGATCATTCTTAGTGTAGCGAACGGCGCAGTTCGTATATGTGTGCTTGTTGAGCTTGCATTTGCCAAATACCTTTTCGACACGTTGTACATAGTCGTCTATATTTTTCTCTAGACCTGTCATATTAATATCATCGACATGTTTTGCCGTCAGAAGGTCTTGGCTGAATTCAAATTCAGGATCGTAGCTGGTCGGTGTAAGTCCTATAGCTCGTGTGGTCGTACGAAGTTTGAGAGAGAACGCTCTTGGAGCGTCCTTAGTACCCGTTCCTGGTTTGAGGCATCTAAGACAGCGTCGACTTTCGTCGTAGGATGAGAAGCCGGGTAAGGTACGATGTACCTGAGCGCTTCCTGGTGGAAGAGTAAAGCAAACCATGCGAGTTTCCTCGCCAGTGGCATGGGCAAGTTCCTCACAGGTCAAACCTTTTAGGAACGCCTTATCGATATCCATGGATGCTGAGATCCACTCTGGATGACATGCCGCTTCACTTGCCAGGGGTCGTTGGGACTGCCTTCGGGCGGTTCCCGAGAATGTTTCCACATCAAAAGCCTCAGTACCCATAAATCCACGAAGGACCAGTCTGAGACGAATGGTTTTAACGTTCTCGGTGCCCATCTTTACGAACTTCCACTTGTAGACGTATCTGGATGTCATGATGTTGGAAGCTTTGGATAAATCGTACATCTCAAAGCATCGGTTATCAATCCAGATCTTGAGCTCAGTATATAAGGCTTCACTAACCTCCTTTGGATGTGCTGCTATGTCGGCTTTGGTCAGTAGGTCGTCTTCTTTGACAACCACAGCACGTTTAGCGGCATTGGATACATATACTCTCATCGTTGCGACCATATCGGTATCGAGCTGTGCAAGTTGGGTCTGATCCAACACTATTTTTGACATTTCTGACGTAAAGCATAGTTCAACGTAAGGACCATATTCATCACTGTCTAGGGAATAGCTCTCGTCGTTTGTGTTCGAACAAAGAGATACTAGACAAGACTCACATGAGTTAGGCTCGTCTCCGAGCATATCTGATGATGTAATATCATCTTCGTCCGCAAATGCTGAAACCAAAACGCATTGGTTAGGCAGCATAGTTGTTGGGACGCAATAGAGATAATCATCTGTAAGCATCGTAGGATGAAGGTCCATACGTAGTTCGTCGTACCACTCTTCCAGCATCATGGCTTCGATATTGCGTTCCTCATTTTCCTCATAGATTGTCGACAGACGGCCTTCGCTAGGCGATGAAGCGTCTGGTGTGTCTGGAGAAGGCCTGTTTCCAGGCGACTCGTGTTCTCCAGACGTGTTGCTTGGATGCTGATATTTAGCCAGGTCATCGTGAAATCCTAAGGAAGGGACACGAGAAGTCAAGCATTGAATAAGTCTGGAGTGAGTGCTACCAGTAATCTGAGAAATGTTTAGGCCGGTGCCCACGCATTCATAGTAGTGGAACGCCGGGCTAATGTCATTGTCATAGTGGATCAGCGTAGACCCGGTGGCGTACTTTACTGCAGGTAGGCTTGACACACTCTTAGCCAATCGAACTGCTACTACATGTTCCACTCTGAAGTAATTTCGTACGAGATACTGTAGTGCTAGGTGTACGCGCGGGTGAAACTTGCTATCGTCTGACAGGTTAAGGTTTCCCTTGTAATCGGGAATATACCCGAAAACTTTGGCAGGTTTCCCTGCACTGAGATGTGCCACATAGGCAAGGACGGTTTGCATGGCCATGTTATCCATGCCAAGTTCCCGTGCGAGGAGACATTCGATGTATACTGTGTGACGAGCATCAGGATACATCACAATTACCTCACGAGATCCTGCCTTGACAACAATATGTCCTCTTTCAGGCACGTTTCGGATCACCGGGAATGGGCCGTTCCAGCCTCCATGGTCGTCCTTGGTGGCAGTAGGTCGGTGGTAGTCGACCAAATCCCCTGACGAGTATTAGAAAAAAATAAAAAAAAAAAAAAAAAAAAAAAAGATAACAAAAAAAATAAAAAAAAAAAAAAACAGAGAAACGAAAAAAAGAGAAAAAAAAAAAAATAAACAAAAGAAAAAAAAAAAAAAAAAAAAAAAAAGCGGCACCATCAGGAGTCGTCTTAGCCCTAAGAGCCCGATTTGTCTTGGCCACAGCAGTAGCCTGAGTTATAGCTTCTAGGCTGACTTCCCTTACACGACGTTCTCGTTCGTGTCCTGAAGTCTCGGGTCCCTTGGAAAAGTCAAGGGTATCGAGATCAGGAAGGAAGGAGGGCTGACGTCCTGTGTGTGCCTGATATGGCGATACTCCGTTATAAAACGTAAACGCATTAGTAACGAAGATGCCTTCCGCCAATACTCTAGTGAATACAACAGGGATGTTGTGTCTATTCAATACTTCCTCAATCATGTGGAGGACGCCTCTGAGAATGCCGTTTCGTGACTCAATTGAAGTCGCGTGTTGGCCAGGTGCTCGGATACGAAGTTCCGTGCCCTTATTGGCCATCATGCTTTTAGCTGCATCATTATTCAGGGCGCCTTCTCCATCTGAGTATAAAACTTTGAAGGGTCCGTGATAGGCAATCCAGCAGTAGTGGTAGGCATCGATGATTGCGTCGCGTTCTCTGTCGGAAATTTCAAGGCCTGCTGCCAGGCGAATACAACGATCCATAATATGAAATATGGTCCGTTTCTTGTAAAACATGAGGTCCATTTCCCCTTCATCGAGCCAGTTACCAGGGAGGCTTACCGATGGTAATGTCGAGTTTCCTGAACGTTCCCATGCTCTACATTCCCGACAGGTGTCGCATATTTCCTTGATCATGTTCAGTCGAACGTTATCAAGCCCCACCTTTTCGAGGATTAGCCTCATCTTTGGCTCCTTCGCATGATGCCATCGCAGATGCAGTTTCCGATAAACAAATAAAAAATTTCCTTTTTCACAACATGGTTCTATACGGAGACTCTGTAAACTTTGTTGATGTCAAAATCTCCCAGTCCGGTAGTCGTGGAGCCCCATACCGTGTAGCAAGGGGTTCCTTAGCTCTGCGTATTGACCCTTGTTGACTGCGTCAGGAGGGTGTACCTTGTAGACACGCCCCCTGGCGGGCCTCTACCTTGTGCAGATCGCTTAAAGACGCAGAAGGCGTTTTCCACTCTCGGGATGTCTTTTCGTAGCATCTAGCTGCTGTTGACCAAGAGAATGTCTCTCTACGTAACCGAAGCAAACGAGGTCGTGGTGGTGCCCAGGGCGTGAGCTCCTGGCGGGGTCCACACTGAAAGCTGAATCTTTTGTTTGTATTTTTTTGCCCTCACCAGTTTAGGTATAGGGTTTTCCACCAAGCTTAAACTTTTTGCCTTCGTCTCCGTGGTCGTGGTCGTCTGGTAGTTTAAATGGTTCAGCAAAACGACATTTACCAGGTTCGGTATCGAGGTGGTTCTTAACACCCTTGCTTCTCGTAAGATCCCTCTGACATGCTGGACATGGCCAATATACAGAGATGGAGTCATGATATTTACACTGCGTAGGGTCTCTGTTATGGCTAGGACTGTCCTTTCGGACGTTGTCGATGCATGCCGGGCACGTAGCCACCTTTGGGATGATACGATCACCGATGCGTCTCATACCTTCACCTGGTTCAGCTTGCTCAGGAAGGTCGGCAGGATAAGCATGTGCAGTATTTAAAGGCGCGTTTCCGCGCGTGGTGTCAATGGCTTTCGCCAAGTAGACGGCTTCCACGAAGGCAGACTGCAGTCGTCGAGTGTACTTTTGTGCCAGTGAAAGCTCGGTGTTGCACGGTTGTGCGTGCACATGCTGACCGTTGCACTTGAGTCGCTCAATGGGTTTAAGAATTGTCTTGTCGTTGCTGGTGATATTTGTCGGCTTCTTAATATAGTCACCAGTCGTATCTTTAAGTCCAGTAGCGCATTGATCAATGCGCACGGTCGTGATGTGTGGTCGGTTGGCAAGCTTCGTCCATGGAGAAATATCGTCCACCCATGTTCCTGTCGGTTGTTCGCGTATAAACCACCTCTGAGCGTCATCTTGGGTAACAACAATTTTACCACAATAGATTATGTGTGGTAAGTCTTCTCTGTGGTGCTGTTCCCAAGTGTTATAGTTGACTTTGTAGTTATAGTAAGATGGTGGTCCTGTGGTGCGGCAGCTGGGTTGCAGCATGGCAACTCGTACGTAGCATATCGCAAAGTAATGATCTATAACCTGCTGCACCGAGGGGTCTCCCAGGTCGACATATGTAGTCTTGTCCAAGTTGCCGCCTGAGGAAAGTCCCCATGAGAAGGCAAGCTCTGAGATGCCACCCTCACCGCCACAAAGCTCCAACATATCCACGCAGTTGTTATGGCCATAGCATAGTGTAGCAACTATGCTGTATATGTTAGCGTGTGTGTCGGGCATAGATGTGGGGAGGGTAAGGAACAGGTCATCGTCCTCGTCGGAGCTTATCAGCTCAACAGGGACGTCAGTACTCCAGATTGCCATAAGATCCTGTCCGAGCCCTGACAAGTCGTCGCCGCAATCGTCATTTCCGTCTTCGACGTGCTTTTTAATGCGGCGAGGCTTGATGCCTGCTTCCTTTTCGGCTTTGAGCCTTTCCTTCTGCTTTATACGCGATTCAGTGGGTAAAGCTTGCTCGTTTTGTTCGTCGGTCTGTGTACTCATTGTCGTGGTTGAATGGGTACATGCGTCAATCGCCAGAGTCGGGAGGGGGAGAGAACAGTCATCTATGATGACGCGTCTATGTTTCTGTGGTGATTGAGTAGGCTCGTTTCCGAGCAAGACCGGTTCCTCGGGTTGCCAATACAACCGAGTACTGATGTTGGCAACCCCTGCAGGTAATGGTGCATGCCAATCATACCCTGTTGGTTGATCGGTAACTGAGATATCTTGAATAATCGCGTTGGTATCCAAGTTGATTGTTACACGTCGGATAACTTCAGACCATTTTGGTCCTCCTTTATGAGTCGTCACGTAATGACGAGTATTATGGTCTGTACGTGTATACGTATTTAAGTATACGGGCACGTTTCCGTGCGTGGTGGTACTCCCCAGGATTTTGTCGTTTAAGTAACGGATGAGTGTAGTACGTGTCTGAGCCCGCCATTCAGCATGTCGTGCCGTATGGCCGTACCAGTCCAACACATGTTGTGGTATGGCCTGCTTACAGGTACATGTCCACAGCTTCGAGCTAATCGGTATCGATGATGCTACCTGCATATATGTACCACTTGGTGTATTGTCTTGCATATTGAACCGAATACCGAAATGACACAAACGCATCCGTATTACTGACAACTTTAGATCTTCCAGAGTATCACGTACTGGAGATAACTTCCAAACATATCCTGGGGGACCAAATATTATGATCTTCATGCGGAGTTTCTTGGCTTTTATCAACAGGTTCTGGATACGTGACCAGTGTGGGGCCACTCTCTTTCCTGGAGTTCGTATATACCAGTCACCCGGAGTACTGATCCATATGAGAGTGTAATCTCCACTGATCACCGCACCTAGATAATTTGTGCCCACGCTTGTCATAAGTTCGTTGTGGGAAATACGGTCACAAATATAACCTCGCGCGCAGAGGTCGGCACATGCCTCCCTCGTATCTTCAATGACAAAAGCCCTCTTACTAAGGCAGGTTGCCCCGCTGTCCTTGTTACCCCCCGGCTTTTCAGCCATCAGGCAAGACGACGAGGGGGCGACGTCGCCCTGCCATCTTCAAGCTGAAGAAGATGTGCCTACAATATCTGCCAACATCTGGGCTTCCCTCAGATGCTGGAGCTCAGCACTGCAGCGCGCCGTGGCCTCAGAGGCGGATTGCTCCGCAAATGCTGTCAGCATCGATGGATTATCCATCAGCTGTTTCAGCACGCCTTTGGACCTAGCGTCGCTGACCGTATGCAATTCACGATTAGTGTATCCCATCACTATATTACGGCGGGACTGCACAGCGCCCATGGGTACACTACCACCATGCTTGGCCAGTGTCCTGGCAACAAAACAATCGAACGTCTCGAGATCGTCGATGTTGTCGCCTCGCATGGTGGCCTTGGCGAGCGTCTCCATCAACCCCTGGGGCAGGTTTCCCTGCAATTGATTGCGCTCCTGCGCTGGGTCGGCTCGCCTGTCAGCACTGTCTGGAAGGACGTGCTGCTTGAGCTCGAGGCGGGTTGCCCCGCAGCTCCAAAACGATCACACCTGATCGACAGATACCCTGACGGCAACTTCGTCGTCGGCATGATTTTGGAGCCTTCCGGGAGCTCCATCTTGACCTGCCCCTTACCAGGGAATATCAGCTTTTCCTGGCCTCGTTCAAGCACGATGATCGTGCGTTTGTCCTGCATACTATCGAGACCTAGGATGACTGGCAGGTCCTTTCCACAGCCTGACACAATGTTCGTCTTGTATGAATCGTGTTGGGCTGACCCCTGGTACTCGCAGGCAATGCTAAATGTGCCTACGGTATCCGCTGGGGCCGACCCCTCTCCCACTCCGTTGATATGCAAACGAGAGCGGGGCTCGAATGTACAAGCACGACCATGTGACTCAGCAGCCTGAACGAACTCACGGCTCGTGTTCTCGCCCATGATGTTGATCTTCGAACCGACGTCGATGAGTATGGAATTTCCACCATCATCCAAGAACGTCTTACTCGGCTGCTTGATGTGCACAGTTTCTGAAGTGTCGGCTGTGTCGGTAGGCGGGTTTCCCCGCGGCACATTCGTGCCCCCTGGCGGGTTACCCCGCACGACACTGGCATGCGACTCGCTCTCGGCCATGCGTGCCAGGTCAATGTACTGGAAGTACGACACGTGCTGGGCGTGATCACCACGCTCCTCCCGCCAGTTGGCATACTCATCACGTATGCTCATATACTGCTCACGGGTAGTGCGCCTTATCAGCGTTAGGTACGAGTGAAGGGCGATGTCTTGCAGCCCCTCGTTCGTGACGTGATCCCGGTACCGCAGCCACTCCTCGAACTCCTCATTCGTCGCTGAGATGTTGACGGCCCTGGCTGCTGTTGCTGCTGACGCCGCAGAGGATTCTGATAGGTCTAACGACGGACTATCAGTTTCAGGATTATTGGCATCTAGCATAAACGTTGTGTGTGTATTATCCATCTGATTCTGGAAATGTCGTACACGCAACTCGCGCAGCTGATCAGGGTCCAATGACATCTCAACCTCGCCTCCACTCTGGGGAGACATCTGGGAGCATCCTGCAGGTTTCCCTGCTGAGGCGCCGTCATCGGGATAAGCTGATCGAAATATCCCGTTGCCATAGGCGGCCTTACCTCTTCAGGCAGGTGTCCCTGCTGGTGTGGCGAAGCTGTCTGCATAGCTAGCATCCTGGCCGTCATCTCCTCCACCATGCTCCTTAGCTCCCGCAGCTCCCTCATTGACTGCTCGGGAGTCTGACTAAGGGAGCCAGTCCATGGGAAGGACGATGTTATAATGCCAGGTGCACGACAGATCGCACATGGTGGCTGCTGTGGATCTCCCTCACGCTGGTTTGTCACGTGGCCCACCAGGTTAGAATTCCAGCATCCCTCGTGGAATAGGTGATTGCACCTCAGGCGATACACACTATCCCTGGGCTGAAATTCTTCGAGGCATACAGCACAGGTGTCCTCCATCCCAGTAAAGACTTCTACGTCTGCTACCCTGGGATATACCCGCCGCTGCCTCTCCAGTACCGTCTCGGAGGGCATGAAGGCTGATGGGGGAGTCCCCGTTAGATCCATCACCTCCGGCCCTTCGACATTTGGCATGAAAGTGGTAGGAGTCACGGCGGGCGAGTTTCCTCGCAAAGGTGAGCCCCTATTCCGCACCACATCGAGTGCAGCTGCACGTGACTGGTCCCGTACACTTTGCACCGCCTGCCTCCTCATGAAACATGCCTGCTGAGTGTGGTGCGTCTGCCTGATGTAGTCAGGCACGCCCCTACTGCCAGACGATATTGAATGGGCAGTGGGTTGCGCAACCACCTCTGGTGATGTTGGGGAAGGCATGAAGGCCATGTGCGGGTACATGGAGTGGTCACTGCAGCGCACATTGGTGAGGTTATGCATCTGATCCGCCAATTCCCGAACAAATTTGTTCGGGACCCTTGTACCGTCAGGGTATAATGGTGGATTCATCTGCGTGGGTGGTGGCCTCTGGCCCTGAGACATGCTCGGATGGGCGTTGAACGCCGGGATAAAGGCTCGTTGCCGAGCGGGGTCCCGTGGGTTGGGACCCTCCGGTTCCCAGGACCAGGCTGGCCTCCACCTCTGCCCACTTGGGTGAGGCAGATTATGGTTCTGCACCTGCTGTACCGCGGCCGCCACCCTTGAGCGATAGTCGTCGGGTATACCTGCCCTGTGGCGGCTTGGTGTACCAGGCAGGTTTCCCTGCTGACTCGTTGGCGTGCCGGGCGGCATCATGTTGAGGAGGGCTGTGCTGTGATCAGCCCTAGCCGCAGCTAACCTCTCCATGAGTGCGCCGTTTACTGCAGGGCGAACAGGTGTCCCAAATGGGGATTGTGCTGGCGGAGTGCCCGCTGGAGTCATGCCCCTTGGAGTGTGCATGCTCTGTGTGGGGCTTGCGTGCATTGGCTCGAACCGAGCAGGTCCGCTTGTAGGCAGGTTTCCCTGCATGGCTTGACGATTTCTCGTGGCCATAGCGGACATTGCTCCCTGGCCTGCGGCCCTGGGATCCTGCTGGTACAGCCCGTCCGCCAGCTGTTCTACCTGGTCAGGGTTCAGCGAAGCTGCAATCTGATCCAGGTCTGAAGTACTTATGGCCTGCCAAGACACGGCGCTCGGCCCTTGGCTTGGGGCACGTCTTGGAGCCGCGCTCCCGGCCTCACTCTCGGTGATCATAAAGATCCGAAAGATCTCAGGCTGGTTTCCCAGCTGGGTGGGGCTGTAGTGGTCCCCAACGTCCCTGTGGAGGTAGACCATGGCTGGATCAACGCCCTCTTGGTCTCGGGACCAATTGTACTTAACGCTGGAATCACCAACATCAGCCCACCTATCTGGGGCAGTCATCATACTGACAGAGACTCGCGCACGGCGGATCCCCAAATATTCTGGGTTGCGCCATTGCCTTCCAGTGGTCAGGTCCTCTACATGAGAAATGTAATACGGTTCAATGATACCGTTATCTCCCTCGGACAAGAGGACTCCGTTATCGGACCAACAGAACTTCATACCATCTTGTATGGCCTTGCGCCAATCTACAAAGATGATGAGGTCTGAATCTGGGTCCCACCCACTGTTCACGGCACGGCGGCGCACTGTCGGCACGAAATGGATGTGCGAACGGCCTGTCCCCCTTTTCTTCGCGTTGTGCTCAGGTCTACAGGACAGGCCGTGCCACATAATGCCTTCGAAAGCGTGCCATCGAGTGCCATGCATGGCGACTTCAGGGTATTTGGCCGGTCTCCCGGCGGGTTCGTCGCACAGTACAATGTAGCTGTACAGCGACCATGGAGCTTTCAATTTCCATGAATGCCCCTGAGAGGCGCAGACGAAGATAGCAGGCTCGCCAGAGTCCCGCATTAGCACCTTGAATTGAAGGCGCTGTTTTTCTTCTCCGTCTGGTTCACGAACATGAACAACTTCCATCATGATGGCTGCGAGTTGGTCAACCGAGCGACCATACAACTGCTCGCTAATAACATTGGCCTCTTCATAAGCGTGCCTCGAGTGACTTGTGTTCCAAGGAAAGTTCTCCACGAGGTCCACGAGGTTGATCCAACCATCATGATCATCAACAGATTTCAGGCGCCACACAGGATTATGTGGCTTATCTGGCGCATGTCTACATATCCTGCTGATAGCTTTGCTTAACCTTTTAAGAGTATCATTGGATCTGGGAAGAATTCCGGCCTTCCTGCATTCTTTCATGAGTGGCTCATCCACCGAACGTATCGGTGGGAGCTTCCGAAGTGCCAGTCTACCCCTGATCAGATCTGGAGTCCCACTAGTGAAGGATGTGTCTCCTGGGTGGTGCAGCTGAACTGCTGGCGGGTTTCCCCGCATTGGAGCCTCTGTTGCTGAAGAGGCTGCGGCTCCTGAAGAGGAGGAAGCTGCGGCAGCAGCGCCTGGCGGGTTTCCCCGCGGAGATGCGCGACTGGCGCTGCCCCTGATCTTCGGCACCCAGTTGCCCCTCGACATAGCACCTTCATCGGACCTCCTGGAACGAGCCGCCACAGGCGAAGCTGGCACAGGTGCATACTCACTGCGCTCGAAAGCTGCCGCCCGTTCCGCAATGGACTTGCTGCGGCTAAGCGAACGTCTTCGTTCCTCAGTGGGGTCCTGGGGTTGCTGCTTGGGCACAGATGCTGGTATAGGAGCTGTGCGTTTCGGCGCCGGAGGCGGCTTAGGTGTCGGGGGTTCGCTCTTGGCCTTCGAAGTTAGTGGGAGTGGGGGCTTTCTAGCCCCCTTCATGTAGAGCTTGCTGGAATCCTCCAGCATCTTGCGAGTTGCCTCGCGTGAGCGTTCATCTACTGTCTGAATACGCTCCTCATCTTCCGCCACACGTTGAGCCTTTGTCTCGTCCTTGATGATCGGCTCTGGTTGTTGGGACTGGCTAGATACGCCAGGCGAGTTTCCTCGCATACCAGGAAGACTAAAGAGCGCGTCTTTCTCTTCCTGGTCATGGCTACCATTCCCCTTGGAGCCGGAGTAGGTTTCTCTTCTTCTTTCGGATCCAAGTGGCCCAAGATCCCGAGACGACTACTCACTGCTGCGATCTCTTCCGGTGTCATCGGGTCAAGTGGCGGATGGCCCTCCTTAGAAGGGGTTTTGCCCCTGTTGGGGCTCAGGCCTGCGTTGTTTCCAACGGGGCATCCTGGCCTGTGATTCTGGAACGGCTGGGAACAAGGACCACATGCAGCGTGAGGCCTATACTGCTTGCGAGCCGCGATAATATCTCGCAACTGGGTCCGCGCTTCTTGAATTTCAGGGCGGCGGATGTTTGTTGCGAGCTGATAGCCTCCACGGATGGGTCTGCCATCGCCGTCCCTATAGGCAGGATTGCCCTGGCCGAAGGCCGAGTGTTCCCCTTTTCGGCGTCGTGGGTCGTTGTATGGAAGTAGCTGGCCACCTCTTCTGGCAGCGTGTTCCTTTGGGCCAGCCTGTCTCCAATCACGAGGGAGTCGAGCCTGAAGATGTGGCTCTCCTCTGACGCGCGTATGGGAACGAGATCTTCTGGTGTTCTCATCAGAAGAGGCTGCTGATGCAGCAGGGGCGGCACCCGTTGGAGGTGCTTGAGGAGGCTCCTCTGCGATCCCGGGTGGATCGCTCGATGGAGGCAGGTCTCCCTGCTGGGTGGAGCTCGG
The DNA here is from genome assembly GCA_963575745.1 of Prorocentrum cordatum. Taxonomy (NCBI): domain Eukaryota; class Dinophyceae; order Prorocentrales; family Prorocentraceae; genus Prorocentrum; species Prorocentrum cordatum. The sequence continues at coordinate 24,424 of CAUYUJ010021827.1, read as the reverse complement.
CGCAAGTGGCTCTTGTGCCGATGGTGATGATGATTCAGACACATCAGGGTCGAAATCGACCTCTTCCTCACCAGTCACGTCCATCATGAGGATGGTGACGTCATCCTCATCTAACCCACAACCCTCGCCTTCTACTTCTTCTGATGTCGAACTACCAATTACGATGGCCATTGGCGCATCTGGTAAAGGCAGGTTTCCCTGCATGGCCGGCGTCTGGGCGTCGCTCGGCTGTCCTGGAGTAGGAGGCACAGTCGTCGGCTCAGGGTCATCGACGAGCATAGGCTGCCTAGCAATGTTACGCATGGCCGCATGGTTTGGCCTCATCCCCAGCTCCTGGAGATTCCATCCTGGCGGGGGAAGATCATGACCACGCATAGCCATTGCCATTTCCAGGGCACGACGCCGTCGACCATGGGAGTATACTAAGTGTCGTTGCACTTCCTGAGGATTTATACTGTCAATGAGAGACAAAGCTGCCAAGAGTAGCTCTGAGCTACCGCAAGCATCATTATCATTATCTGTCATAATACCAGCTTCAATTTGTTCTTGACTCTCAGGATATGCAATTGCAAGTATCTCATGCATCCACATGAGGGTATGCAAAAGTGTACGCGGTCCATATTCGCCTGGATCAAGCGAACCAGGAGGTATGAACGGAGAACCTGGTTCGCCTGCAATGAAGGCCTGAACAAATGCTTGAGACTCCATTTCAATTAAGTCTTCAATAGTATGGGGAGATTCTCCCAGCAGAAAAGGCCTGTGTCCAGGCGGGATTTCGGGCGGAGGTTCGAGGTTCCGTTGAACCTCGGAAGGCGAAGCCTCTATAGTGGTGTCCTCGTCGTCGCTCTCGTAGGCCATGATGTTGCCTGGGTTCCCGAACATCCAGTCGAAGAAGGAAAGAGGCTCGTGTCCGAGCGTACCGTGTTCCACGGGAGTGAGTTCATTACTGCCCGTGACGAACCGGCGGACGTACTCGAGGTAATACGCGTATAATCCATGACCATACCCCTCGAGCTCGTCAATGTTGTCCATGCCAACGACCCATGTGAAAAATATATGTTCCATAGCCTCAAAGTCCTGGAGGCTCAGATACTCAATGGATGGTGTGCTCGAGCCAAAATGGACTTCGGACGACATGCCCTTTCCATTTCCCTTCGCTGGACAATCTCGCACAAGATGATCGGAACTACCACATTCATGGCATTTGAGAACCTGGCCGTCTCTACCTCGCGGGTTTCCCCGCCTACCTTTACCTTTACCTGAGGTCTCTCCACGGCTCTCCCCCAAAGAATATCTCATCATGTTGTTCATCTGAGAGCCTCTGGAGAAATGCCGCGACACCTCGCCCGTTCAACCTCCGACGACCACGCTTGCCTTTACCCTTTCCTTTAAAACTTCTGCGTATCCTCCTTCTAACACGACGCACTGGTTTTCGTGTGAACCTCCTCCACCTTCGCTTAGCCTGTTGTAACAGCCAGAATAAATGCTCAGCACGCTGATTGTCGGTATCCATATTCATGATATCTGACCAATCTAGAGCTTCAACACCATCTGATGATATAGTGTCTGTGTCGGTGCCGGAGTCGAAATCTTCGTCTCCTAAATAGGTGGATACACCGTCGGTTAGGGGATTTGATTCCCCCCATAACGAGCGGTGTGATTGCGGTTCTCTAGAAGGAGGGCTGGTTGCCCAGCTTGGTTGTGATCGATCCCCTGCTAATAAAGCAGTGGATTATCCTGGGTCATCGGCCCATATGTTTGAGGGCCCGTTTCCAGGCTGGACTTCAGTAGTCAAGGTAGTGTAGAAATTTCCACTGCCAGATCCCCGTCCTCTTCCAAACACGGATCCTATGTTGCCAGGGGATCGTTCGGATAGGTGACCTACCGAACGCATCCTTTCCAGCAACTCATCATATTGTTGTTGTGTTCGAGGCATTTGGTGGTTGAGTGGCTGTAAGAGTTGCGTGGCTTTCTGGTTGCCGACGCCTAAGGCGCGGAATAGGATAGTGGTTAGCAGTTGGAAGTTAGGAAGGTCGAATCCCACCGACTGTGCCTCAAGTCGGGCCATTTCGAATCGGGTAAGGGTGACATCGATTCGTTCCCCGTGAGGCACATGGAAGTCGATGAGTTGTGTGCCGGAAGTGAGCTGTCGCTCATCTTCCAGGCGTTCGAACTTCATGCTGATGAGGAACATGATGTAAGTTACTGGGTCTGTGTGGACCCCATCAATGTCAGCACCATAGTTTATAATGTCAGGCGGTACCCTCATGGCGAGTGTCCTCGCTAGGCCTCCCAGGCCGCGTTGTATTGCGGCCGCTTGGGCCTGTGGCGTCATACGTCCGCTTGTAACGTTGAGCCACGCGTTGACCTCGTAAATGTACTCACGAAAAGGCACATTACCCTGAGGGTCCCAATATGGGCCATGTGTTTGCCCATCGGTGCTGTTATCTCCCCGACGCATGTGTGCGATTGCTGCCCCTAGCGCGAACCATATGATAGCGAAAACGATTAGCCCAAGAATGTGTAACGAAGAATGGTTATGATGAGCGGTGTCACGCTGGGGTAGCGCCTTGTCGAGTCTTCGAGGCGCTCTGTCTGGCGGGTTTCCCCGCCCTTGCTTCAGGTATTGCGGTATTGGCTCGTTGCCGAGCGGTTGATAGTAACGCAATGATGAAGCGTATATGGTACCAATCTGGTCGTCTAGACGTCGTACCTCTCGTGTAGCTTCTTGCTCTTGAATAGATCCTCGTAAATGTACTGGGAGTGGTGGCGCAGGGTAGTAGGTGGCCACGAAGATCGCGCCGAAGAATGCGAGGCTGAGAAGAGCAAGAGCTGACCACACGAGAGTGCGGCCAGCTCCGCTACCAAGTCGAAAGTGAGCTTGGTAACTCAAATAGGGCATATAGCCTATCATATAGCATCCGATTCCAAGGCGCTGACCGTGGACATCGGATGGCAAATAGCGTCCATCGCTCTGCTGTAGCTGTGAAGGTACAGTATGAGGGGAGGGCGGATAAGATAGGATAAGATCGATGTAATGATCTTTCCAGCACATAGCGAACACTCGCGGTGTCCGGGCAAATAGGGCGCGCGTGCCTTGAGCCCAAGGCAGCGGCGCGCGAGCTATGCTCCCGATACTGTAACATCTTCCAAAGAGCTACCCTTAAAATGGGGGAGGTGGAATAGATTTGAAAATCCTATCGATCTGCGAAGGCAAGTCGGGGCGAACATGAGAACAGAACGAAGGGTTGGTACGTGCCGCGCGCCCCCCGCGATGCGGGGCGCCCTTCTCTCGTACGCCCCCCCGCGCGGACGCATTACCCGTGCAGACTGCATAACCGCGGGGAACGCAGCCCACGAATCCTGACCTCGAGGGCACGGCGCCGAGGAAAGCCACGGCATCGATACGCTGCTCCCCTACCTCCTTCCTCCCCACCTCCTCCTCCTCCTCCTCCTCCTCCTCCTCCTCCTTAGTAAGGCAAGGGCTGGCGGACACCCCGCGCGGCAACCAGCCCCAACACACCCGCCACACAAGTGGACGCTTAGCACGTGCACACCAACACATGTTGACGCGAAGAGCTTTCACATCAACACGTGTTGACGTGAAGGCCCCTCACATCAACACGTGTTGACGTGATGGCCCGTCACGTCAACACGTGTTGGCGTGGGGGGGGGGGCGCCGTCAACAAGAAAACATGCCATTTCATCAACTCTAGTCCTGCACACCGCATTGATTTACACGATAACACACCGTGATAGGCGTTACTAACTCGTCTGCGAATCCATATCGGTTTGACCAGCGTAGGCTTCCTCTGAACTTCACAGGTAGAATGTGCAGCGCGCCTCCTGATGGACCCTGGATCAGCGAATCTCCCGCACGGATCTGCAGCGGCGGCCGAACATTGCAGTGACAGACGCTCGTTATTCCTCCTCCTCCTCTCAATCCTCCGCCACCCCCATCGTCCTCCCTCTCACTGACCCTCCGCATTTTCATCTTCCGAATCTTATCCAGCAGGTACTCTCGGTGTTACCCATCATCTGTCTAGCCATCCTCCATCCCCCATTGGCTCATCTTGATCACCATCATTATCATTCAATGTGTTCTTATAGTGTCAACCCCAACCCCCATTTCTCGCATATCCCTCAGTATATATATCTCGCGTCATGTGTCCTGTCTCCTCGTTGCCGCACCCTCCGAATTACTAACTGATCCTCCCCCGTTTACCCTCAATCACCCATCCATCCATCCATCCATCATCCCGTCATCCACATCTTACTTTTACGCATCTTCGTCCCTCCCCTGATCCTCCACTCCTCCGTGACCATCCGTATGCCGACTATTGCGTCCCGTACAAAGTGGGACGCGGGCCGGGGGGGTGCGGGCAAAAGGGAAACGGCGATGCAGTGCAGATATCAAACTGGCACAATGCTCACGATCTTTCATTCTCAAACCTAGGTGGCAACACGCGCTCCCCGGCGCATTGACATCACAGTCCACAAAAACCACGCATCATGGACCGAAGCGTGCCATTCGATGGCTGGCGAAAGCACTGCATACTCGTATGCAGGTTACATCGTGCATCCTCTGCCCTCCACCGTGATCATAGTCATCGTGATTGATTGGGGTGAATCGGTCGCGGATGGTGCTAGTGATGCTGATGTGATGATGATGTGGAATAGTGTAGGCGATGCTGAAAATGATGGGGGTGATGGCGATTGCGGATGCTCATCACCGTCATGGTGTGTGTGAGCGACGCGATGATGATCATGATATTGATGGAGATCGAGATTTACCAGTCAATGTAATGGTATTGATGATGATGAGGGGCTAACATCATAATGATGAGATTGATGGTAATGATTATGATGATGATGGTGGATCTGGTGATTACGATGGTCATCAGATCTCTTAAACAGGATGGCGCCACGGTCGGAGCTTGACACCAGTGTAGGATAGAGAGGATGAGACCCATCTCCACGCGTCCTCAGTGATACTTGCCTAGGTCCTACCTCCTCCCCAATCGTTCATGTCCTCCCCCTCCCACCGTCGCCGTCCTCTCCCCTCCCCTACCTCCTCCTCGGACGTCGTTCAGGCCTTATGCCCACGTCCTCCATCCCTATCTTGAATATACTCGCCTCCGCGACCATCATTGCGATCGAGAGGCCAGTGACACGGGCGCGGCGCCCCAACGGCTGCCAGAGCAGCGCAAGCCGAGCAATACTGGAAACACCCAGCGTCGAGTGTCGAGCCGAGCTCTGACCGACATCGATTATGTTCATCCTCCTGCAACATCCATCCTCATCTTTGTCACCGTCGTCATCGTCGTCGGTCGTCGTCATCGTGATCATCCTTCCTCCTTCACTCCCCGTTCTCCTCGGGGTCATCCTACCCTCGGCCAGTGCAAGGGGCGGCGCCCTAGCTGCCCTCCGCCGCGGCCATGGACGCGGCGGACTGCTGCGGAGAGGCAATCTCCTTCATGAACTCGATGAAATACACGCGGCGCTCAGCATACATATCCTGGCCCATCTTCCTGGGGATGTGGAGGATGGGGAAGGGCGTTACTTGAGCATCCATCCCAATACTGAGTATTGGCATGGACGATCAAATAACGATGAGGGTTGCGAAATGTGTTGCAACCCTGTCCTCGTGAGCACCTCCACGTTGTAGTTCAGGACCGCCTCCAGAACATTCTTTGGGGCAATCTTCATGGCGTCAACGTTCCAGTAGGGCTGCATCCAGATCCCCGCAAACTCTGTAGGCTCCACCTTCTTGGCCTTCTCCACGTTCACGTGGAATGGCATGAACAACCAACCCCATGGAACGTAGACGCACTGCTTGGGCTTCAGTTTCTGGACGATCCCAGCATCTCTCACCAGTTTCGCCGCCTCTGCCGTCTCCATGAACGCAGTCAGGTCGCCGAGAGACACCCCCGTGGCGAGGATATTGTCGATCGGGAGCGCCAAAAAGAAGAGATCCTCGGACAAGGCCTGCAACACATGCCCCACTCCAGGCAGGGGCACGCACGAGCGCAGCTCCTTGAACGCACCGCGCAGCAGGATCGCTAGCCAAGGAGACGCCGCAGGATCGCAACAGTCGATTGCGTCCGTGAACACATGATCACCCTCCACGCGGCCGTCGACCTTCGCCATGCAGCCTGTCCATTTCTTGGCGGCCGCGTGGTCGCTTGCCTCCTGCAAGCGTTCGGAGACATGCTCGTGGCACTTGGACTGGAAAGCGGCAACATGCAGGCACACCGGAACGCACGAAGTGCGGGGCCACGGGCAACAGAGAAATGGGGAGGCGGGGTCGTCGATTATTGCACTACTGCGTTGCCCTTTTGTCTGTTTTCCTCCTCCTCCCCCTCCTCGTCCGCCTCCTTCCCTGCCCCATCTGTAGTGCAGGGGTCAATCCTATCTTCTGTCGATCCCCCCCCCTCCTCCTCCTCCTCCTCCTCCTCCTCCACGTTCCCAACCTCCTCGTTCGAATTATCTAGTCCCGTCCACTGCTCCACCTCCTTTTCCCCCTTCCTCCCTTGGGCTCGAAGACCCACCGTGTTCCCTCTCCCTCGAGAGTTGCCTTACCCGGAACGACCGTGATGGGCACGCGCACACACACGCACATACCACACACGCACACAACACACAGACACACACACACACACACACACACACACACACACACACACACACACACACACACGCACATACCACACACGCACACAACACACACAGCGTATTGCACCTGGCATGCGTTGCTAGGTAGTACATGTTTAAGTAACATGGGTATACATTGTACAGGTACGATGACATCAACCTAACACTTGATACAGACGCGGCACACACGTAATCCGAATGCAGCATTACACGCCACGCATCACACATTACGCGTGTTCCATGTAAGCACAACACATTGAATATATATATATATTAAAGTAGAAAAAAAACAAACAAACAAAAAAAAAAAAAAAAAAAAAAAAAAAAAAAAAAAAAAAAAAAAAAAAAAAAAAAAAAAAAAAAAAAAAAAAAAAAAAAAAAAACGCAAGTGTCAGTTTTCGCGTGCGGTGTCGTACTTCTGGATATGTCCCATAGTGAACTAGCACACGACGTGTGTACGTATGTGCATAGTGAGTACACGTACTCCGAATATTAGTAAATAGCAGCAGGCTGTATGGACCCAACATGTACCCCTAGCATAACGCACAGCTACATTACAGCAGCGGCAAACATATAAGTATAGTTTTATGTTGTACACATAAATGAACATACATAATCCGTTATGCCATATACGCGCATACATCATTAGGGCCCCTGGGGCACGCCCGTGGGTTCATTTTGGTGGTTGCTCTCATAGGCCTGTCGGTTATTTGGGCGCGCAGTGTAACACATCCTGGGGCATGACAATGGGTCCTTTCGGCACGGCAGCGGGTCCCCTGGGTTCTGCAATGGGGCGCGGTTGCATGACAACGGGCTTCAGGAAACCATGAAGGGCCCAGCAAGAACGCAGCGCATTGAAACGGAGACACACACACGACGATGCATGCGCGTGCACGCGCATGCGCGCTAAAAGTACAGGCGGACCCTGCACGCGCAGACACCCGCACACACGCGCACCTATATGTCCACGACGAAACACGCACCCGTAGGAAATGTACAGACATGGTGACATAGCCGAGCGCAAACATAGGCACCGCTACACCATACTGCACCACGCACGCAGACACATCAACAACGCACTGTGCACACGCAAGCAAATACAGTAGACAGCGATACCATGAATTATGCACAGCAGACGCCCAGACTCGAGCAGACAGGCAGGCGCACGGTCTCCTCCTCCTCCTCCTCCTCCTCTTTCTCCTCCTCCTCCTCCTCCTCCTTCTCCTCCTCCTCCTCCCCCTCCCCGCCCGCCCCCCCCCCTTCTTTGTCCGCGACGTCTTACCAGCGCCGCGCGGGTTACTTCAGCGCCCCGCGGGCGGCCCCAGCACCCCGCGGGTTAGTCTGACACCCCGAGGGCGCCCCCGCCTCTTGTGAACCCCAGCACCCCGCTGCGTGCCCCAGCCCCCCCGCGGGCCCGTGGGCTGCCCCAGCGCCCAGTGGGGTCTCCCAGCGCCCTTTGGCTGACACGCGCGCCCTGCCGTACTCCAGCGCCCAGATGACCCACCCGCTCCAACCCCCTTTCCTCCGACCTCGTCATCTGCGTTCCGCCGCGCGGGCCCTTTGCGCGCGGCGGCGAGCGGCGGCGGCCCGCGGCCGCGGCCGCCGCCCAGACTCGCAGCGAGCGGCCCTTCGCGCGGGAGCGGATGGGGGCGCGCGCGGAGACGCGCAAGCGCGGGGTTGGAAGCAACGGCCACGGGGCAGGAAAATAGCACAGGAGCTCGGCAACGGGAGAGCAAGGGGGGGCAGGTGGGGCCCCAGGAAGACGAAGTACAAGCCAACGGCGAAACGCCAGGGGAAGGCGGGGCGGGGGAACTCGGACACTCTGAAGCGGAGATGCAGACGGAGAGCCAGAGGAAGAAAAATCGGCGGCGCGGCGGCGCGCTAAAGTCGTTCGCGCAGGGCGGGGCGTCGCTGAGCCTCTGGGCGTCGCTTTCGGGCCTGGCCAGCTGGTTCCTCGCGGCGCCGACTGCGAGCCGCTCGTCGATGAGGCAGCGGGCGCCGCCGCGAGCCCTTGGGAGGTTCAGCACCTCCAGGCAACTGTCCCGCCTGGTCCAGTCCATGCGCTTGGTCGCGCAGTTGGCCGCCCGCGCAACCGCCCCAACGGCGGAAACCGATGAGGCGCAGGCGTGCTCCTGCCTTGGATCGGGGGCGGGTTCGTTCAACCGATCTCTCCACGCAATCCCGACCTGAAGCTTGTCAAGTTTCTTGGCCATGTCGGGCGGAGACCCAGTCGCGCCTGCCACTGCCCCCATGCGGCCCCGCACCAATGGGTCTGGGGCACCCTTGGGAACCGCTTGACCTGGCGCCAGGGGGAAGCATCGATGCGCCCCAATGCACCGTGAAACGCATGAGCGCACGTCGGAGGCCCGACCCAGCGGAAGGGCGGACTGCGCGTCGCGCGCGTATTTCGCCCGCGGAACGACGCCCCAGGATCCGCGCTTGCCTTGGCGGCACCCGCGTCCGCAAGCGCGCTGCTCTTGCATTCTTCGGCGCCGTGCTCCTGGAGGTCTGGTGCGCCAGGAGCTCCTCGGGCGCCCTATCTGAATCGCGCCCGCACCGCTTGTCGGGGCGACCCCGAGGCCGCCACGCGGTGAATCTCCGCGCCAAGGCCGCGGTGAAAATTAATTAAACGTCGTCGCTGGGCGCCCCGCCAAGGAACGCGCGTCTCCGCCACGGGGCCCTTGGGGTCTCGCAGCGGGCATCTCCCCGTCCGCGGTTGCCACCCCCCTGAAACTGCGCGCGGCTCTGCGGAACCCGTGGCCGCGGCGACTTCGGCGCCAAACGCGCGCGCTTCCCGCCGCCCGCCTCGGCGGTGGGAAAAGTTGCCCAGCAATGCCTTCCAAGTCGTCGTCAATCTCGAAGACGCGCTGGTGTTTGGGCAAGCCGAGTGACCACGATGGGCTCGGCGTCGGGCAAGGGCGTCGGCGCGGCGAGTGGCGACAGTGGCCACGGCGGCAAGGTCTTGGGCGCTGGCCCCGCGCACGAACCACGCCCCGTCCTCGCAGGCGCCGCCTGAGACCCCGAGAAAGGCCGCGACAAGGGGCGCGATCGCCACGGGCCGTCGCGCCCGAGGACAGATCCCTCACGGGCTGGGAGGCGCTCTTCCCCGCGCGCATGATAGCGATCGCGGCGAAGTCCACGGCGCCCCCCGCCCCTTTGCCACAGAGGGTGGCGGGGCCACCCTTCGCGCGAGCCCTCCGCGATGGAAAAGGCGCTGCAGGGCGCGCCCAACAAATTGCCTGCCCTGGGCGCGCCCCTGACTTGGCCCCGCAATGCTTGCCCCGCGCCCCCGCGTCTGTTTGGCGCCCAAACACCAGCCCACTTCCTGCGCGAAGCGGCAGGGGAGCAAGACGCGCAACACCATGGGGACCCCAAGCGCACGAACAGCGAACCAAGCGCGAAAACACACAACGGCGGACAAAGGAAAAGGGAGGGGGGAGAGGGCGCGAGGGGGGGAGGGGGGGGGGAGGGAAGCGGAACGGGCGCGCCGAAGAGGGGGGGAGGGATAGCGAGTCAGCGAAGTTGAAGACGCAAGAGGAGGGAAGAAGAGGGGGATGGGCCCAGCGCCCTCGCGCTCCCGCATTTCACCCCGCCCTCCCGCCCCAGCCCAGGAAACAGTCGGCGCGCGCCCCATTGCAAACCCAGGCGGCCACAAACAATCGCACGCGGGACGCCGTGAGCTGGGCAACCGGAGCACGCCCAGTGGCCCAATGGCGTCGCAAAGATTACGCGCGCACGCGCGTGCAAGCGCGCGAGCACACCCGCACACAATTCACACACAGGTACGCCGCGGGCAGTCCAGAAACTAAGCGGGGATCGAGAGACGAAATAGCAAAAGGAAGCGAGACATAGAACATAAGCAACACCGAAAAACATAGACGCGCTATACACCAATAGGTGGCCATCAAAAAAAATGTTTAGGTTTGTTGAAGAAACACGTGGTGGTTGCTTACACGTGAACCACGTTGTAGTACGGGCACGAACGCTACTACCACGCATGTGTATGTACAGTTGTGTGTGGTCGTCCTGTGATGTGGTTGTTGCTGCGTCTTTGTGGTCCTCATAGGACGACGTCAGTACGCTCATGCATGTAGGGCCAAGCGGCTCTCTGATATAATGAAAGGTAGAACGTCACATGCTAATAGCGTAGTACGCAAACGTCCACCCGATGTCCGTAGATTTTTTAACATGCCGAAAACGCAGCCTTCGCAAGCAGCATTGGCAATAGTGTCATGTGTACTTGTAGGACGTACATATGCCCATGTACATGTTGATGCGTGTTCTTGGTATGTATACATGTTTTAGGCTACGCGCACACATGCATGTTAACATTGTTATGTAGACACATACCACTAGCCGTGCATATGTGACTACGCAAATGCGTGGCATCACCAGCTACATGCATACAAGGCACATACAACAATAACTAGGCTAGAGGCCCACAAGTACGAACGTACTCTACATGCATACGCTCTTCTAGCCATAATGGGACGTATGCACACCTACAGCCAACACACACACACACATACATACACACACGCACACACGCACGCACGCACGCACACACACACACACACACGCACGCACGCACGCACGCACGCTCGCACGCAACACAACACATCTGATACATCCGTTCGTTGGGTCATCCCGTTGAGGCCGAAGCAGCGCCTCTTTGCTGAAGCCGTCGTCGAGGAAGTGCACAATCTGGATGTCAATGGCACCCTTCACCTCGAGCGGCACCCTGTCCGAGTCCTTGACGGTGTTCTCCGCCAGGGCACGGATGTAGGGACTCACCGTCTTGGAGAACTCTGTTCCGTGGCCTCCAGCTGTGAGTTGGTTGGAATACTTCTTGGTCTGGTGGTGCTGTGACAGGTACTCGGTGCGTTTGGCCGCCTTCGCCTTGCTGCACTCGTAGCTGAGCGCGTCGACCATAGACCTCTGGAGTAGCATATAACAGATGGGCCCCGTCATCCCCAGCCAATCCTCAACGGAGGAGGTGGGGAAGCCCATGTGGTACATGAGGGGGAGAAAGGGCATGCCTATATGTGGGTGGATGGGTCGGGCTGGTCTGAAGCCCAGGGCTACCCGCACTTGGGCAGCAAGGCGTCATGCTTCTCCTGCAGCGCCCTCGCATCGGCCTCGAGCTTCTGGAGCCTGTCGACCTTGCAATTCTGAATCGCCTTCTGGGCCGCAGCGCTCTCCGACAAGAAGGACGTGATCTCCTGGAGCAGGCCTTGGGGGGTTGAGCTCCAACTCCTCGATCGCGGTCGGAGGGGTCATCAGCACGAGCTTTTGGATCTTCGCCTTATAGCCCTTGGGCCCAGCGAACTCACTGGGTAGGTCGGCGAGCTCCGTCGACCAGCTGTCTCTGCGCTTGGACATCTCCAGCGGCGACAACTTAGAATAGTCGGCGACGGGCTTGCGGAACTCCGCACTCGTGGCTGCGTCACCGCCCCGCTTCGTCGGCGTGGCCGCCGCCTTTCCCTTGGCCAGCGCCGCAGACACCGAGTCGACACCCTCATCAGACATGGTTCGGCACGACCGCCCAGCATCGGACTCAGGCTGCCTGGACGGTGGAGGCCCCCGCTGCACATCCCCTGCTGGCAGGGCCCCCGAGGACGTCAATGACGGCGCCGATGATTTCGAAGTCAAGCGGCGGCGTTTGATCTGCTCGGAGGCGTGGGCAAACTCGTCCAGCTCCTCCTCCTTCCCCACGCTGTCCTCATGCAGCTTGCCTGTCTCCGTGAAGTCGCTGGACACCGCCGATTGAATGCGAACCCTCCTCTCGACCTTGCCGTCGACCTTCCTCGTGTACGTGTCCCCCTGGATGCCCAGGAGCCTGTTGAACTCTGCCTCGGACTCCTCCCTGGACCTCTTTAGCCAGAAGTGCCAGCAGTTGACGAGCGGCTCCAACGCCATCGTGAGATACTCATCGCGCTCCCCGCTCTTCGAGTAGTCAGCATCCTTCACAAGGGTGGTGAACTTCTTCTTGACATCGGCCCTCGCCTTAGAGCGGTCCCCAGTCGTCCACGGCATGGTGTCCGCACGCCACTCTTCTGGACGGTCCTTCATCATGGCTCTGTCCTCGTCCTTCTGCTCCTTAGACATGGCCCTGCACTTGGCTCGGAAACCTGCCATGCACTTCGCGTGGAAGTGGAAGCCGAGGAGGCGGTATGGGAGGTTGGTACATGAGCTCCATGCCGCACATGTCGTCGGCGTCCGCCGTCATGGAAAACTCATCTCCGATGGAACTCGCTCGCGACATGGTCGAGAGCCCAGAGGGCGGTCGGGCTGTGGGTCTGGCGAGCTCCCTTGCCAGGAGCTCCTGGTGTCCTCGGCCTGAGCGCGGCCCCACAGGAGCCGCCAAATGGCTGCGAATGCAATGATATGCGACGTCGGAGTGTGAAAAATCAGTATACCATCTGCCAAGCGGGTGCTCCTCAGAGGCGGGGAGGGGGTTGGGGGCCAAATAGGGGACAGGCCAGACACCCCCGTCCACGCCTCGACCTTAGTGGCCCGCCGTCAACAAGAATCGCGGCCGTAGTGGCCCGCCGTCAACATCTCAGCCTTGCCCAATACTCTCGGCCTTTTCCACGAGGGGGGGGGGCCACAGGGAATTGGGCATACCTGGTGGGGCGTCAACAAAAAAACCCTTGTCAGACAAACCCCTGTGCCCGTGTCACGCAGGACGCGGCCCGAAGCGACCACAAAGACAAGACAAAGGCGCCCTCAGACCACGGACACACGAAAACAAGCGTTCCTGAAACTTGTTCCTGGTGGCCCCATTCGTGTTCACATCAGTCCACGACCCAGAAGCGCTTGATGTGCATGATTTTGGTTCAGCTCAGTTAGCCTAAGAGCAGAGGGGTGTTGAAACTGGTTTCATCTGGTTTCATCTGGTTTCATCTAAAAACTGGAGGTGATGAAACCGGTTTCATCTGGTTTCATCTAAAAACGGGAGGTGATGAAACCGGTTTCATCTGGTTTCATCTGGTTTCATCTCAAAAACTGGAATTGTTGAAACTGGTTTCATCTGGTTTCATCTGGTTTCATCTTAAAACGGGAGGTGATGAAACCGGTTTCATCTGGTTTTTTCTGGTTTCATCTAAAAACTGGAGGTGATGAAACCGGTTTCATCTGGGTTCATCTGGTTTCATCTGCCTTCCTGCAACTGTAGAGAACTGTGGTTTTGCTATGGTGCATGTGGTTTTGCTGTGTTGCAATGTGCTTTTTTAGCGGTTTGGTGTCATGATTTATTCGGGGGTCGAGTCGGTTGGGCCCAGTTGGGTGGGCTGGACCTGCGTGAACCTCAAGGGCCCTGGAGCAATAATCCTAAATCTTAGCTGCAACCCCTGACCCTGCCAACGATTTGACCTGTCTTGCCTGGTCGCTCCCGAACTCCAGTTCGCAATAAACGCATAGTTGTCTGCAGCGTCGGGTCAAACTAGGGATAGGCAGCGTGATCGGCAGGGCCCCGCTGGGGCCCAATGGTTCACATTGAGATCATGTCTACTACCAGAACAGGAAACCTTGGGGATTCCATACCAAGGCCCAAGGCCGTCGGACCATGATGATTCGATCGCGCATTTGAAACCACGTGCGTGGTCGCGCATATGCTGCGTGTGTGTGTATGTGTGTGTGCGGGGGAGGGCAGTTGGTCATGTGTGCACGCCCGCGGTAGGCTGCACAGTTCGGCACGCCCCTCACATTGATCTTGGGTCTGGCGGTTGGGCAAGGGCCCAGAGCCGAAGGCTTTGGATATTGGAGGCCCGTTGAAGGAGCATCGAGGACATGGAGACATGTTGTTGACATCCACTTTTGAGTACAACGATTCATACTTGCATTAGTTAGCCAAATCAAACTCCTCGTGCGCCTGATTATTAATATCGGCCAGAGCGGCTACCATAGCTCTTCCTTGGGGTCCTGCCACTCGAAATCCCAACTGATGCTTCTGGTTATGCTTATGCCCTGTGCCTGTGCTGCTTGTCATGCCTATGGCTCCGCGTATGCCGAGACATGTGTTTAAGTTCATGGTGACGCTTATGGTTATAACGCTGGGCATGTGCATGCGTATGGTGGTGTTTTGGCGATTTCGTATGGTTAGGTGTATGTGTATGTTGATGTGTGTGCTGATTGTTTGCAGCTTATGCTTATGATGTTGCCGCCTAGTACCATGAATATCGACGCAACAGCCTTGAATATCGAGCTGCAGTGAAACTTGAGATGCAATGCAACATATCCCAAATGCGCCCGCATAGTCAATCTATGTCATTAGCACCCGACAAAAAAAAAACACATTTCAGAACGTCACCTACAACCACCTCTCCGACCCTTCACAGGGGATGGCGCACGCGAAGCGTACCAGATTAATTTTCAAAGGTGGAGTGCGATCACGATCGCACCAAGCTGGCCTGCGTAGGCCAATGCCTCGCCGTCGAAGGAGCAGTGCAAGGCCCCGCGCACTCCACACTGTTGTCGGTGACCACCACGGGTGGGTGGGAGCGCAGCAGGGCCAGAATGATTACGAGCGTGAATCCTGAAAGAGAGGCTGGCAGAACATCAAAGGCAGCCGATTCCAGGAGCACGGACGTCGAGACGAGGCTGGATGAGAAACCTGGCATTCCGAAAACTATCCAGCAAGCTCTATCTATTTCAGAACGTCACCTACAACCACCTCTCCGACCCTTCACAGGGGATGGCGCACGCGAAGCGTACCAGATTATTTTTCAAAGGTGGAGTGCGATCACGATCGCACCAAGCTGGCCTGCGTAGGCCAATGCCTCGCCACCTTCCCCTATCCAGCGAAAGCTACGAAACAACAATCGGAGAAGAAGAAACTGACTGAAACTCAGACTACAGCCCAAACCTGGGCTCCAACTGCACAGTACCTGTAGGCAAGAGACCATGACGACTTGGCAATGTCAACGCGCAAGCGAGTGAGACTCACCTCCCCGCGCCGAAGATACTCACGAGCAGACCTTTCTGAGAGCCAGCGACCGAAAAGCATGATGTCCGCTAGCGGCACGCCCCGTGACAGCAGCTCAGTGGCTCCCCCACGGCGCAGCCCATGAGAAGTCCAGTGAACAGCCCCGAAGCCCAGCGCGCCGGCGGCCTTCTGAAGCCACCGCTGGAGCCGCGGGCACGAGATGGGGCACACTCGCTGCCCTGGTCTGGCGGGAAAGCGCAGCATGTAGTGATCCAGCCAGGTCACGGTGGACGGCTCCTCGAACAGGACCTTCTGCTCTGCCCCTCTCTTAGTGCGGCCGAGCAGCGCGACGTACCCTGTCACGGTCCTGATCCAGGTCGCGCCGTCTAAGGAGAGCGCCTCGGACGCTCGCAGCAACCCAGTGAAGCACAGCAGCACGGCGGCGGCGCAGCCACACTCTCCAGCCAGCACGAGCCAGTTCACGATGCCCAGCGCCAGCACCGCTGGTAAGGCGGGCGCCTGCAGAGGCGGCCTGCGGGTGCGCCAGACGTCCAGCGCCTTCCAGGCCGTGCGGTAGTGGTGCCGAGGATTCGCCTTCGCGAAGGCGGCCAGCAGGGTTGAGGCAGTCCCGAGCCCGTCCACCCCGCCAGACTCCTCGAACATATCCACCACTCGTTCGGCCAGGAACCAATCGAGCTCTTCCTCAGTGAGTTCGTGGATGCCGTAGCCCAGCGCCTCCAGGTCAGAGCTGAAATCGCACAGTGCGGCGGCGTACCTGTCGGTCGTCACTGGCTTGAGCGCGCTCATCAAGAAGGTAATGATGCGCCCACGGCGCCTGCCAGGATCGTCGGCCATGGCTGAGGTGCTGCTGATGGGCGACGAGCGCGTTGACCGCCAAGCGAGCCAGAGCCTGACACAGCTGCGGAGGGTAGCGAGCCAACTGCGCGGTGACGAAACCACCCTTCGGGGCCAGGCCGTACACACCCTTGATACGGTGTCGATGATTGCAGCGAAGTCCCAAGACAGTGGCGGCTCTGGCGTCATTGGTGACAACGGACGTGGGCTTCTGAGATAACGATCCATGCCGACACTGATCGAACGAGACCATGTACAAACCGAACTCTGAGATCCACTCCACCACCTCCTGAGCAATCCAAAAAGACGGGAAAGGATCACGACCTGGATCCTGAGGATGCTCCTGTCCTGCCCAGCCCCCTCTGATATGGACTCTGGTGAAGAGCTCGAGGCAGAGGAGGAAGAGATGCGTTCCCAGCGCACACGCCTGGCGCTCGGACTCTGATAGTTCAGGCAAGGGCAAGAGCGGCTGGTCCCGCGAGCGCAGAGGGCGCGGGCCGCGGCGGCCGCCCAGGGCGTGATGCCTGGCGCGACTGACGGTCGAGCAAGGCGGCCCTGCGAAGGAGCCCATCACGTCGCCGCTGCTGCACAGCCCCCTCAGCTCGCGCACCAGCACAGGCGACGTCAAGTCATGGGCAGGGTCGACCATGGGGTCGTAGGCCAGCGCCTTCACCACCAGGCCAGCCTCGCGCGCCTCCCGCTCGACCATCTCGCACAGGTCGCCCTCGCGCCTGGGCCCAGAGCAGAAGTGCAGGAAGAGCTTCTCGCGAGATGCCCACCCTGCTGGCGCCAGCGGGATCACCTCCTGGCGGGGCAGCGGCTGAGGCGGCTTGCGCCTGCCGCCACGCGCCTGGCGTGACCCGTGCCAGCTGCTGGGCTCGTCGGCGGGGTTCTTGCCTGTCGAGATCCAGAAGTGGAAGTGCGAGAACCCGCCCGCGAGCTCGATAGCCGCCCCACGGCGGCAGCGCCGGTTGAGCCTGCGGCTGGCACTGCGTCCCTTGATGAAGGCGCCCTCGCACGGGGCGTTGTCTCCAGCATGCAGTACTCGCTTCCCCAGCTCAGAGGGCCGATGCAGACGGGCCTCCATGCCCCAGAGCTTCGCGTGCGCCTCCTCAAGCGTGATGTGCTCATAGCCGCCTGGCCTGCCCACCTTGAACCAGTGGCCCACTGGTGGCAGCGTGACACGGGCCAGGCTGCAGCGCCCCTCGACGTCCACGTCAACCCCGAAGCCGTCACCGAGCATGGTGTAGGGCGCCCGATGGTCAGCCCACCTGGCGATGTGCTGCACCGACTCCAGCGGCAGCGTCGCCCAGGCGCGGCCATGCCCTCCTGGCGCGGCATCAGTGCACTCCACGCGCGGGCACCAGTCCGCATCCAGGTCCTGCTCTGCGAACGGCAGCAGGATAGCCGACATCAGCACCTCATGCCACGCCAACGGGCACCACGCCACGGGCTTGCGCCCCTGCAAGGGTAGGCGCTCCAGCCAAGAATAGACTTGAGAGAAGTTTGACCGCAAGCAGGGCCGATAACTCTGGCAGAAACCGTGCTTCCCGACCAAGCGCTCCACGTCCTTGCGGTAGACCAGCTGCTGGCCCAGAAGTGCGAGGGTGGCCGCGAAGAGGTCCACGCGGCGGCGGCGAGTGGTACCCAGCCAGTGCTCCGTGGGGTGGACCTCGGTGCCCTGGAACTCGCCGCTGCCGCCGTCCACGGACTTGCCGTGATGCACAGGAACTCCCAAGCGGTCCCAGGCGCGCTCGGCCTTGGTCATCCAGAAGTCGGCCTGGCTCCGCGCGCGGTCGCCTGCAGAGCGCGCGTCCAGCGCCCAGAGGTCGTCAATGATGGACCCCCAGAGCGGCAGCTCGGTGGGGCAGGGCTGGTCAAACGTCACCCTGCGCTCCTGGGGTAGCCCTGCCTTCAGGAAAGCGGTGTCGGAAGCCGCCTGTGCCCAGCCCGCCGACGGCGCGAAGCCCATCGGCGTCGCGTGGTGGAACGGGAACACCTTCCCCTTCCCTCCGCGCGGGTCAGGCACGGGCGGATGGGCCATGTACTTCCGCCAGGCTTTGCCGATCGCCAGCTGGTGAAAGTAGTGGCGCAGGTCCCGCTTCCACAGCTTGACCCGCATGCCTGGCAGCGTCTTCACCACACGGAGCCGCGGCGGGTACGCGAAGGTCGGCCGAGGGAGAGCGTCAGGGTTGAGCAGCTGGTTCACTGGCAGGTCCGAGATCACCCGCTGCTCCGTATCTGACTTCCTCACGCCGAACGCCCCAGCCACGAGAGCAACCCCACGATGCTTGCGCACCCTCTTCTTGGAGCCGTACCCCTGCAGGCCCGCCGCCACGTTGCGCGCCACGAGACTGGGGTAGGTGGGCCCCACCAGCGTGTGAGGCCTCTTGAGCCTGGCGGGCCGCCGATCCACGCTCAGGAGCAGCGATCGAGGGCAGCGCACCTGATGAGCAAGCCCAGGAAAGTGCTCGTCCAGCAGCCCAGCCAGGTCGACGACGGCGGCGCGGTCTGGCACTCCGCCACGCTCGCCGAGGGGCTCCGCGACGCACCTGGACGGCTCGTAGCCGTCGGAGTGACGCAGGACCTCTTGAATTGTCGCCGCCTCTGGCCAAGCCAACTCGGCCGCGAGGAAGCGGGAGACGCCCATCAGCATGCGCCTTTGCACACGTCGCTGGGCTTGCGTCGGCAACATGGTGTAGTCGCCGTCTCCGTCGTACAGATCGTTGAGCGCGACGATGCACATGTTCGCCCAAATCAAAATTGCGCCCCGATGCTGCCGCCCGAACTTTGCGAGCTCGGCGTCACCACGCCGCAGCAGAGGGACTGGGAAGATGCCTGGCGAGGTCTTCCCGAACTCCACGACACGCGGCCGAACGAGGTGCCCACGGCGTAGTGGCAGCCCCAGCGGCCCTCCAGCGAAGCTCAGCCAGTCGCCCAGACCGACCAAGACGGAAGCCAACGTGCACTCCTGGCCCCCGCGGCGCAGCCACCTCTGCCGCGCCCTCCGCCACCTCGTCACATGGTGAGCTTCAAGAGGCCGCCTGCAGCGACCCCGCCCCCCGTGCCAGCTAGCAGCTCCGCGGCCTCTGCCTTCTCCCAGGAGCCGCCCTTGGCCTTCGCCCGCTGGATCGCGATGATGCGCTGCGCCAGCACGTCCATCGCGGTCGCCAGGTCCTGCGCGTTGATCAAGTCCATGACGAGCGCCAACGTCTGCACCTCGCGCTGGTCCCGCAGCTCGGTCAAGCCCGAGTGCGCCTGCGCCCACGTCGTCACCGACGCGCGCCTCAGCTGCTTGGTCTCCGTCAAGCGCCCGTGGCTCAACTTGCGGTGCACCATCGCCAGGAAGTACCCCGAGAGCGCGCCCGGGTGCTTCGCCGCGAACGCCAGGAGGTCGCCCTTGGCCTTGAACTTCTCGGTCTCCAACTTGCGCTCCTGGGCGGGGTCGACCCGATGGCTCTTTGCCTTGGGCCCGCGCCACCGCAGGTAGTCGCTGCTGCTGGAGGAGCTGCTGTCGCTCGAGCTTGACGAGCCGCTGGAGTCGGACCTCTTCTTCTTCTTTTTCTTCTTCTTCTTCTTGGTGGCAGACTTCTTGTCTTTCTTCTCTCGCTTGCTGCTCATGCCGCCTCCATCCTGCAACTGGCCCTGGATCGCGCGGACCTCCTGAAGCAGCGAAGCCAGATCGATGCCCGCTGCTGGGGCGGCTGCCGCCCCGTCGGGCGCTCCCACGGCGCCGAAACCCAGACCCGCGGCAGCCGCGGGCCCCGCCGCGCCCGCGGCGGGTAGCGCAACCGCGCCTGCGGGTGGGGGCGCCGCTGCTGCTCCCGCGGCTCCCGCTGCTGCTGGCACGACGGCACCGCCCCCTGCGGGTGGCAGAGGGCCCCCCACTGGCATGAAGGCGGGGATCGACGCCGCCTGTGAGCCCGCGTCGAAGATCGCCCCCGGCGCCAGCGCGAAAGTCTGCAGGGCCGCGTCCACGCCCTGGGCCTCCAAGCGCAGCGCGGCAAGCTCGGCCACACTCGGGTCCCACTGGACCGCGGCGTGCGGCGGCTCGCACACCCAGTTGACCTGGGCGCCAGCAACGCCAAACGGCGGCATGCGGAGGGCTCCCCCTCCAGGCACGACCACAGCGCGGAAATGCCCTGGCAACAGGCGCACCAGCACCCAGATGAACGTGACCCCCGCCGCGTCCGTCGTCAAGCCCAGGCTGTAGTCTGCGCCCCGCACCTGCCCGAAGACCAGGACCTCGTCCCACTCGCCGCCGCGGGAAAGCAGCACCCAGCAAGGGTCGGCCGCCCCGACGGCTACGCCACCTGCAAGCGCCATCTCCACCAAGGCGTACTCGAGAGCGGTTGAAGCGGCTGCGAGCTCGCGAGCGCGTGCGCGGTCGGCCCGACGGGCCGCCCTCCAGCCACGGAGCCCTCCGACGGCCTGCGCGCCCAGGGCCCAAGCAGCCCCAAGCGCCGCGCGGCCACGCGTCCAGGCGGCTCGGGCTCCCCGTGCCAGCCAGCCGCGATGCTCCCAAGCGAGAGCAAGCAAGGAGCTCGCGAAGGTCGCTGCCGCCTGCAGCGCGCGCCAGCCCCAGCAAGAGGCAGCGTGGGCGGCCTCGCCCAGCGCGGCGACGCCTCGCGCCCCCGCGACAGTTAGCACCCGAGCCGCCTCCGGCCCGAAGTGCCCAGCAGCCCAGCTCGCCAGATGCCAGGCCACCTGGCTCCAGAGCAGCGCCCCCGAGCCAGCGAGGAGGGCTGATCGCGCGCAGACTGCGACCTGGGAGTGGCTCGTCGTGGCGCCCGTTCCGATCGCCGCCAGGCGATCTTGAGCCAGAATGATTACGAGCGTGAATCCTGAAAGAGAGGCTGGCAGAACATCAAAGGCAGCCGATTCCAGGAGCACGGACGTCGAGACGAGGCTGGATGAGAAACCTGGCATTCCGAAAACTATCCAGCAAGCTCTATCTATGGCGACTAAGCAACTCGCTCGCGGCCGCTGCGCCTAAAACTGAGGCTGAGCCCCATCCTCGAGGGCGAGCTCGTACGCATCCTGGCTGGCAGCACGACACGAATCCTCTGGGTAAATGGCCTGGGTCTCCTGGCTGAGGTCGATACAGTCGTCGAACTTGGCCTTCGACCCGCTGCTTGAGCACGTCGCCCCCGTACCGACGATATCCCTGAGGACGGCCTCGTGGAGGGCCTCGTGGTAGTCAAAGGTCGGCGCTGTGGGCTGGTCTGCTGCTCCCGCGGCTGACGATTGGGCATCCACCAGCTTGAAAGGCTTGACCTCCTTCTTCTTCGACTGCAGCCATTGGGACGACTCGAGCTGCCTCAACTTCTTAGGCGGGGGAGTCTGCGGCGGGGGCATGGGGTTGGTCAGCACGGTTGCAGAGAACGGCTCGCCTTTGTCCATGTACCCGAACTTGCGCACAATAGGTTGGCCAGCAGCTGAATCGGGCGACGATGCCTGTGACTGCGGCAGATCACCCAGCACGCTGAGAACCTCCATCAGTCGGACTTGCTCCTTGGATTCCGTACTCTTGACTGGTCCTGGGCCTTGGTCGGCAAGATCTCGTTTAGGCGAGGCAGGGCCACGGGCTGGGTCTGGGCCGCGCTTTCCGTCGGCATCGCTTTCCTTGCGCCGTAACTGGACTAGCCTGGGCATCCTAGTGACGTAATCGTACTCTTTCTGAAGATCGGGAATCTTAATCGTTATAGTAAACGAGGCCCCTTCTGAGTGAGGCTGGGGCTCAGGAGTCGCCATGAACGAAATAAATTCGCCTCGGGCCTGCAACTAGCTCTACGCATGCTGCCAGGGAAGTAAAACGAAGAGGAATGCTCGGAGGAGAGAGTACCATCATGACCTCCTCACGCCCGCCGAACATACTGATACACATGAGAGTGACAGATGCAATGCATAATAGTCTATGATGTGTCTTTCGGATTGCTCTCCTCAGCCGTTGGTGCTGTCTTATGCTGTCTACGTTGCCTGTGGTTTGTGTTATCATTGTTGACGCTCTGCTTTTAGTGTTTTCGGCATGGATTGCAGCATTGCTTTGGATTGCTCGCACTGGGCCCTTTGCAGCCCCAGACGGCCCAATATGCACTGCACCCAAGATGACCGCAGCCCGAGCCCCCGAGAGGACCACACGAGGCCGCATGAGTGCCCGAGCCCCCGAGAGGACCACGAGAGGACCCAAGATGACCCCAGAAGGGAACATAGTTCTAGAACGCATGGGCGTGACGCGTGGAGGCGGATGGTGTTTAGGCCGGAGGAGGGAGGAGGGTCTTCATTAGTTCCCCCTTTCCCTTTCCTCTTTCCCTCCTCCCCCCTCCTCCGTTCTCCTCCTGTTTCAGTTTTGCTGCAAGTTGCACGCTGCGGGATGCAGCGCATGTTTCCCCTATGGTGAGCAGCTGAATACTCTCGGACGTCATCGTCCGTCATTTTCCTTTTCAAGGCTGCGTGCTCAGCCCTGCTGCATGAGAAGGCCTTCAAAGGCCAAACACCAATGAAGCCCTCGCCGAGCGCAAGCTCGGGGCCCGTGCACGCCGACGCCCAAGCGAGCGCTTCGATACAACGAGCAATTAGCATGCAGAGGGTTCGCGCATCTCGCGCGATCCCCTCGGCATTTCACAACGTGCCTGGGCTCGACGCCCTCCAAGAGCCTCGGTATCCTGATGGCGAAACCGTCCTCGCCATCAAAGTCGTCGTCGCCCCCTCCGTCGATGCCCGCGCCAGGACCAGCCTCGCCAGGAGCAGGGGCTGGCATTGGATCAGGAGGCTCTGAATGACCGTCTGGTGGCGGCTCTGAACCTGGTGGCGCAGGTCCTGGATGGACTGGCTCTGGAGTAGGAGGCGGCGACTCTGGATGAGGCCCTGCGTCGCCGATGCAAGGGCGCTTGCCGTCGCCCTCGTGGCCGCCATGCTCAGACGGCTCACTTCCGTCGACGTCCTCAATGGTGGGCTGTGGAACACCAGCGGGCGGCGGCGGGAGGGGCGCTGGCACGTCCAATGCAGAACGAGGGGTCAGACCGGTCAGCTCTCGCAACTGGTTTGGCACTCCTGCGATGAGAGACCAGCCTCGATTGGCTCAGGGCTCGCCTGAACTCTGTTCTTGCGACCCCCCACTCGACAATTCCTGGCCCAGACTCTACGAACGCCCCCCACCTGGACCCCCCCCCCCGGCCTGGCATTCCCACCCTAGGAGAACTCTGTTCTTGGGACCCCCCACTCGATAATTCCTTGCCCAGAACCTACCCACGCCACCCACCTGGACCCCCTCCTGGCCTGGCATTCCCACTCTCTCTTCGGACCCCCCACTCGACAATTCCTGGCCCAGAACCTACCCACGCCCCCCACCCGGACCCCCTCCTGGCCTGGCATTCCCACCCTTGGAGAACTCTGTTCTTGAGACCCCCCACTCGACAATTCCTGGCCCAGGACCTACCCACGCCCCCCACCTGGACCCCCTCATGACCTGGCATTCCCACCCTGGGAGAACTCTGTTCTTGGGACCCCCCACTCGACAATTCCTGGCCCAGAACCTACCCACGCCCCCCACCTGGACCCCGCCCCCTGGCCTGGCATTCCCACCCTGGGAGAACTCTGTTCTTGGGGCCCCCCGCTCGACACTTTTCGGGGGCCCAGACAGATCCTACCCACGCCCCCACACCAGCTGGACCCCCTCCTGGCCTGGCATTCCCACCCCAGGAGAACTCTGTTCTTGGGACCCCCCACTCGACAATTCCTGCCCCAGACCCTACCAACGCCCCCCACCTGGACCCCCTCCTGGCCTGGCATTCCCACCCTGGGAGAACTCTGTTTTTGGGACCCCCCACTCGACAATTCCTGGCCCAGAACCTACCCACGCCCCCCACCTGGACCTCCTCCTGGCCTGGCATTCACACCCTTGGAGAACTCTGTTATTGGGGCCCTCCACTCGACAATTCCTGCCCCAGAATCTACCAACGCCCCTCACCTGGACCCCCTCCTTGCCTG
>CAUYUJ010021826.1:684368-699705 GCA_963575745.1 Prorocentrum cordatum | reverse complement strand
CACTTGCTAGCAATCCAGCGCGCAAGCCGGAATGATTACAACGCCCTTGCGCGCGCGCTGTCGCAAAAATGCCTGTTCAAAAAATTAAGCGGAGTGCGCACGCGCGCGTCGTCGCCTGCGCATGTCCACATTATTCAACACTACTTGGGAGCCCCGAGCACATATAAAACACAGGGTGTGGCATCACAGAAACGATCTGCGATCGCGCTCTTGCGAATTCGCAAGACCACCGTAAACTTATCGAAATCTCATCGAATTCGAAAAAGCGGACACCCCGCGCTGCATCCCGAAATCATTCGAACGCCCTTGCGCGCGTGCTGGGGGGGGGGGGGGGGGCGCGACCCGCATTGAAGAATACAATACGGGCCACTCGCGCGCGTCGGCCGCGCGGGCATGTCGATTTGTTTTCCAAAACGCTTCATCGACGCAAAGACACTGTCATCGTCACCAGCGTGATCACCATCGGCGCCGTCATTGGCTTTGCCGTCGTCATCATCATCAGCATCATCATTCGCAGCATCGTCACCATCATCGCTACTATCATCATCGTGTCTACCATTGTCGACGTCGCCATGATACCGCGCCCGCCCAAGTCACCGATTCGCACTGAAGTGCCCGATGGGAAGTGCCCAGTGGACAACGCCACCGCGGCCGCGCCGGTCGCGCCAAAATAGCTGGCCGCTGTGCGCGCGAGCTTGGCCGGGGTAGCGCTGCCGCAGAGATGCACCAGCCAACTGCGAGCACTCATCGCAATTGCTACCTCATGAGTTTTGCAAAACCAGTTGCGGGTGGGTGGGTGGGATGATTGCGCGGGCAGAAGGATTGGCCTCTCCATGTTTTTCATATCAATTTCTCCACATAGATAGCACCGCTGTCGTGCACCACGCAGATTGCACCACAGATCTTGCTCGACATAGACTGTGCAAGTGAGCGTGTGTTGCAATTGGGATTTCGACACTTGGCAAAAGAGGGAGGGAGGGAGGGTCTGGCACCGGGCCCCTGCTTAGCGCATCTGTTTAGAACTGTGCTTGGATTTAGTGTCCGATCCATGTTGCATTGCTTCCAATTCAAATATTGAAATCCATTGGAATTAACTTGGCATCATCTGGAGCTGGGATCTGCTCAATTCCCGTTGAAACACAATCGTAATCCATTCAGAATCCAATGTTATCCAGGGTCCGCCTCTTTCAACTTGGATTCAAATTGGAATCACGTGGAGTCCAATTGAAATCGATATGTTCCATTCCACTTGGAATTCCATTCGAATCCAAGTGGAATCCAACTCAAATCTTCTGGAGTCAAAATCGGCTCCATTCGATTATAATCCAATTAAAATCCAATTGGGATCCACCTCGGCTACGCGCAAGAGTGACCCCGGGTAAGAGTAACCTCTGGTGCGCGGCTTTTTGGGGGCCGCGGGGGGGCCAAACGCAAGCGCGCAAGACGCCTCTGCCGCCTCGCGCTCGGCGATCGGGGCACCCCCGTGGGCCCGCACCAAAAGTCACTCCGGCGAAAGGTCACTCTTACGTCTAGTCGACCACCTGGCATCCAATTCGAATAATCCCGACTTGCAGTTCCAGGGGAGCCACCAACAGGCTGCCACCAGGGGGGTGTTTCTCTGCAGCGCAGCCGGCGCCCGGAAGCCCCCTGCTTGTTTTCCCGATCGGTGCCCCGAAAACACAACGCACAGTCTCGCGAAACAGCTATTCGCGTGTCCACGGGGGTGGGAGGGGCGGGATGGCGACAGGCCCCCCCGTGCTGACTCCACCTGCTTGACATATGCGCCAGAAACAGCCAAGATCTACACCATGGGGAGGGCGGCGGGGGCCCGCGCCAATCGACAAAACAACGAAGGAGAAGGCGCTTACCAACATCGATAGTTAGAAACACACTGTTTGGGGTCCACGTTGAAGAAGGCCCGACAGCACCCCAAGACGGCAACACAAATGCCCAAGAGCGTACGATTAGGCACAGCGACCCCCAGAAGGTCTTGGAGGTCGCTCAGGCGCTCTCACGCGCACAGAGAAGGGCCCAAGAGACCCAAAACGGACGGTACGTAGTAGAAACATAGCTCTGTTGTATGATGTGTGCCAGATCGGCTGTTCGGTTCAGCATGACTCAGCAAAGGCCACGGAAAACCAAAGGAAGCCCAAGAGAACCCCAAATGGGCCGGAGGAGCACCAAACTGCACAAGCATACTTTCTTGGAGGCTGCGCTTCCTCCTGTCCCCGTGCATCTCCCATCCATGACCAGGACGCACTGCCAAATATTTATGAAGCTGATAAACGGGCCTTGCAGCCCCCTCATACTCACGATGCGGCGGTGCCAGGGTGAGGCGGCCGTGGCGGCAGAGGTGGAATGAGTGAAATGAAGCTTGAGCCAAAATGGCAGCGGGCTAGACGGCGTCAACTGATTCACCGCCGTCAATTCCGATTGACGACTGACGGAGCCCAGCCGTGATTGACAAGCCCATCTGAGAATGATCACCATGCCGGCGCAATGGATGCGAATCCAAATGCCCCTGCCCACGGCTCCCTCCTGACGCCGAACTGCTCGATGCTTCTCCTGACAGTGTGATCCTGAGGACGGCGCGACAGCTCCAATGCTACTCCGTAGAACTTCACATGTACACGGAAGGTGGCGAAACAACGAAACACCGCGAGCTCGAAATGACCAAGCTGGAATACATGCCCCCCCTTAGGCCGACGCAAAATCGAACATAAGATGAAGAATCACTCGCCCGACCCCTGGGCGCAAGAATTAGCCGCCTGTCCGGAGCAACAACCTCGCGTGGCAACGCTGGAATGCACTCGGCAACAGACACATCGAAGAACCCATGCCGCTGTGGCTCGAATCCCACAAGCTCTCTAGGCGTGGGTGATATAACGAGTTCTGTCTTTTCTCGTCTGCAACTCCGTCCTTTCCCTTCGCGGAAGGTTCACGACTGCTCCGTTTTGATATACACCCCGTCCCTCACCCGACCAGCGACAAACCCGGGACCATGAGGGCCCCCCCTGCAATCCCTGACAGAAACCAATGCAAAGCGCACTTTGCGGCAAAGTGTTGGGCTACATCGGGGGGTCCCCTGATCACTTTGCATAGTTTCACCGCCAGCAGATGGCCTGCTGCTCGCATGGCCTGCTGCTCACAACACAAACTACATCTGGATCATGCGTGGGCACCCCACGATCACAATGCAGTGGTTTTTGAATGGGACGGCTGGGGCGCTGGCATACTGCCTGCTGCGATGGCCACTCCGCCGCGATTGTGCACCCGCTTTCGAAAAGGTGGTGTGGGCCGACATGTCTCCCGATGTGCGCGGGTGCACCTGGCACACCCTGCGGGTACCCCGAACTTGGTCCACCTTCCCGGTATAGCTGCCTATCCAAAGACGAAAGCTGACCATGCTGAACCTCAGGTACCACTTATCTGAAATATGTGTTGGGAGGGCGCGTGGGAGTGAGCCAAAAAGATTGTGTCTGGGAGAGGTGTCTTGACCACTGTGCCCTGTAGAAGAACACCTCCTCCCCCCACCCGACTGGCAGACAACCCAGACCCATGCGGACACCCCCGCTGCCACCCCTGCCAAAAACAACAAATACATGTTGCCTCCGAATCTGACGCATCTTCAATAATTCTGGGGGTACCTGAAGTCCAGGGAGGGTACTTATCGTCCGGGGGAGGGGTACCTGTAGTCCGGGGGAGTACTGGTAGTCCCGGGTGGGGTACTTGTAGTCCGGGGGGAGGGTACTTGTAGTCTGGGGGGGGTACCTGCAGTCTGGGGGGGAACGAGTGTTCACGCGTCAACGCAAGAGTGGATGTAGTCCTGTGGGGGTACCTATAGTGCGGGGGGGGGGGCGTGGGTACCTGTAGTCCGCGGGGGGTTACCTGTAGTCCGGGTGGGGTACCTGTAGTCCGGGGGGGGGATACTTGTAGTTCGGGGAGAGGGTACCTGTAGTCCAGGGGGTACCTGTAGTCCGGGGGTCCAGAACTATTGGGGGACACAGAGCAGACGGGCGCCTCGTGACCTCTTTCCAATGGTGTTTGACACGGGCGGCGGGGATGCCAGCAGATGGCTGGCTGCGTGCAGGCCAACACCCCCCAACCATCCCTGGCACAACGACAAAAAATCAAGGGCACGATAGTGTGCGGACGCCCTGCGATCACTCTGCATTGCAGTTTGACAGGAACGGCCGGGGAGGGGGCAGCGTATGTCCTGCTGTGTGCACTGCCAACACCTCCCAACCATCTCTTGCAACGAGAGCAATGCAACACGCACTTTGCCCAAACCGCTGGATCAGGCGCGGACGCCTCGCGCTCAAATTCCATTGGTGTTTGCCAGGGGTGGCGGGAACGTCGGCATATTGCATGCTGCGTGCAGGCCCACCAGCCGTGTCAAAAGAAAGAACACAAGCTCAATTTGCCAGGGACGGCGGGGGGGCGGCATACTGACGGATGCGCGCATGCCCACCATCCCTGTCAAACAAATACCAAGACGTACCGAACCCCTTTTCCACACAAGGCGTCTATTAAAATGAGCGCGTTCTCTTCAGAAGCGAAAGCGCTCAGAGGTATGCAAACTACGCAGGTCGCAGCCATCCAATGAGCAACAAAGTCTCGTCTGGGCCCGCGTGACACCGGACTCCGCTGGACCTCCCAGGAGCCCACGGACGTAGCGACAGTTGCGAAGTTCGAAGTCACCCAGGGAGCAGCGAGGTCTCGTCTGGGTCCGCGGAGCCCCCGACTCCGTTGGACCTCCCAAGAGCCCACGGACGTAGCGACAGTTGCGCAGCGCGCAGCCACCCAGGGAACAGCGAGGACTCGTCTGGGAACGCGTGGCCCCCGTATCCGCTGGACCTCCCAGGAGCCCACGACAGTGGAGGAACTTGCGCAGCTTGCAGTCACCCATGGAGCAGCGCGGGCAGAGGAGGTAGGCGGCAGGAGGAGGCATGGAGGAAATGGGAGGCGGGAGGAGAAGAGGTGGGGGCCGCAGTGCCCCATGCAACACGAGAGCCCAACACAGGAAGCTTGGGAACAAATGCGAAGCGAGCGTGGGCGCACCCCCGCACACATCAAAGCCGCCGTCACCTGGCAACGGTGATTGACAGGGACGGTGGAGAGGTCGGCCGACTGCCCAATGTGGCGCACATGGTGTGCTTGGCGCAGCTGGCATGCGCGGCGCACCTCACGGGCTTCCTACACCTGGCTGGCGTGTGCACTGGTTCCCGGTGGTTGCCGATGGCGGCCCATGTCCATGCTGAGACTCGGAGCTACGCTTGTGTTGGAAGGGCGGGTGGGAATGAGCGAGACGGCTTGTTGCTTTGGGGTCGACTGGCCCCTCCTCCTAGCTCCTCCCAGGGGTCTGGATGGAAGAGAGACGGAGGTGACAAGGGGTCCGTGCTCGCCCAAGATGGCTCCAAGAGGGCTTCCGGTGCTCCAAGATGGTCTCCATGATGGCTCAAGATAGCCGAAGATGGAACAAGGCACTTCGGACATACCTCCAAG
Organism: Prorocentrum cordatum; assembly: GCA_963575745.1. NCBI lineage: Eukaryota > Dinophyceae > Prorocentrales > Prorocentraceae > Prorocentrum > Prorocentrum cordatum. The sequence goes on along the minus strand of CAUYUJ010021826.1, from coordinate 694,200 downwards.
AGGGCCCACGATGGCATTAAGACAGCTTCAATTGCTATCGGACCCATCCAAGCATCCCCAATGAGCATCTGTATAAACAAATATATTATCCCAGAGCGACCCTACCTAGGAGTTGGAGCCCCGAGGAGAGCAATATTAATAGTAACGGTAAACGCCGTCCTCCTCCTTCTCCTCATCGTCGCAATTGTCGCAGTAGCGGTAATAGTAGCAGTAGTAGTCGTAGCAGTCGTAGTAGTAGTAGTAGTAGTAGTAGTAGTAGTAGTAGTAGTAGTAGTAGTAGTAGTAGTAGTAGTAGTAGTAGTAGTAGTAGTAGTAGTAGTAGTAGTAGTAGTAGTAGTAGTAGTAGTAGTAGTAGTAGTAGTAGTAGTAGTAGTAGTAGTAGTAGTAGTAGTAGTAGTAGTAGTAGTAGAAGTAGAAGTAGTAGAAGTAAGTAGTAGTAGTAGTAGTAGTAGTAGTAGTGGTAGTAGTAGTAGTAGTGCAGCTAAATATCTGCATCTACATCTAGACCTACATCCACATCTACACCTACAGCTACATCTACATGTATACATGCATATACATATACATCTACATCTACATCTACAACTACACTCACATCTACATATACATCTACACCTACATCTACACCCACATGTACATCTACATCTACATCTACACCTACATCCACATCTACACCTACACCGACATCTAAATCTAAATCTACCCTTTCGCATTGGTTTTGCTTTCGCTTTGCATTGCCTTTGCTATTGCTCTTGCCGTTGCGTGTGCCTTTGCCTTTGTCTGTGCTTTTGCGCTTGCTGTTGCTGTTGCGTTTGATTGTGCTGTTGTTGTTGTTTTTGCTATGCTATGCTATGATATGCTATGTTTCGCGATGCTGCGCTATGCTATGCTATGCTGCGCTATGACATGATATACTATAATATGTTAGGTTATGGTATGCTATGCTATGCTATGCTGCGCTGTGCTATGCTAAGCTAAGCGATGCTATGGTAGTCTGCGCTATGCTATGATATGCTAGGCTATGCTATGCTATGATATGCTGCACTGTGACATGCTGGGCTATGCGATGCCATGCTATGTTATACTATGCTATGTCATGCTAATGCTGCGCTGCGCTGCGCTAAGCTAAGCTGAGCTAAGCTAAGCAAAGCTAAGCTAAACTAAGCTAGGCTAAGCCAAGCCAAGCTAAGCTAAGCTAAACTAAGCTAAGCCAAGCTAAGCTAGGCTAGGCTAGGCTAGGCTAAGCTCAGCTAAGCTAAGCTAAGCTAAGCTAGGCTAAGCTAAGATGAGATAAGCAAAGCTAAGCTAAGGGGCCGTAGCTGGGGGAACCGCGGGGCGGATGCCGGGGGAACCGCCCGGGGCGATATCCACTGCCTGGCCCCTCTAAAATAGAGAGTAAGAACCCTTCTAGGCAGAGCCTAGGTAGGGAACATACGGAACACCAATGAGTGTTACCTTCTCGCCTTCTCGCGTCCGATGGGCTTCTGAGGCCTCAAGATGTCCCCAGGCCCCAAGGGGGGCCCAAGAGGACCCCCAGACGGCACCAAGAGCGCCCAAGAGCGCCCCAAGAGAGGGCCCAAAGAGGGCCTCAAGAAGATCAGCTCTCATCGGCAACGGCTCTGAACGGGCTGGTGAAGATACGCGAAGCGTGAATAGTTCGCAGCCTGGCCAAGCCCAACCCCAAAGGCGACATCCCCATTGGCCCAGAACGCTCCCATGCCGCCAGAACGCCCTACTACGGAGTGAGAGCAGGGGGAACGGCAACATTTGAGATCTGTTCACCCCTCTCCCCTCGTCCCTCGCCATCATCCCCCATCCCTCTCCCGCTCCTCCGCCTCCTCCATCCCCTTGCTCCCTCTCCCCCCATCCAAATCCCGCACGTCCTTCGCTCCTGCCTGGGCTCGCGCTTCCGGGCTTCCGGGCCGGTGGCCCCCTGCCCGTGCCCGCTCCCTGCCCGCTCCGCGCGCTGGCTGGCTCCTCCGGGCTCGCCCCCCGTGTGCGCGTCCCGAGAGACCCGCCCGTCCCTCGCTCCGTGCGCCAGGCTGGCTCTTCCAGGCGTGTGCCCGCTGCTCGCCCGGTGCCCGCCTCGTGCCCGCTGCTTGTGGCGGTGGCTGGCTCCTCGGGTTAAGTCGAACGTGTCCCCCTGCAGGGCAGTTTTGGGCGAACAATCAAATTATCCCGGCAAAGCAACCTAACAGCGATGTGTAGGAGCATATCTGGAAGCATTCCCCTTAAGATTCAGATGAGAATCCAGTTGTAGAATTCTGCTGTTCTCGCAGTCGTAGTCGCATTCGCGATGACAGTCGCAGTGGCAACGGCAGTCGCAGTCGCAGCCTCAGCCTCAGCCTGCCTCAGCCTCAGCCTCAGCCTGCCTCAGCCTCAGCCTCAGCCTGCTTCAGCCTCAGCCTCAGTCTGCCTTCAGCCTCGGCCTCAGCCTCAGGCTGCCTCAGCCTCAGCCTGCATCAGCCTCAGCCTCAGCCTCAGCCTGCCTCAGCATCAGCCTGCCTCAGCCTCAGCCTCAGCCTGCCTCAGCCTCAACCTCAGCCTGCTTCAGCCTCGGCCTCAGCCTCAGCCTCAGCCTGCCTCACCCTCAGCCTGCCTCAGCCTCAGCATCATTCTGCCTCAGCATTCAAAATCATGCCCAGGAATGGGGTTCTGGGAACTCGAAGACCACGAAGTGGCCTACAGTTGGCTCCGGGCATTCAAAATCATGCCCAGGAATGGGGTTCTGGGAACTCGAAGACCACGAAGTGGCCTACAGTTGGCTCCGGGCATTCAAAATCATGCCCAGGACGGGAGTTCTGGGAACTCGAAGACCACGAAGTAGCCTACAGTTAGCTCCGGGCATTCAAAATCATGCCCAGGAATGGAGCTCTGGGAACTCGAAGACCACGAAGTAGCCTACAGTTGGCTCCGGGCATTCAAAATCATGCCCAGGAAAGGAGTTCTGGGAACTCGAAGAGCAAGAAGTGGCCTACAGTTGGCTCCGGGCATTCAGAATGTGTCCCGGGAATGGAGTTCTGGGAGGTCGAAGACCACGAAGTGTGTAACTGTTTGCTTGAAACGATTTCCGCGGATTCTCCCCGGCACCCGTCCGGCATCTGCCCAGACCCCCCTGGCGCGTCATGCTGCTCTCTTTTGAGCCTACTAGAAACCTATCAGTCTTCGCTGTTAGGTGAATACTAAGAAAATGCCCCCCAAATGCCCCAAAATGGTAAAAACAAAAAACAAAAAAAGTCCCGGCACTATGTTGTAAGTATTCTTGAATATCCTCCCTGTGGAGGGACAGGCACGACTTACTCCTCGGTGCCTGCGCCCGCCGCCCGCCCGTGCCCGCCGCGTCCGCTGGCGGGAGCCTCCGGGCTGTTGCCCGCTGCCCGCCCGTGCCACGTGCCCGCCTCGCGCACGGCCTCGCACCGCTCTGGCGCACGAGGAGCGGCACAACAGGAGGCGCCTCGCCGTCGGGGGGCGCCCGTCCCAGGGCGGCTGGAAAGTTTTTGCACCCCTACGGTGGCACGTCGGGGTAAAAAACTTTCCAGCGCCCTGGCGGAGGAGACGAATAGGGTCGGACTTCATTGGAGAGGACACGCGAGAGGACACAGGACCCGAGGGCCACATTGCCACAGGAACGTAAGAGGCATGGGCCGCGAGGCACGGGACGCAAGAATACCCTTGACTTGGCAGGGTCGACCCACTAATCCGGGCCGACTGCGTTTCATACCGTTCCTCGCCCGCTAAGCGCTGGTCGGCATTCCCGGATGTGCATACGGATTGCTGCGCATCGCTTGCACCCCGCCCGCAGCGTTGGAAGCCCAATTGCCGGATGTCTTGCGGCACTCAAGAGGCCTCCAAGAGGCAAAATCTCATAAAGAATTGGTTCACATACTCGCATGTTCGGGCTTCAGAGGTGCCCAAGACTGCCCAAAGAGCTCCCAAACACCAGAGAGCCCCAGCACATCGCGAGAAGGGCCGAAGGCGGCCCAAAAAGCCCCCTAGATGTCTCAAGACGGCTCCAGGAGGGGCATCAGCCTGCCCAAGCAAGCCCCAGGACGGCACACGAGGACTTCGAGAGGGCTTCAAGAAACCACCAAGACGGCCCTTCGACTCGAGGGGTCCAAGACAGCCGCAGAGGGCCCCAAGACAGCCCAGGAGGGCCCCAGGAGGCCCACCAGAACGCCCAAGCGGGCTCCAAAAACATCCAAGACGAGCCCCAGGACAGCCCCTCCACTCTGGGCCAAACGTGCTCCGCCAGCCGACGCAGCAACACGTCGGGAAATCAGAGTTCCACCACGCCGGGGCGAGTCGCATCGGGCATCGACCACGCGCTGCTCCACGCTGGCTAGTAGCGGTGGCGTTTCGCCGCAGGCATCTTCGATAGAACCAGCCAGGGAAGGGTGATGAGAGGCATGAGCTGGAACACGCTGCTTGGAATGCGCGGTGCAAGCTAGGTTTACTTCCTGCCGATGGAAGGCAAGGCGCACCCTAGACGTAACCCATGCTTAGGTAAGGCGTTGTGGTGCGAAGAAGCATGCTGCCGCAGGCCACGAGCATCAAAGCCAACGGCACACAAATAAGCTCGCCCCAGGTGCGATGATGCAACATACTATGAATACAGAAACTTGCATGTTTTCAGCCAGGCTATGCCATCTGCGCATTCGGTGTCGGAGGCAAGGGGAAAACTCCAGCAGTACTATAGAATAAGATAATGTGGCACTTCACGCGAACTGCCTTGGAGAGTAGTGTCCGGTCAGACGGGGAACTCCATATCAAAAGGGAAGAGGCCGGAGCGCAGCTTCGTACAAAGATATCGTGAACAGGGACAAGTGGGCACAATAGCTCCACTCTTATATAACCACTGAGGGAGAACGGCGGACCAATACCGCACGTCCTGGTCTAAGCATTGCTGCTTGGTGCAACCCGACGCTGCAGCAAGGCGGCGGGGGGAAAAACAGTTCTGACGGCAAGCATATTTAAAACACATCCGAGCCAAAGCAAGCTCCTCGTCATCATCCCCCTCTTCCTTCGCCCCCTCGAGAAGGTATTACGCAATACATGCCATCCCCCTCCCTTTTCCTGCTTCTGCTGATGATGCCCCCTTTCCTCCTCCTCCTCCTCCTCCTCCTCCTCCTCCTCCTCCTCCTCCTCGTCCTCCTGCTCCTCTTCCTCCTCCCCCTCCTCCTCCTACCTTCTGCTCATGCTGACCATCCCGTTTCCCAGGCTCCTCCTCCACCTCATCCTTTTCCAAAATGTACCTCGAAGACCTCAGGGCCCCCATGGAGCCTTCTACAACTCTCGAGGCCGCCTGCCACCGCCGCCCCTCCCCCCTTCAGGGTCTTCCCTCGGGGCGCCCCCTGCCCTTGCTGATGCTGCGTTGGCCCCTGGCTCCCTCCTCTGCTCCAGCGTTGGCGAGGTCGGCAGGGGGCGGCCGTGAGGGGGCGAACGAGGGCATCGGGGAACACGACGGCCCCCGACGCAACCAGACGGCCCAGATGGCCCCAGGACGGCCACAAATGCCCCCCAAGAGGCCCCCTCGGACGCTTCCCCGCAGGGCCTCGCGGCCTCCAGGAGATGCCTCCCTCGACGAGTGGTCGGAGCGAGCTCGGCCGGCCAGCCATGTCGGAGCTGGTCGCGCGCCGCCGCCGCGCCCGTGGACGGGCCCGCCGCCCGAGCGGCAGCCCCCCCGCGGGACTGGGGTCCGCGGCGCAGGCCCCTTCCTCCCCCTGCCTCCATTACCCCTCCTCCCACTCATCCTCTCCTTCTTCTCCTCCTCCTCCTCCTCCTCCTCCTCCTCCTCCTCCTCCTCCTCCTCCTCCTCCTCTCTCCTCCTCTCCTCCTCCTCCTCCTCCTCCTCCTCCTCCGCCTCCTCCTCCTCCTCCGCCTCCTCCTCCTCCTCCTCCTCCTCCTCCTCCTCCTCCTCCTCCTCCTCCTCCTCCTCCTCCACCTCCACCTCCGTGAAGGGGAGGCCGCCGCAGGCCTGGCACCCAAGGTGGCTGGGCAGGCGGGGGTGCTGGGCCCGATCCGACTCGCCGCCAGGGGACATGGCACAGCCCCGAGGGGCCTCGCCACTGGCGAGGCGCTCGGGAGGTCTGTCGGGGGCGGGCCTTGGCCTGCGTAGAGGCCTCCAAGATGGGGTCGGAGTAGATGGGGTCGGAGGATCTCGCCGCATGGCCGACACATCGGCGATGCATCGGCCATGCACTGGCGACGTCGGCGATGCATCGTCGACGGCTGCGTGGAGAAAATTGGGCCCCACATCGAGCCGCATCGCCAATGCATCGCCGATGCATCGGCGATGCAGCGCGATCCTCTGACCCCATCTACTCCGATCCCATCTAGGAGCCCTGGCCTGCGGAGGCATGATGTTCCAGCACCGCGTCTGGGGTCCTCTTGGCGACGCCCGCCCCTTCCCCCACCCTGCGGAGCTGCAGGGTGGACTCTGATCGCGCTCCTGGCCCCGCGTCCTCCCCCGCCTCCACTCCTGGCCCCGCGTCCTCCCTGGGAGCTGCGGCGCGCCTCACGGAGTGGACGTTGCCTGCGGCCCTGGGCCCGGAGAACGATCCCCCTCCCACTTCCCATCCCTCTTGTGGGGCCCCCATCAGACGGGCTCGCATGGAAGAAGAAAAAACCGGCAGCAACACAAACTTTTGGCGCTCCGCGCGGATCTCTTGCATCTGCGCTGGGATCACCTTCCCGGCGCGGGGCCAGCGCGGATCCAAGAAATCCGCGCGGGGCGCCAAATATGCTTATGCCGTTTTTTCTTCTTCGATCCTGCCCGTCGTGGCCCCGCTCTCGCTCTCGCTCTCGCTCTCGCTCTCGCTCTCGCTTTCGCTCGTCGTCGTTGTCGTCGTCGCCCCCGCCGTCGTCGCCCCCGCCGTCGTCGTCGCCGTCGTCGTCGTCGTCGCCCCCGCCGTCGTCGTCGTCGTGGTCGGCCCCCTGTCCGTTCCTCTTGGGGTCGGGCTGCCGCCGATCAGCGTTGCTCCGACGGCCTGCCACAGGGCGGGTGCTGGCGGGCCCGAGGGCGCCCCCGCGGGCACCCCCTCCGCCCGGGGCGGCGGAGGGCCCTGCACGTGCCGTGGGCTCGAGTCTCGGGCCGTGGCCGCTGCCGCTCTCGCCGGGGCCCTCCCTGGGGTTGCGTCGGGCCTGTATTCCTACAGGGGGACCTGGGGCGAAAAATTAACAAAATTAGTCATAACTACCCCCACATGATGAGCAAATATGCTGAACAAATCGTCCCCAGGCTAGTTCTTGACTATTTTGGGGTATTCCCCCTGGTAGAGGGACACGCCCGACCTTGCCCTGGGGCGGCCAGGCGCGGAGGCTCCTGGCACGAGCGCGCTTCTCGTCGTCGTCGCCGCCTCTGCGAGGGGGCCCGAAGTCTGGGGCCCAACTCGGAGGTGTGCGGCGGGGGGGCGTCTAGCCTCGGTCGCAGTGTATTCCCCTCCTCCTTCTCCCCCCTCTGACTCCTCCCTTCCCTCACTCGGCGTCCTCCTCCTCCTCCTCCTCCTCCTCCTCCTCCTCCCTTTCCCCCTCCCCTTCTCCTCTTCCTCCTCCTCCATCCTTCTCCTCATCCTCCTCCCACCATTCCTTTCCTTATACATAACTTCTCCCGGTGGCCCCCGAGGCCAGCTTGTAGGGCGGGCTGGGCGTCTCGCGTAAGACTTCCTCACCAGCTGCGACCCTGAAGCGTAAACAGTTGCAAGCGATTCACGGATTGAGGGCGGCCCGTTTTGAAAAATGGTTCTCGCCTGAGCGCCGCGCACATTCGATTTCAAAGTTGCAAGGATTTCACGGATTGAGGGCGGTTCCGTTTCTAAATGTGGCTCTCGCCTTATCGCCACGCACAGTCTCATTTACTTTAAAATGAGTTCTGGAATGAGCCAGGGTTATGATCGAGCAACAGTTACATTGATTCGCGGTGCATTCTGGCACGATCCAAGATCGTGAAGACGCAACAGTCAGGTTGATCCGTGGCGTTAGAGTCCCGAGACCAATTTGTTGGCATGCTTAAGGGTCTTCAGACGGTTGTCTTCCAACGAGGCAGCTCCCTCAGTGGAAATGAGCCCTTCTGGGGCCTATGAAGAGTGAGCTTGTCGATGACTCCTAGGTTTACACTGGTCCTTCTCCTCCTCCTCCTCCTCCTCCTCCTCCTCCTCCTCCTTTTCCCATCCCCGTTTCGTATCCCCCGAGTTCTCCCCCCTTCTCTGAGCGGCCTCATTGTTCGGGCGGAGCTCTCGGGGATTGGGGTCGATGAGTTGCCCGCATCCTTCTCCTCCTCCTCCTCCGCCTACTCCTCCTTCTGCTCCTCCTCCTGCTTCTTCTCCGTACCCACACCTGCCCCCTAAGCCCCTTTACTTTTTGTATCTCCTCTTCCACCTCCTCCGCCTCCTCCTTGTCTTTCTCGACCCCTGCGCGACGCCGACCTAGAATCCCAGCATCTTCTTCGACGTAGACAACCCTTCGGGGCCAGGAGGCACCTGGCCGGCACCCGCACGCGATGTTCTTCGCGGATGCGGGCCTCTCACCGGGCCTCGGAGCTAACGGGGCCGCCCCCGCGAGAGGCTTGCCGCAAACCTAACCCCCCCCGAAGCTTCACGAATCTTCGCGAAACACCAAAGGGGATCGCGACGAAAAAGCGTCGTCGCAGAATCACGACGGCGAACAACTAGTCTGGTTTTGCACGCTCTCTAGATCATGCAGGCGTGCACCTTTGATTCGGCTCCCTCGCAGCGCAATTCGGCTACACGCAAGAGTGACGGCTTTTTGGGGGCCGCGGGGAGATCAAACCTGGGCGCCCAAGCCGCTGCTACTGCTGCGTTTTCAGCCACCTGAGGGCCCATTTGTGCCCGCACCATAGGGTCACTCCGGCGAAAGGTCACTCTTACGTCTACTCGAGCAGTGCCTGAGGAATCCCAACGAAACTCGATGTGTACAAAGCGCCACTCCGCATGCGTCAAAAAGTTATGTGCGCTGGCAGTCGGGAGCCGGATGGGCCCAGGGGAGAACAGGATACGTTGAGGCAGCACGAGTATTAATCATGAGTGGAAGAGAATGAGGAGGAGGAGGAGGAGGAGGAGGAGGAGGAGGAGGAGGAGGAGGAGGGAGGGGAAGGACGAGGAGGAGGAGGATGAGGAGCAAGAGGAGGATGAGGAGAAGGAGAAGGAGGAGGAGGAGGTGGATGAAGGGGGAGGTGGATGAAGGGGGAGGTGGCGGAGATGGAGGAGGAGGAGGTGGAGAACGTTGTGCCCACGCAGCTGGCACCTCTGGCCCAGGCCCGCCCAAGGGGGTGCGGGTTGGCGGCGAGCGCGGGGGGGAAGTAAGAAGGGGCGGGCCTTCTCATAAGGCTCGGAAGTCCCCAGGCCTTCTGAGAAGCTTCCGAAGCCTTCCCCGAAGACAGACAGAAACTTCCTCGAGGGCGCGAGGGCTTCTGGGGAGTCCGAGCGCCTTCTGCGAAGGCCTTCTCCTTCTCGCTTCCCCCATCCTCGCTCGCCGCTGGGTGGGGAAGCGCCCGGGGCGGAGAACCTCGGGCACGGCGGAGCGCTGTGCAAGTGCCCCCCCCCATCCGCCCTGTAGGCGCGCCGGAGGGGCAGCGGCCGCGGAGGAGCCCAGTGCCGCTCCGCTTCTCGAGGTCCCTGCGCGGCCCGTGGGCTCGACCACGAGGAAGGAGGAGGGAGGAAGAGGAGGAGGAGGGAGCAGGAGGAGGAGAGGAAGGAAGAGGAGGAGGAGGGAGCAGGAGGAGGAGGAGGAGAAGGAGGAGGAGGAGAAGGAGGAGCGAGGAAGGGAGGAGGATACTTCCTCATCGTGAAGGCGGCGATGACTGCCCTAACACGCGGGC
>CAUYUJ010021826.1:561868-674368 GCA_963575745.1 Prorocentrum cordatum | reverse complement strand
TGAGCGCCCGGAGCGCTTGTAATCCGCAGTCCCGCCCCAGCAACGACAGCAAATCGACTGGGCGCGACGCAGGTGGGCTGCTTTTCGACGAACGCGTTCTTTTTGAGTCGGCCATCGGAACTCAGAGGTGGTCTCATGCTCCTACGCATTCAATGTGGTGACGGTTTGGGCCAGGACACTAAGTCCAGCATGGAGCGCCAACTTGGGGGCGCAACCTGCCTCAGCCAAGGGCCGCGTCGCACTTGAAACGCTTGGCCAACCCGCCACACAGGCGCGTTCCATGGGCCGTAACGTCAACTTGGCCTGCCACGTGCGCACCCGAATCAATGCCTGGGGCATCCTTGATCCAAATGGGCAAACGCTGAGCCAGCAACAATTCCAGCGCAAGCTTGCTTGCGGATGGCTAGCGATCTGCCTCTGCAAGTGGGACCGCATCCTCCTCACGGGGCCTTTACGATGCACTGCGCGGCCTCGCCGCCTCCAGCGATCGCAAACTTGACAACGGCCATCAGGTGCTCGCGGCCTGGCTTGGCACCTACCCTGTGGTGTTGCTGCAAGCGCCTGCCGATGAGACCTAAGAAGATGGCACCTTCCTCCGAGCGGTTTTCGGGCGTCTCCTACAACCTCTGCATTTCTCCGTGACCAACGTTGTGTTGCGGATGCCATGACAATGGGCACTTTAACAATCCCATCATTGAACTAAAGCTGTGTTTAACATTTGTAAGACATGTTCTAAGCATGTTTCAAACATGTGTTCAGCAAATTTAAAGCCTATGTGAAACATATTTTTGACATCGGGGAATTATTTGGCAACATGCTTCCTCTCCATTGGTCGTCCTCCACAAACGTTGTGGCAATCGACCCTCCCAGCCGGCCCCAGCATGAGCGTACCGATGAGCTGCCTATAAACTCCTCCTGGGCCAGCAGCCGCCTGACTGGCGGCTGGATGGCCTATAGGCCCACCAGGCCATCTGCAGGAGCAGGGCCCACGCCTGCTCTCCACCTCTCCTTCGTAGCTGCGACTCCAGGGGGGGTGTCCCTCGATGCGAAACCCTCGTGAGGGAGGTGAGGGTTAACGGTGAAGGATGAGTGTGAGAGCGAGGGTGAAGGGCGAGTGTAGCGCGTGACGCTGGCGGTGGGTGTCAGCCTGGAACGAAGGTGCGGCCGAGAGCGAAGATGAAGGTGAAGATGAAGATGAAGGGAGGGTGTCTGTGAGCCAAGGTGTGGGCCGCAATTGTTTACAGCTGCGTCGTTGAGCCAGAGGATAGCAAGGACTCCACTTAGTATGTGTGGGACAAGAAGTTGAGACCCCCGCGCGAGAGAGAACATGATGAAGGGCGGTCGGGGTAGTGCGAGGAGGAGACGCAAAAACCCTAAGCACGCATGAAGCTATGCTTCAGGAGATCTTGCGCCTAAGGGCGCATTGATTGACACACCTGCGCACAGACTAAGCACATTTGACGGCGGCGACAAGCGACAGAATCACCAGTGTCGACCACGTCATTGCTGCAGAGGAACACAAAAAGGCATAAACCTACTCTCTTCTGAGGGCCGCGCAAATTCCTTGGATCGGCGCTGCATCCCCCTCCCTGGCACGACGCGCGCCAGGGGCGGCGCAGGAGGCGCCGCCAAGAGGGCCCAGTGCCGATCCAAGAAATCCGCGCAGACTGCGGGAGATTGTGTTGGTGCACCTTTTTGCTCTCCCAGCTAAGCCAAAGTGTCGACCACGCCATTGGGAGAAGACTGATGGTTCGCTGACTTCACCTGCTTTATCCCTCCCCATCCTCCTGGCCTGCTCACACCGTGCCGTGCACGCTACCTCTACCGTGGACCATGATATCTCAAGCCTCCACAGCACGAGCATCAGCCCGCATGCAAATGCACTGGCACGCAGGATTGGCGCTGTCAGGTATCGGTTGTCTTGTGGGCGTCCGTACCTCACGAGCGGCGAACCTATCCACATCCACGACCTCGCTGTCTGGGTTCTGGGGCGCGATCCCGCGGATGTGCGGTCGCACGGGCACGATCCGCGCAGGCCATCCGCAAACAAACGCTCCCTATGCGCGGGGTCGTGGCCGAGGTGCCCGGCCCGCGAGGCCACGGATACGGATGTGTTTCTTCGCCCACGCGTGCCGTGGGTCTTGCCCAGGATAGTAAAAGAGGATGCCGCTTCCGGGATCATGAACTTCTTTATCCGCATGGCAGTGTTTTTGTCCTCGCCCTGGGTGATGTCGGAGAGCTCTGCTGGGTCGGCGGTGTTCAACCAGTCCAAATACTTTTTGCAGTAGGTCGTGACCAGTATCCAGGCTGCCGGGTTCCGCAGCGCTTCCTTACAGAAGTCGTGGGCGCTCACTAGAATGAGCATGCTCTCTTCAACCGCCGTGCAGTCGCCCAAGTGGTACCACTCCGTCGACCACATTACAGGCTCCGCTATCCAGTCCTCGCCCTTGTCGACCCTCTCGGACCCCGTTTCGCCTTGAGGAGAAATCCGTGTGTATCGAAATTGCCCCTGAATAACAATGTACATGTGGCTTGGCTTCTCACCGTATATGAAGAGGGGGTCGCTGTTTGCGAGCTGCTTGGTGGAAACGGCCGCTCTCGCCACTCTCAGAGCAGTCACCCTCGACACCTCAAGCAATTTCTGGACAAGGGGATGAACCGTCAGATGACTCGCATGCAGCTCAAACAGCAGTTCATTCTCGAGCTGCTCTGACAACATGGTCAAAATCTTGATCTGTTGGTACGTCTTGTTGTGAGCCTGACGGCGCCACTTCTTCTGGAGGTAGCGTTGTATGCGAACAGCGAGGAGGTGGGCTACGTGGTTCTGCTTCATGTAGACCCTGAGGTCCCAGAACAGCTTGGTCTCCTCCTCCTTGAGAGCCCGGTACTGTGCGAGGCTCCCCGTGATCCTGCCGACCACGTAGGAGAAGCCCACCAGAGCGCATACCACAACCAAGATAGTGAAGGCGCGTTCTGTGAGATTCTGCGGTTGAATGTTCATGGGCGCTGGAGTGAACTGCGTCAACGACCAGTGCAAGCAAGTCGCGTACAAATACCCCCACGACAACCCCTCCATCTCGTAGTAGACGATCCACCGGTTCTCGCCCTTCGCATCAGCTAGCACCCTTGGGGGCAACAGGCTGTGAGCATGCCAGCTGAGCTGCTGTGCTGCTTATTTTCAGTGCCGTCTTTGTGTTTCTCGTCCTGTCTCTTGTTTCCTGCCTGTTTTCGGGCGGAGCTCAAATTTGTTTTTCGCTAGGTAAACTGACCGAACTGAACTGACTGGTCGCACCCGATACGCGACGGTTCTAATCGTGGCCGCCAAGGGCGCAACCTATGGCGCAACCGATAGGAGACGGATTTACTCTCGGCCGCCGAGGGCGCAATCTACGGCGCAACCGATAAGAGACGGACTTATTTGCCGAGGGCGCAGCCTATGGCGCAACCGATAGGAGACAGTTTTACCCTCGGCCGCCGAGGGCGCAACCTGTGGCGCACACGATAGGAGACAGTTATATTCTCGGCCGCCGAGGGCGCGACCTATGGCGCAACCGATAGGAGACGTTTTTACTCTCGGCCGCCGAGGGCGCAGCCTATGCCGTAACCGATAGGAGACGGTTTCATTCTCGGCCGCCGAGGGCGCAGCCTATGGCGCAACCGATAGGAGACGGTTCCATTCTCGGCCGCCGAGGGCGCAACCTATGGCGCAACCGATAGGAGACGGTTCCATTCTCGGTCGCCGAGGGCGCAGCCTATGGCGCAACCGATAGGAGACGATTTTCTTCTCGGCCGCCGAGGGTGCAATCTATGGCGTAACCTATAGGAGACGGTCTCATTCTCGGCCGCCGAAGGCGAAACCTATGGCGTAACCTATAGCGCAACCTAGGTGCCAGGAGAAGGAGGATGAGCAGGAGGAGGAAGAGGAGAAACGAGGACGAGGTCTTTCACGAGGACTACGGAGCAGGAGGAAGACGAGGAGGAAGAGGAGGACGAGGAGGAGACGACGACGACGATCAGGATGGGGAGGAAGACGGGGAGGAATACGAGTAGTACGAGGACGAAGAGTGGGCATTGGAATGCGTGCAGGGCTACGCCTGATTTACGCTCGCCGTTTGGGCTGGAAATGGGGCTCAAACGGCGAGCTGTCTTGTGATTTCTATGTCGCCCTTTCTCCTGTCCAATGTCCACTTGGAAGGGCCAGTAATGCAATAAGGACGCCGTCAGACGCTCAAGACGGCCCAATAAGCCTCCGAAAGAGCCCCAGGAAGGACCCGTGAGACCTTCAAGAGCCCAGGACTGCCCAAGACGGCCTCAAGCCCCAAGAATTTGCCAAGAGGGCCCTAAGACACCCCAGAAAACGACAAAGAGTGGACACAAGTACAGGTTTACAGGACTCCCTCATCAGCACTTGCAGTTTCTTGATCTGGAGTGGTGTTGGGTTGACGGCTCGTCGCGCCGCGCCGCCGCCGTGGGCTCCCTTAGTGCACGTTAGATTGCTGCGAGGCTCTCGGCTCGTCGCCGCAGCTGCCCCCTGGAGCCCAAGGGGAGGAAGATGGGCCGCGGGCGGCGTGGTACCCTGTGGTGCCCTACGTGTGGGTGCAAGGGCTCTCGCCTCGCTACCGCCGCGGGCACACGTGTTGTCCCATGGTTGGCGCCCGCGATGTCCTATGGTGCACCACGCAGACTGCGCCATGCAGACTGCACCACAGATGGTACAACATACAAATTCCACCTTAACGGGCCCCGGACACGACAAGGCCGTTGTTGTTACCAGCTCCGTGTTGCCTCTGTGTGCCGGTTCGGGCGCTCGTTTTGGTAGGGGTTCCGCCGCAATGTTTTCCCAGGTCCTGGTTCCAGTTCCAATCCTGGAACCATTTCTTACCGCCTTCAGGTTCCAGAACCGTTACCTGAAAACTGCTGAAACAAACGGCCCTGCCGTATCCTGGGCCCACCACGGACTCCACCACCGCAAGTTGCATCGCATCGACTGCACCAATTTCGGTTGCGCCAGACAGAACCGGGAATGCACCAGTTGAAATCATTCAGGTTGCACACCGAGAGGGCACTCGCCGCGGCCGCTCGCAGCGGCCGCCGCGGACCACGGTCGTCCGCTTGCCGCGCTCTCGGAGCTCCTCGCGCGCGCAGCGCGCGCGTGGCCACTTCGCTTGAGCGGTGGATTCGCAGGGGGCCCAAGAGGGGGCCTGAAGCCGCGGAGCCGAAAACGGCATAATTTGCTATTTCGGTTCGACTGTGGCTCGTCAGTTGCTCTCCTCCCAAAATGCCCAAGGCGGACTGCAAGATGGCCCAGATATAAACCCAAGGTGGCTCCGAGATCATCCAAGAGAACCTCAAGGTGGCCTACAGAGGTCACAGGACGCCAGCAACAACACCCAAGTTGCCCCCAAAAGGCTTTAAGCCAGCGACATGGCGCCTCCATTAGTCCCCGCGATGGCCCCCCATTCCCGCAGATTGCCCTCGAAATGCGCCTCGGGTGGCCCGGACATTCTCCCAAGAGGCTCCCAGATCGCCCAGCGCAGTCCCAAGGACACTCCCAGGTGGTCACAGCATGTCAAGGCTGAATTCGTCTGTGGTGCTGACGAAAGGTGGCGCAGCCTTCCAGATTGAAGCTGATCGCGTACCAGATGCAGCTGATGAAGTGGCTTAGGACGAGCAAGAGCAGGAGCATCGACAATACATTCGCCACGATGTTGACTGTAAAAGAGTAGACCCTCTCCATCACCAACTCCCACATCTTCTGCAGTCGCGCAATCCGGGTAAGCCGCAGGAGGCGCATGATGCGTAAGTTCCGGAGCAGCCTGACGGCCCCAGCGCCCTCGACGGCGGCGTCGCAGGAAGTTGTGCGCTCCTGGCTGCTTCCGAAACTGATCACTACAATGAGCCAGTCTGGCACTAGCACTACCATGTCGATCAGAAACCAGCTCTTCAAATACGCACACGCAATGGCTGAAGGAGACATCACGGTCCGCAGCCCCGATTCGTACCCCACGGTGAGAGTCTGCGGCACATTCAGGGTCCAGAAGACCAGCGTGATCCACTCCATCGTAATCGTGAAGCCGTTCACTGGATAGCAGAACACTACCAGGGGGACAACGAACAAGTCCCAGACGATGAGAATAGCACCAAAAATCAGCCATGCAGTCCGTGGCCTGCTGCGGGGTGACGCGATGTACTTCGATAAACAATTGTCGTGAAGACGGCGCTGCGCAGTCCGCCTCGACATCTGCCAACTCGAACAGGCTGGTTCGTCCGGTTCATCCACGAAGGAATCATTGAACAAGAGGGTCCGTGAACGGTTTGAGACGCCAGGGATGTCCTGCGTGTACTCCATCCGCGGCGGAAAAAGAACTCCCTCATCCGTAGACGAAACAGCGATGCTAGTGGTGTGCATCACTTTCATCGAGTCCGCCATTGGGTCTTTGACACGAGAAGGCGCCTCACCAGTTTCTGCAACACTGAGGAAGTTGTCAGGTCGAGCCGCTAAACGCAAGTCTGAGACATCAAGCTCGCAGGGTCGCCCAGGCAAAGCGTCCGGCTCTCCTTTATCCACTCCTTCATCGTCATTGGGAATATTTCTCCACTCCTTCGACGACGGTAAGACTATTTCTCCTGTCAGCTCCGGCATCTTTCCTGTAGTGCTTACAGGCGTCACATTCGCACGCGGTGACGGCAGCTGGCTAGCATCTCCTGTGAGCTCGTTCGTCAACGTTGAGAAACTCGCCCTAGGGGACAGATTCTTCTTCCTCGCCTGCGGTGGCTGCAGCGGGACGACGTGGCTCAGCCTCGTGCGCTGCTCAACATTTTGGCTTCGCAGCATCTTGTTCTGCCGCTCGAGCTCGGCATTCTTCGACTCCAGCCGGGCCACCGCATTGTTGAGCTCCCTGTCGTGGGCATTCGAGAGCCTCTGGAGGAGGTCATGGAAGTCATCCTCCTTAGCGATGCTTGATGGTATCGCCCCGACGCTCGGGCGAGGAGGTAAGAACTGAGACTTGACGCGCCGCTTCGAGGACTTGGTCGAGTCGCCGCCAGTGCCCAGCAGCTTGGACGCCTGAGATGGGGAACAGAGAAAGCGAAGGAAAGCCAATTGAAACAACGGCGGCTTTCCCAACCAGAACAAATCCGCTCAAATCGATCCCTGGACCCCTCCCCGGGTCCATCCCGACCCGCTCTTCGAGGCGGTTCTAGCCGTGGCGGCGAGAAACCAACCCAAAAATGACGCGAACGCCAGGGGGGGGGCCGCCGTTTGTCTTGACTGGCCCTGCCTCGAAGAAAAGGTAAACTCAACAAAAAGAAATACTGTCCGAAACCGACGGCGACCGCTGCTGACATGCGCTTCTCTCGTCACAGAGGGGGCGAAGCCCGTGGGTACACCGACGAAAACCTGACTCCTCCAGCAAAGGGTGCCACTTGTGAATCGCCAGCGCTGGTGCCTGGCAGCCACGGCGGAGGTGCCGTCCCGAAACTGCCAGCTCGTCAAAGGGAACAAGAAATTAGGTTGCTCCGAACGATCTCAACCCGAGAACGCGAGGGTCCCCAACGAACAACGACACACTTTATGCCTGGCGGCCGCGGCACGTAGTCGTTCTTCGTCGAAGACACGAGGCGGGATACCCAGGTCAACCCGGCGCACACTCTGGGCCTGGCGACCGCGGGTCTGGAGCCCTCTCCTCCATTTATCATAGGAAGCCCAGCCCATCGGGTAGGAATGGAAAGGAATCGAATGGAATGGAATGTAATTGAATGGCTAGTGGTCCCTGGGACGGTGCACCTGTGGGGCAGGGAACGAAGAGTCGCCCTCAGAACAGAGAGGGGGGCAAGAGGAGGGGGAGGGAGGGGAGGGGGAATGAAGAGGGAAGGAGAAGGAGGGGGAGGGGAGAGGGAAGGAGAAGGAAAGAGACGGGGAGGGGGAGGGGGAGGGGGTGGAGAGTCGTCTTCGTGCCGGCCCTTGGTCCCCGTTGCCTAGAGGCCTCCACGGTGGGGCCGGAGCAGGTGGGGTCGGAGGAGTGCGCCGCATCGCCGATGCATGGCCAATGCATCGTCAATGCAACAGCGACGTCGACGATGCACCGGCGACGTCGGCGATGTATCGGCGACGTCGGCGTGGAGACAACCAGGCTCCATATCGAGCCCCATCGCCGATGCATCGGCGATGCGGCGCGACCCTCCGACCCCACCCGGGAGGCCTACAGCCAGAGCAGGGATAGAAGAGCATCCTGCGAGAACATGAGACCCTCCGCTGGAACAGACCGTCCTCCAGGGCACACTCCTTCCCCAAGACGCACAAGAACATACAACAAATACGAACAATTCTAATTGAGCAAGGCCCAGCCGTCCCGGCATTCCTATAGTCCTACCACGACATGTTCGTAGAACCCACGAAAGTTCTCAGAACAAAAGCAATACTCTTAGAACATAAGCCCGATGTGATAAGACAAGACAGACTCTGCCAGAGATGTTCTAAGAACATTTCGTGGAAGCCGCAAAAGGTTCTTAGAACATCGCTTATAGGGCTATAGGCACGCCAGGACGCTTCGCCACCGCTCGACACCGGGAGGCCCTCCCCGAACCAACCCCAATCGTATGCCTCGGTCCGGCCGTAGGCTTGTCGCCACCCCCGTCCGCGCCTCGGCCAGCACCGACGAGGCGCGAGCGCCGCCGGAGCCCGAGGGCCGAGGGGAGGGGCTCTCCTCCTCGGCGGGGAGCGACGTCGTCGTGCACTCGCTGAGGCCGCTGCGCCTCCGGGGAGACCACAAGGTACCAATACCGCTAGGGCGGGCCTGTCCCGTCCCCCACAAGGGGGATTTTGGACGAAAAATATGAAGTACACAGAACATGCTCAAACAGATTCAAACATAGTCAAAAAATCGTCCCCTGACGATTCTTTGGCTATTTTTTAATAGTTCCCCTGTACAGGGACAGGCCCGACTTAACAATGCCGCTATTCCCAAGACCTCTGCCAGGGTGCGTTCTGACCAAGATTTCGGGGCGAATCCAGCGGCGGCGACGAGGGCCTCCGAGGAGGCCCACAAAAGGGGGAAACGGGCAAACAGGACGGTAGGGGTAACTGTTCATCCTCTGAGCCTCATCCGAAGGCGGGTCCCCTGCGACGCCGGGAACAGGGCGCCCCAGGCGATGCGCTGGCAAATGGCGCGCACGCGCCTCCGGAGCGCGGCGGGGCCCAGCAGGCTGCTGGGGCCAGACAAAGGCGCGCATACCTCCTCCTGCGCCTGCTCCTCCTACTCCTCCTCCTCCTCCTGCTCCTGCTCCTGCTCCTCCTCCTGCTCCTGCTCCTGCTCCTGCTCTTCCTCCGCCTGCTCCTCCTGCTCCTCCTGCTCCTCCTCCTCCTCGAGCTCCTCCTCTTCCCGCGGGGAGAGGGCGGCAGAGGGAGGACGGAGGCAGCAGTGACAGCAGCAGTGGCAGGAGGGTGCGAGCAGGACGGGGTGGGCTGCGTCCCGAGCCGCGCAGCCTCGGCGTCATACCGCATGCCTTCCAGAGAAGCCGGTCCTGGAAGGACCCTGCGGCTGCCAACAACTGCGCCAGCCTACGGTTTGTCGCCAGTCGGAGGCTCCCGCTCCCCTGAGCTACTCCTGATGTTGAAACAGAATGGCCCAGGGAGACACAAACCATAATCACAACTTACTTCCAGGATTCCCCATATTGTTCCATATTTTCTGGACTGTCGCCTTCCCCTCCACTTCTCAGGTTGTCCAATATTGCAAATTATCGTTTAGTTATGTCTATGTCTATTTCCCCCCTGATAGAAATCCTGTTGGCTGCGGCCCCTGACCGAGGCATGCACGAATAGCGAGCCAGGAAGGCGGCCGACCTCGCGACGAGAGCTCCATCCCCGAACGAGGGAACACACGGGCTACCGACCAACTTTCGCGCATCCTGGTTGTCAGGGGAAGCCAGGGAGGCCAAGGATCAACCTGAGGCAGCAAGGCTTCGGCACCATACCGAGCGAGCGAGGATTGAAGCAGGCGCCGAGGAGAGAACGCCATCAGCACGAGGACGGCGACGAAAGCCACGAGTAGTAGGAGGCGGATGAGCAAGAAGAGCCTCCCTCATCTCCGACACCCTACGAATCGAAGGACAAGACGTTCAGAATCGAGGAAGCGCGCGTCGAGATTGGAGGCGCAAACCTCCATGTTGAAGTCTCTGGACTCCCTGAGGAGCAACTGGCCCCTCCCGCGCCCCCCATGGAATCCTCCAGAATGCCAAGGAGACCCCCAGAACTCACTCGAGCGTCCTAGCATTCCCGTCTCCTCCTCCTCCTCCTCCTCCTCCTCCTCCTCCTCATCATCATCATCATCATCATCATCATCATCATCATCATCATCATCATCATCATCATCATCATCATCATCATCACATCATCATCATCATCATCATCATCATCATCATCATCATCATCATCATCATCATCATCATCATCATCATCATCATCATCATCATCATCATCATCATCATCATCATCATCATCATCATCATCATCATCATCATCATCATCATCATCATCATCATCATCATCATCATCATCATCATCATCATCATCATCATCATCATCATCTCATCATCATCCATCATCATCATCATCATCATTCATCAATCATCATCATTCATTCATATTCCTCCTCTCTCCTTGTTTTCCGCCTCCCCATCCCCCACTCCTCACCTCCTCCTCCTCCTCCTCCTCCTCCTCTCTCTCTCATCCTCCTCCTCCTCCTTCTCCTCCTCCTCCTCCCCTCCTCCTCCCCTCCTCCTCCTCCTCCTCCTCCTCCTCCTCCTCCTCCTCATCCTCCTCCTCCTCCTCCTCCTCCTCCTCCTCCTCCTCATTTCTTCTTCCTATTTCCTCCTCCTCCTCCTCCTCCTCCTCCTCCTCCTCCTCCTCCTCCTCCTCCTCCTCCTCCTCCCTGCTGTTCCACCTCCCCCCGTTCCCTTCCACCTCCCCCGAGGCCTCGCGCCATTCGCAAACTAACGCTGCCAGGGCTTGCTGGTGAGCAGGCCGGCCCCAGGCGACGGCATTGGTTGCCATGGCCGACGCACCACGTCAGCGCAAATAGGCGTCTGCGCGCCCGCAGAGAGCGGGCGCGGTTCATGGTCCGCGTAGCACAGGCAGGAGCTCGAGTCGCACCGCGACAAATTACCACTCCTTCGTCGTGGCGCCGAAGTGGCTCGGCGAGTGGACCACGGTGCAAAAGGAGCGGGCGCTGGGAGCTCGATGGCGGGCTCGCCGCGCCGGCAAACGGGCGCTCGTGTATTGGGCCCAGCTCTCGCGAGGGGCTCCAAGGCCCAGGGCAGCCAGTAGGCTCAAAGGCGGGCTGGCGGGGCCTGGCCGCGGCCCTCGAGCACGCCTCCGTGTGGCTCGCGGGCACGGCGCTGACGCTTCAGGCCACAGCGCTGGCCGGCAGCCGGGCGCACGCGACGTCGCCGATGCCTCCTGGGTGCGAAACCGCGGCGCCGCGCGCCGCTCCGGGCCGGGAGCGAGCTCGGGCCGCCGCGCAGAGGCTGCGCGGGCCGTGGAGCAGGCCAGCATGAAGCACGACCAGACGGTTCCGCCCTCGCGACGCTGCCGAGAGCCGCCTCGCTGGAGGCGGACGTCCAGGGCCCAGCTGCCCCGATGCGCAACACGCAACACGAGTCGCATTGACACGGAGCTCAACGGGTAGGCTGAGAACGCGGGTCCGACGCGATGCATTCGCCAAGACACGGTCCAACACGTGGAGTCAACACGCAACGTAGTGACACGGGCGTCTTGAACACGGGACGTATTGCTTTTCAAAACGCGCGTATCGAGGCAACTGCGGTCTTGGAGTGTCGTTGCACCAAGAAGGCCACCTTGCTCCACGACGTCTTGGAGCTGCCGACCGACGCCTTGGGAAACGAGGCGCTGAAGGACATCGATGCGACGCTCCAAGATGACGAGGCCGCGGTGGGCCAGACGGCAACGCCGAGGTGGCTGGGGCCAAGGCCAGGATGACACAAGAGCTCAAGGGTCGCACGTCGGGCCCAGCCCCGCACCCATATCACGCACACGGCGCAAAAGGCAGACCAGAGACAGGAAGGCAGGAGCCTCGTGCGGGCGGCCGAGGAGCGCAAGGCGAGGCACCCACGACTGGGCGCCGCGATCGCGTGCGCCACCTGCTGGTGGAGCCGCGGAAGGGCTCGCCGCCGCGCGCGCAACCGCCGGCGCGGGAGGCGCCACCGACGGGCGGCCAGCCATCTGAGTGCCGCCCGCGAGGGCCAGGGCAGAGCGGGGGGCCGCAGACGCCGACGGCAGGGACGCCGCCGCCGAGGCCGCCGAGCAGCGCCTGGGCGAGCACCTGAGGGCACGGGCGACGCCTCGGGCTGTGGCCGCGGGCTCGTCCACGGCGGCTGCCGCCCAGCAGGGGCAGCAGGGCGCCGCTCACGACGGCCCCGGGGGGCCTGTGCGAGCACGGGCACCGAGCGCTCGCCAAGGCAGGCGCCTTCGTCGGCAACATCGCGGCGTCGTGGGGGGGGGCCTGCTGCCGGCAGGTCCATCGAAGGGCCCCTCGCCTCCGACTGCCCCTTGGCTCGGTCGTGCCGAAGGAGATGCACGCAGGACATGCCCATCGGTCGCTGGCGGAATGGAAGCTACGCGGCTGGGGCTCCGAGGCTGGCTTCCCTGCTGCGCGCAACTTCGACGAAGGGCTCCAGAGTCCGTACGTGAAGAGTGGTGGTTCTCCACCCACAGATAAATCATGTTCGAAACGTGGCGCGACCCAATTGAGCGCCGAAGTTTTTGGCCTTTGGACTGGATGTCCATCGCTGGCACCTCAACGAAGTGGATATATCCTGAGTGAGCTTGTGTTTGGCAGGGTCCAGTGGCCTCATTTGGTCCAACACTTCTAGGCCTCCATGGGGGCATGTCCTCAGAACTGGAAAGACCCTGTGGATAGGTGACAAAGCGGGCGGACCAAAAGGGCGCGGCGGGGAGACTGAGTACAGCACTATCCATTCCCACCCCACCCCCGGACCCCCAATTCCAGACCTGATGAACCTGAGGGTCCTGGCTGGGGATCGGGGTGGCTTTCTGGGGCTCTCGGTGGCCAGACATCACCCCCAGCCAGGACCCCCTGTATCACCAGGTCGAGAGTGGGAGTCCTGGCCCTGGGTGGGGGTGGGTTGTGCTGTCCTCAGAAGACAGCACAAAGCCAACCCAGGCCCGTTCGTCAGGCCGGCGGACCTGTCACCTGACCCGTTCTTCAGGGCCCGTCCGACCTGACTCGACTGCCTCTGAGTCAGAGACAGGCGGGTCAGGCGGGCGGACCGAAAACGGGCGAGCCGGGTGGGCTGGCGGACCCTGGCGAGCAGATGGACCTTCACGGACCACCGGGAGCGAACTCAAGCACGCACGGGGTACGGCACTGCGAGCGGACGGGCGGGCGGACCCAAACGGGCGAGCGGGCGGGCATCAGACGGCAACGACAGCTACGACGACGAGGACGACGGCGGAACCAACGATGACGACGACGACGACGACGACGACGACGACAACGACGACGACGACGACAACGACGACGACGACGACGGCAACGACGAGCAACCTCTGCTGCGCGCTTCGCCGGCCGCTGCACGCAGGTGCGGCCAGCTGCGGCCTGCGCGCCTGGGCATGGGCCACTCTGGCGAAAGGCCACCCTGACGTTGCGGGCTCCAGGAATCCTGCACTCGAAGAGGCCGTCGCCTCTTGCAGGGCCGTGTGGCTTACGCCCACCGGCTTCCTCCAGCCTTCTGCCTCCGCTGGCTTCCGCCAGCGGAAACGCCCCCCGTTGGACTTCCGCCGCCTTCCGCCAGCCTTCCGCCGCCGCCCGCCGGGGCAGGGACCCCCATGTCTCGATTCCTTGAATCCGACGTCTTCTCTGGAACGTGCCACGTGTAGCTGCCACTGCCCGACGCCTCCGGTGACAAGGCGGGGCCTTCGAGACTCTCTGCTGTCGGATCGCAGCACGGGTCGCCGGAGGCCGCTCGGGACGATCCGGGACACCCCTCGGCGAGGCGCACCTGCTGAAAGACACCCCGAGGCCAGAGGGCCGCCGAGACCCGACGGCCAACACCTGAGAACGGACGGAAACGCCCGCATTCCGGAGGTAGCCCAAGACCCCCGACGTCATGAGTTTTTCATTGCGTCGGCCCCCAGGGGTCTCGACCCATTCCCCAGGACTGGTTTTTCATCCCGAGTCGTTTTTTGACAGCCCCGAGGCCCAGTACAAGGGCACCCAGAGGCCGAAAACGGCGAAAAACCTCCCGTCGGAATTTTGTTCACCGCCCGAGGGGGTCACTGGGGCCCAGGCGACGAGGGCGACGGGCAGCAACCAGCGACCGCGGGGGGCAGCGGGGCCGCGGCGGCCGCCTGCGCGGGGGCGCGAAGCAGCGGAGGCGTCCTGGCTGATGCCGCCCAGGGCGAAGAGGCGGCCTCGGCAAGTGCAGGCGCCGCCCGCGGACCTTGCGGCCAGGCGGCGGAGGCCAGGAGGCGCCCAGGAACCTCGCCCCCCCCGATGCTCGAAGCGCCGAGCCCCAGAGGTCCAACGCATGGACAAAAAGCAAGACACAAACGTTTTTCGACAACTTTCGGCCTCTGGGGGCCCTCGTCGGGCCCGAGGAGCGTCAAAAAACGACTCGGGATGAACAACTGGTCCTGGGGATTGGGTCGAGACTTCTGGGGACCACGCATTGGAAAAATCACGACGTCGGAGGTCTGGGACCCCAGCATCTTACATCACGAGACAAGACGCCCACTTGAGCGACGAAGAGAAAAGGGGTCTTACGCGAGATGGCCCAGCGGCCTTGCGCGGCGGTTTGCGCGGGCCGCCGGCACGGCACGCCGCGCTGGAGACGAGGGCGCCTACCCGGGACGTTACGCAGGCAACTTACGTGCCAACGTCGGCGAGGACGACCCCGTTGGTTTGGCGTCGCTCACTTGTCCCCAGTGACGCTCGCAGCACTACAATTACAGGCACCTCGAGCACTGCGAAACTACCAGCGTGAGACGGGAAAACCCCCACGCAGACAATCGATATGAGACAAGGAACCACGATGGACACCAAGTGGCGGAAAATGCTACTTGGAATTCGTGACAAGGCGGTCGGCGGGATCCCGAGCAGCATGCTGCATCGCATGAAATAGTGGCCAGGCAGCCACCACGAGACGTCGAAAAGCATAGGATCCTCGAGCGACGACGACCACAACATCGACGACGCCTCCCACGACCACGACCACGACCACGGGGGGGGGAGGGAGGGGGGGGGAGGAGCGGCAGTGGTAGCAGGGAGGGCTCCACCCCCTCCCTTACTCATCCCTTCCTCCTCCCTCCTCCATCCCTTCCTCCTCCCTACTGTTTCCTCTTCCTCTTCCTCCCTCCTTCGCCCTTCTCCCCCCTTATCCATCCTTCCCAATCACTCCTCTTCCATTCCTCAATCCTTATAGACGACTCCTCCACCAGGCGTGTGCGTTGGGCGTGCGGGGCGTTTCGCCCGAGAAGCCCCTCTTCACTGGGGCAGGAGCAGAAGCGGCAGCAGGGAGGGCTCCACCTCCTCCCTCCTCCTCAGCCCTCCTCCTCCTCAGCCCTCCTCCTCCTCCTCAGCCCTCCTTCTCCCTCCTCAGCCCTCCTCCTCTTCGCGTGCTCCCGATTCCCATTGGACTCCATGATCCCGCCGTGCCACACACCTTGTGGCTCGGGCACTGGATGGCAGGCTCTGTCAAAAAGAAGCTCTCGCCTGAACTGCGCGGGCCCACAGAGTGCTCGCCGTTGCAGGGGACCGCGTCAGGGAGTGACACAGAATTGAAGTTTCTGCCTCCCCACTTTGAGATAAACTTGTTGGTTTGACTTGAAAGGGCACCGCGGTCATTTCTCGGTATTGACCTCCCGCTTGGACGCACCGCGAGCTTTCACCGCTCCATTCGTCAAAAACGGGGTCGCGCGCGAGCGGGCGAAATGTAGCCCTCGCCCACGCGCCGCGCAGTGTTCGCCTGACCGTGGTGTCCCTTCCCTTCGGGCGCGTGGCAACGGGGGGGACCCAAAGGGGGGGGTGAAGAACAGGTCCCAGAAGGGGCCCTCTAGGGTTCGGTGGCAACGCATGGGAGCCTCCCGTACCATCTTGCCGGCTCTTGATAATCGACGCTAGTAGACGCTGAATCTGGCCGACGCTGAATCGACGCTAATCGACGCTAGCCGACGCTAAATCGGCGCTATCTCATCGACTCCAGACGCTGATCGACGCCAATCAACGCCAAAGATGGAATTAAGAGGGTACTCCAGGCTCCCATGATTTGCACCGAACTAGGGCCCCTTTTGGTGGAGCCAGCAGGAGCTCGAAAGGCCCCCTTTAAGGTCACCCGAGCCTCTGGGGTAACCCAAAGGTGCCGATACCGCTACTCCCCAGACCTCTCCCAGGGTGCGTTCTGACCAGAATTTCGAGGCGAATCCAGCGGTGACAACGAGGGCCTCCGAGGAGGCCCAACAAGGGGCAAACGAGCGCAAAGGGTAGAGTTATGGGTATCAGTTTCCTCCTCTGGCCGTTAGGGCCCTTAGGGCCACCCGAGTCTCTGGCGCGCTCTGTGCGGGGCCAGCGCGCGCGGGCGCGCGACCCGCCCACGGCGGCCCCCGCGCGGCCATCCGAGCGGCCTGCCCGCCCCAGGGGCGGGCAGGACCCTGGCCGCCTGCGCGAAAGCGCCAGCGACCGCGCACGCCTCACGCCTGGAGCCAGGTCGGGCAGGTCCCTCTACGAGCGGAACATCCAGCTGTCCTTTTACCAACAAAAATCCGCCTGTAGGAGGACATGCCCGACCTGCTGCGTAGAGACTGCTTCTCGTCGGCGGCGGGCAAATCTCCCTTTAGCAAACCTCCCCTCAGTGAAAACGGCGTGGGGCCAAAACTGACGGACCTGAACCCGCAAAGACGACGGCCGCGATGCCCTCTCGCCAACCGACAACGGCCGATTCCTCAATCGACGTGTCAGGGGTGGGAGGTCTAATTATCCACCTCCGATCTTTGGGCGCTGCGCACGGGCTCACCCCGCTCAGCTGGCGGGAGCGGGGCCGAGCGCGAGCGGGCGAGGCGCCCACGAGCTGGCCAGAGCCGCAGGAGCGCGGCAGCGGGCCCCGCGCGCGCCGCGAAGGGGCTCACGCGGAAGCGGCGGTGCCGCTTCTGGCCATCGCTCGGACGTCCATCCCCTGTGCTTTTTTCGGTTCCGCGCGTGGCTGTTTTGCAGGATGATCCAGGAGGCTCCTTCATCATCCCCGACGAGAAAAAAAGTGCACGCGTCCGAGCGATACCAAGGGTTCCTGCTCCGTCTTCGCCACCGCCATCTGGAACCTGGCCGCGCGATGGGGTGTTCGGGCCGGGCGACAGGGGGGGATAGCAAAGGGGGGGGGGGGGAGAATCAGCTCACGTAGCTGATTTGCCCAGCGCCTCCCGGCGCCGGAGGCGGCCACGTATCGAGGACTGGGCCCCTCGGTGGGGCCGAAACCGGCTGCACGCAGCAGATTTCGTACCCCCCCCCCTTGCCCAGTGCCCCCCGTTCGTCCGGCGCGATGGGGTGCTCTCGCCGCAGCTCCGCGCCAGAGCTAGGAACAAGGAAAGGCGACACCAACACCAGCAGGGCGAGGAGGTGCGACAAGGCAAGGGGGGTCTCCCTGGTGGTGTGGCCCCCCCCAGCTCGCTCGAGACATCCCCAGCCTCCAGCTCGGGGAGGCCTCGTGGACCTCCTCGCTGGAGGTGGCCCCCCTGGTGGTGTTGGTGTCGCTCCTCCTCCCTCCCACAGAGCTTCCCGAGGCTCCCCTCCCGCCAGAGTGGTGCGAATGGCCGCCACGCCGCGCAGGGCTGCGCCGAAGCCCCCGCCCGCGCGCGCGGCCCCCGTGCTCTCTTCGCCCTCCGGGCGTCCTCGGACGCGGGACCGCGCGCGAGCCGTTTCTGGGAGGAGGAGGAGGAGGAGGAGGAGGAGGAGGAGGAGGAGAACGAGGCTGAGGAGGAGGCGGAAGAGCAGGAGGGGGAGGAGGAGGAGGAGGAGGAGGAGGAGGAGGAGGAGGAGGAGGAGGAGGAGGAGGAGGAGGAGGAGGAGGAGTAGAAGGAGGAGGAGGAGGAGGAGGAGGAGGAGGAGGAGGAGAACGAGGCTGAGGAGGAGGCGGAAGAGCAGGAGGGGGAGGAGGAGGAGAAAAGGGGGAGGTCGGCGGGGAGCGGGAGCGCGCGCCAGTGCCCGATACCCAACGTCAAGCTGCGCGACCGTGTGTTCTTATGCTGTGGAAGCGAGGGCGGGAGCCGGCGGGGAGCGCCGACCCGCTCCATCTGGCAAGCTTGATCCCCCTTCCTGCCCCTCCTCCTCCAG
The DNA here is from genome assembly GCA_963575745.1 of Prorocentrum cordatum. NCBI lineage: Eukaryota > Dinophyceae > Prorocentrales > Prorocentraceae > Prorocentrum > Prorocentrum cordatum. The sequence continues at coordinate 656,009 of CAUYUJ010021826.1, read as the reverse complement.
CTCGTCAGTGCTCGCGCCGTCTCTCTCACCGCCATCTCTCCAGATCTAGAAGAATAAACATGTGCAAAACATGCACCGTCTGAAGGTCGAAGCGGATTTCTTGGATCGGCGCTGGATCCCACCGTCCGGCGCGTGGAACGCGCCATGGGCAGCGCCAAGGGCGCCGCCCTTGGGGCCCGGCGCAGATCCGAGAACTCCGAGCGCAACGCCGAAAGTTTCCGCTCGTGCAGCTTGTGCTCCTCGAACGTCGTGTAAACGCTCTGATCTGATCCACGAGGCCCTGGGGCTCTCGACCCCGCCCCGCTGTCAAGGATCCCACGTCCCGGGCAGCTGGCTCGCCGCTGGCCCCCGGGGGGCCCGAAACTTGGGCCTCCGGAGGCCCCAGCAGCCGCGAGGCCCGCGCGGTCGTGGATTTAGATCCGGTCGCCGGGGGTTCTGGTGCCTGCCAATGCAGGTGCGCGGGGCGGGGATGCGACAATATGCTGGCCGGCGTGGGCCCCGAACAGTGCGTTCTGGGATTCTGGGTGATGCGATATCTGTGATGCAAGCGATGTGGTGCAAGCTACTTATGCGGTGGACTCTATGTCGTACAGCAGGCGTGGTGCAATCTACCTGGTGCCAACTGTATTTGCGCATTTGCGCACTCAATACCATGCAACCTACTCTGTACGATCCATGTGGTGCAATCTTCGTGGTGCAATCTACGTGGTGTACATCACTTTGACCGTCTTGAAGCTGTCCTCTCTACTGCTCGTGCAAACATCCCACCCTCCCACCCGCAACTTGGTCGCAAGACTTCTTAAGACAAGACCGTGACGGCAGGTACCACATGGCACTTGGCCACGACACCGACGCCGACGACGACAGCGACAACCACGACGACGGCGCCGCCGACACCGACTACGACGACACCGCCGACGTCGACGTCGACGAAGACGACGACGACGCCGACGCCGACGACGACGACGAAGACGACGACGAAGACGTCGCCAACGGAGACGACGACGAGGGAGGAGAAAAAACGACGACGGCGACAACGACGACAACGACGACGGCGACGACGCGAACGACGAAGGAGGAAGGACGGCGACGCCGACGACGACAACGACGAGGGAGGAGGGAAGACGACGACGACGACAACGACGACGAAGACGACGACGACGGCGACGAAATAGGAGGGACGACGACGAGACGCCGACGACAGACGACGACGACGACGACGAGGGAGGAGGATAACGACGAGGGAGGAGTGAAGACCACGACGACGACGACGACGACGACGACGACGACGACGGCGACGAAATAGGAGGGACAGCGACGAGACGCCGACGAAGACGACGAGGGAGGAAGGACGACCACGGCGACAACGACGACGGAAGCGACGACGACGCCAAGACGACGACGACGACACGACGAGGAAAGACAGAAGACGACGACGGCGACGACGACGACGACGACGACGACGACGACGGAGGGAGGACGACGACGACGACGACGACGACGACGCAAGAGCGCGCGTGCACGCTGTTGTTGAAAACCCGTGTTGCGAAACCTTGTGTTTTTGTAGGTTTTTTGGACACACGATTTTGGAATTCTTGCGAAACCGAAGGCTTTTGAAGGATTTCGGCATACGCGCGGGACTTCGCGCGCGTCTGCACTTCGCCCCATTTTTTGCAGAGGATTCTCTCGACGGCGCACGCGCAAGGGCGTTCGACAGATTTCGACATGCGCGCGCGAAGCCCGTTTGGTAGCATTTTGTGACAATATTGAAAAACCTGTGGTTTTCTTAAGATTTCGCAAGAGCTCGCGCGTAAGCTTTTTTAGCAAATCAGTGTTGCGAAACCCTATGTTTTTGTATGCGTTTTGGAAATTCAACTTTGAAGCCTCTCCGGAACCAAAGGTTTTTGAAGGATTTCGGCATGCGCGCGCGACGACGCGCGCGTGTGCACTTCGTCCTATTTTTTGCAAGGGATTCGCGAACAAGTCTTATGTTAGAGTAACAAATGTCACCGCATAGTGTTTTTTTACGAGGGAACCTCAGTGGGGGGGAACCCAGTTTGGCTGGGATGATATGATTTCATATTTAGGATGGACGAGTGTGCAGAATACATATAAAAATATAGGAAATCATACTATCCCAGGGGCAAGCGATAAGTCCGGGGGGGAGGGGGGTAGAATCTATTTGTCTTTTAGAAAAGAGTAGAAAAGAGAATTCACTTTGACCGTCTTGAAGCTGTCCTCTCTACTGCTCGTGCAAACATCCCACCCTCCCACCCGCAACTTGGTCGCAAGACCTCTTAAGACAAGACCGTGACGGTAGGTACCACATGGCACTTGGCCACGACACCGACGCCGACGACGACAGCGACAACGACGACGATGGCGCCGCCGACACCGACTACGACGACACCGACGACGTCTCCAACGACTTCGACGACGACAACGACGACGACGACGACGACGACGACGACGACGACGACGACGACGACGACGACGCCGACGACGACGATGACGACGACGACGCCGACGACGACGACGACAACGACGTCGCCAACGAAGACGACGACGAGGGAGGAGGGAGGACGACGACGGCGACGACGACAACAACGACAACGACGATGGAGGAGGGAAGACGGCGACGACGCGAACGACGAAGAAGGAGGAAGGACGGCGACGCCGACGACGACAACGACGAGGGAGGAGGGAAGACGACGACGAGGACAACGACGACGAAGACGACGACGACGGCGACGAAATAGGAGGGACGACGACGAGACGCCGACGATGGACGACGACGGCGACGAGGGAGGAGGAGGAAGGACGACCACGGCGACAACGACGACGGAAACGACCACGACGCCAAAGAGGACGACGACGACGAACACGAGGAAAGACAGAGGACGACGTAGGCGACGACGACGACGACGCGGGAGGGAGGACGGCGACGACGACGACGACGCCAGAGCGCGCGCGCACGCTTTTGTTGAAAATCCGTGTTGCGAAACCTTGTGTTTATGTGGGTTTTGTGGGACACGCGATTTTGAAATCCTTCCGAAACCGATGGGTTCTGATGGACTTCGGCATACGCGCGGGACTTCGCGCGCGTCTGCACTTCGTCCCATTTTTTGCAGAGGATTCTCGCGACGGCACACGCGCAAGGGCGTGCGACAGATTTCGACATGCGCGCGCGAAGCCCGTTTGGTAGCATGTTGCGAAAATCTAGAAAAACCAATGGTTTCTGAAGATTTCGCAAGAGCTCGCGCGTAAGCTTTTTTAGCAAATAAGTGTTGCGAAACCCTGTGTTTTTTGTGTGTGTGTGTGTGTGTGTTTTGGAAATTCGATTGCGAAATCCTTCCGGAACCGACGGTTTTTGAAGGATTTCGGCATGCGCGCGCGGCGGGCGCGCGCATGTGCGCCTTATGGTATTGCTTACAAGGAATTCGTGAACAGTGTTATGTTAGAACAAAAAATGTCGCCGCATAGTGTTTTTTATACAAGGGAGCCTCAGGGGGGGGAGCCCAGTTGGCCTGGGACATTGTGATTTCATATTTAGGATGGACATGTGGTCAGAATCAGATATGATTTACATAGGACGCGGGGGGAGTGATAACGCCAGGGGGGGTAGAGTCCATTCTCTTTTTAGAAAGGAGAATATCTACATTTGTGCCATCTACGCGGTGAAATATATTTGGTGTGATTGATGTGGTGCAAATCTTTGTGGTGCAAATTTAGGTGGTGCGACGACGAGGCGGCGACGGGGGAGGCGACTGTGACGGCCGGGCCCAGTAGACGAGCGGCGTCGAGGCGGCGACGGAAGCGGCGACGGCGACAACAAGCCAGCCGCCCCAAAGTGCAAGTACTGTTGTGGAAACCTACGTATAGCCGCCAGACCAGGCAGGCCCCGAGCGACGGGGCGGCGATGGTGACCATATAGCCGCCAGATCGACCGACAGACCCAGAAGACGGGCGGCGAAGAGGCGGCGGCAATGCAAATGAATTGAACGCAATGCAAAGCAACGCAAAGCAATACAAGGTCATGCAGGCTCAGACGGCGACGGAGGGGGTGACGGCGACCACACAGCCGCCAGGACGGCGGGGCGGCGACAGCGACCACACAACCGCCAGACCGACGGGCATGCCAAGAAGACGGAGTGACGAGGCGGCAACGGCCACCACATAGCCGCCATACCGACGGGCAGGCCCAGTTCCTTAACCCTACGTAAGTGCAAGCACTGCCTGGGAAATACGGACTTGCCATATGGGGTTGGAGTAGATGGGGTCGAAGAGCCGCGCCGCATTTCCGATACATCCCCGATGCATCGGCGATGCATCGGCCACGTCGGTAATACATCAACACTGTCGGCGTGGAGAAAATCGGGCTCCACATCGAGCATCATCGCCGATGCAACATCCGAACCCATCAGCTCGGACCCCATCTAGAAGGCCTAGACCATTACAATCGCCCAAGGATCGAGATCTGAGGGTCTCGGCAGGCGGTGGACATGATTCACTCAGGCCCTCGGGGGGGAGGGGGGGGAAATGTATCCATATCCACCGCCTGCCGAGGTCCCCGAAGGTCGCTCCCACAGGAGGTGGTTACGGATGAATCCCCACCTCGGACAGTGGGGTGGGTGGGCTTTAGAGAAGCGAGGGGAACCAGGAGAACATAGACCAGCGTAAGCATCGATGTTCAGCGGTCCGCGCAGATTTCTCTGTTCGGCACTGGACCTGGTTCGTGGCGCGCGGAGCGCGCCAGCGGCGCGCCAGAGACGCCGCCAGGGGGGTCCGATGCCGATCCAAGAAATCCGCGTGGACCTCAGATTATTTTTCTGCTTATGCCATTCTGTGTCCCTCGAAGAAAAGGGGCAACAATAGAGGGGACCGACTCGGGAGGGAAACATCGAGCATGAATCGGCGATACATCGCCGATAAATTGGCGATAGGCCCCCGACACCGAATCCGAACGTTCCTGGGCGGGGGGGGGCTATCGGGCTCCTATCGGCGATCAGTGGGCGATTGGGGGGTCGATGCATCCCCCTGATCTTGACTGCTCTAGGTTTTCGGGTCTAAACGTCTCCGGCGCCCGCTAGGGATGATCCGGGAACCCCCAGAACGCCCTGGGCCAGGCGCATCCGCTGGAAGCCACCCTGAGGCTGGAAAAGCGCCCAGGCCAGAGAAAACGTCCGAAAACCTCGACCCCGGAATCGTCCTCCCCCCCCCCCCCCCAAACCCTGTTGGCCCTGGGAGGAAGGAGGTCCATAGACATCAGCTCCCAGCGCCGGCGCGGCCCTGCACGGCGGAGCGCGGCACCGGCGGCACGGGAGCCGGCACCACGCCCGAGCAGGCCGCGAGGGGCCGTCGCTGGATGGTGCCTGCGTTGGCCCCGATCCCCTAACAGGGGATATGTCGACCCCTATCCCAGGCTTCGTGGGGTTTCCGAATGGACCAGAAATTTGGGGCCCAAACCCTGGGATATACGATGGGGGGGTCCATCCTCGATAGGGGTGCGTCCGAATAGCCCCCTTGGGGTGTATCCCAGGGTTTTCCCATTTTTCTGAACGGCCAAACTTTTCGGGTGAAACTCGGGGATTGGGGGAGAAGCACCGCCCGCGATCCCCCACCCTGGTCACTGGGTGCCGGCAAGAGTCTGCCGTCGGCGGAAGCCCTGCGCGCCGCCACGCTGGTCCCGTGCAGGCCGTGCTGCCCGGCGGAAGGGGGCGAAGAGGCGAGAAGCAGGCAGACGGCGACGAGCGCGCTGGCGGGAGGCCAGGGCCAGCGGGGCGGGCAGGCAGGCGGAAGAGGGGCCAAGGCCGAGACAGCAGGCAGCGGGATCGTGGAGATCGGTCGCTACCGATGCTGCTTCCCAGCCTCGCCTCGGTCGAACTCCATTCGCTTCGAAATCGATCACGAGCGGTCCCTCGCGATCGGTCGCGACTGGCCGCGTCCGATGATTTGGAGTGCCGAGCGGTCGCTACTTGCCGTCGCTCGGACGTCCATTTCCCGTGCATTTTCCGGTCTCGTGCGTGTTGTGTTGTGTTGTGCTCGATGGTCCAGGATGGCCCTCGATGGCTCTCGCCGAGAAAAAATGCACACGTCCGAGCGATGCCGAGGCTACTGCTCGCGACCGACATGATCTGGCGTCCGACGATCTTGAAGGGGCCCTGGGACACAAATAAATACACACAAATAAAAAGATTCCCCATCTGTTCCCATATTTTCTGGGTTTCTGTCTTCCCGCCCACTTCCCATATTTTCTCATATTTTCTGGGGAATCGACGATTAATTGTATCTGTGTGTGTCTTTTCCTCCTGAGATCTGGGCGCTGGGCCTCTCGTAGCACATGTCGGCGCGGACGGCCTCGAAGCGGTTGGCGCGGGGGTCGTACACCTCTCTCCGGGGCGGCGCCTGCCTCGCTCGACCCCCCTCCCCAAGCCCTCCTCGCGGTCGCTGCTTTTCCTCCTGGGGAACCGAGCTCTGTACACCGACGCATCTTGCTGGCCCTGCACTGAAATTTGCATAGGAAAGCGGGTCCTGGTGTATAGGGGACCCTGGTGTATATAAATATATATGTATACATATATATATATATATACATACATACATACATACATACATACATACATACATACATACATACATACATACATTCATACATACATACATACATACATACATACATACATTACATACATTACATACATTACATACATACATACATACATACATACGTACATACATATATACTACATATATATATATATATATTATATATATATATATATATATATATATATGTACACACACATATATATATATATATGAGAGAGAGAGCGTGATCCACCGCCGCTTTACTGTGGAAAATTGCCAACCTTTTCCTCCGGAACCCGGGTGTCCCCCCCCCCCCCCTCCGAAAATCCCCCCCGCCCCTGCTGGAACCCCTCCCCCCCCCCCCCTCTCCCCCGGCAAAACCCCCCCCCTCCCCTAACCTCTCCCCCCCCCCCCCCCCTCGAAAACCGGGGGGGTCACTACCGGTTCGAACCCCTCCCCCCCCCCCCCCCCCCCCTCCGGATCCGGAAAACCGGGGGGGGTCACTACCGGTTCGAACCCCCCCCCCCCCCCCCCCCCCCCCCCTACTCACCGCCAGCAAACGACTCCCGGTCCCCACCACCGTCCGCATCACATCCCCCACTGGTGTTCCCAGCACCACTGTCCTCACCACCACTGTCCCCACTGGTTCCACCACCGTCCCTATTGTCCCCACCAGTGCCCCCACCACTGTCGCACTGTCCCCACTGTTCCCACAACTGTTCCCACCACGGTTCCACTCTCCCCACTGTCTCCACGGACCCAACCACTGCCTATCCCCACTGTCCCCACTGTCCCACTGACTCCTCCGCTGTCCCACTGAGCTGTCCCACTGTTCCCACCACTGTCCCCACTGTCCCCACCACTGTCCCCACTGCACCTCTGTCCCATTGTCCCACCGCCGTCCTCGCCACCGCCTTTACCAGTGTCCCCACCACCATTGTACCCTCCACTGTCCCAGTGTTTCCACCTCATTCCCACTGTCCCCACACCACTGTCCCCACCACCACCGTTCCCACCACTGTCCACTGTCCCCCCTGTTCCCACCATTGTCCCCACCACTGTCCCCACCACTACCGCCCCCACCACTGTCCCACTGTCCCCCCACCACTGTCCCGCTGTCCCCTCACCACTGTCCCCACCAACACCGTCCCCACCACTGTCCGCACCCCCACTCGGTTTTCGAGGGGGGGGGGGGTTCGAACCGGTAGTGACCCCCCCCCCCTTTTCATGATGAGCTGGGGGGGGGGGAGGGGTTCGAACCGGTAGTGACCCCCCCCGGTTTTCCGGAGGGGGGGGGGGAGGGGTTCGAACCGGTAGTGACCCCCCCCGGTTTTCCGCCAGCAGCGGTAGAACACGCTCTTTCATCATATATATATATATATATATATATATATATATATATATATGTATGTCCCGTTGTTTTCTCAAAGCACGGATGAACAACTATACACCATACCACACCGACGTCGTCCCGACCCTCAAAGAGTCCTGGGACCGAAAGCAACCCGCCACTGGTAGTGTATATGTTCCAGTTTCCTGCCCTCCATCCTCCATCCTCTTCTTCCTCGCGGACGGACAAGACACCCTTTAGCAAAACGCCCGTTGGTGAAAACTCACAGGGGCCACTCCGCGTGCGCACGGCGCCGCGTTCCGAGTGCGCCTGGGCGGGATAGCGGGGCGACGTCCACAAGCAAGCGACTGGATCTGGAAAAACACACGCCACTTGGCGAACCCGACTGGGGACTGCATCGGCACACCCGAAGGTCAATGTCGAGTAAGCCGGTGTAGGCTTTCTCGCTCGCTGTGTCTGAACAGACTTTCTCCAAATGCCCGACAACCTCCCTCCTCGTGTTTGCCGGCACGAACTCTCCTGCGGACGCAGGAATTAGCAACGTCTGGTTGCCCAGCCCTCCTCGTCATCGTCCTTCGCACCCCCGAAAACCATTGGCGGCTCGGCAACAAAAGGCGCCAGAGGCTGCTCGCTGTCTTCAGCGGCCAGGTGGCCGCGTCGGGGGCCGAGTTCAAGTCGAGAAAAACGGCGCAAGACGACAAACTGGCCAAGGGCGAAGGGGGCTGAAGAGCCTCAGGCCCACGGGCTGAAACAAACATGACCACCCCAGAAACAGGCCCCCGCAAGTGGAGATGTTTTCGCATTCCCGCAAATACTCCACGGCCGCCCGCCGCGGCATGCTGCTTGACCCCCTGCTCTCTGCTTTAACAAGGGATATGTCGACCCCTACCCCAGCTTTGGGGAGGTTTTCGATTGGACCAGTAATACAACGGGTCAACCATGGGGTATACGATGGGGGGGCGCCCATCTTCCGTAGGGGTGCGTCCGAACAACCCCCTGGGAATGTATCCCAGGGCGCCCCTCCTCTTCTGAGCGGCTGTCGATGGCTGGGGGACGACAGTCGCCTGCGAGCAAATATTCCACGTCCGCCCGCCGCTGCGTGTTGCTTGACACCCATGCTTTCTGCTTGACTCTGTACTCTCGCCGTTGTCCGCTCCGCGACAAGCCAGGGCGCAAGATGCAACAACCCTGCACGTGCGGCCCCGGGCAAGGCCCGCACCACTATGGACCTCCTCTTCCTCCTCCTCCTCCTCCTCCTCCTCCTCCTCCTCCTCCTCCTCCTCCTCCTCCCCCTCCTCCTCCTCCCCCTTCCCCCCGTGCCGAGGCCATTCGATACTGGGAAAAGGAGGGAAGCCCAGGGGGCGCACGGGGCGCCACTAAGAGGTCATTGATCTCGAGGAGCACCCCTGGGTAGCCCCTTACACATGGGCCAGGGACTTTTTGCCCTCACGCCCAGGGCAGGCACGGCCTTCCCCAAGGAGGCAGGGCCGCACGGGCCTGGATGTCCATCCGTGTCAATGGAGGGTCACGGGCACCTGAGGCAAGGGCGGCAGCGCCAACTATCGTGCATCCGCAGATTCTGCGCGTTTGCCTTCGTCGCGAGGCAGTCGCCTCGAGGACACAGCCCGGCGGCAAGGCTGGATGCGCTCACTTCTCCCTGGTTATCGCACCTCGCTTCCTGTGAGCGCTGCCTGGCGGCGACGCCAGCTTGCGTGCATCTGCTAAATCTGCGCGCCTGCCCCTGTCGCGAGGCAGACGCCTCAAGGACGTTGCCCGGCGGCAAGGCCGGCGGTCCTGCACCCTTTTCACGTCGGCCGTTACCAAAGTTCGTCCTCTTTGAGACGCTGGCTGGCGGCATTGCCAGCCATCGTGCGTCCGCAGAGTTATGCGCGCCTTTCCCCGTCGCGAAGCTGTTGCCTCATGGACGCAGCCTGGCGGCAAGGTCCGTGGTCCTGCACGCTCACTTCTCCCCGGTCCTCGCTGCTCGTTTCCTGTGGGCGCTGCCTGGCGGCGACGCCAGCTTGAGTGCATCTGCTGAATATGCGCGCCTGCCCCTGTCGCGAGGCAGACGCCTCAAGGACGTTGCCCGGCGGCAAGGCCGGCGGCCCTGCGCCCTTCCACGTCGGACCGTTACCGAAGCTCGTCCTCTTTGAGACGCTGGCTGGCGGCAGTGCGAGCCATTGTGCGCCTTCAGACTACGCGCGCCAAACCTGTTCGCGAGGCCGCTGCCTTAAGGGCGTTGCCCCGCGGCAAGGCTGGCGGCCCTGCGCATGTGTAGCGAGGCGCCGATTACCAAGTTTACGACAGGTTTTCATTCGATGCGTCGGAGGGTTTGGTTTAACCTCGGGGACATAGCCTGGCGGCAACGCCGGCGGCCCTGCACGCTTGCTCCACCTGCGAGGCCAGCGCCCAGTGGACACAAATTGACGGAAGTGCCAAGGGTCTCGTCTCCAGTCGCTTCCCTGGGAATTCTCTTAACCGCAAGCCCCGGATAATAGAGTACACCCCCCACGCTCCACTGAATGCGAGCTCAACCGCGTCGCTGGGGCGGCGTTTTGCCGAGCGCGTCGCTGGGGCGGCGTGCCAAGCGCGTCGCTGGGGCGACGTATTCCTAAGGAACAACTTTATCATGCCCAAGGGTATAACATCGGGGACGCCGGGTTATCGGGGACACAGCCCGGCGGCAACGCCGGCGGTCCTGCGCGCCTACCCCACCTATGAGGCAAGCGCCTCCTGGAATCAGACTGGCGGCAACGCCATTGATATTATTTTCATTCGACATGTGGGAGATTCAGCCCTCCGGGCCACAGCCCGGCGGGAATGGCGGCCCCGCGCACCTACCCCATCCACGTGGCATGCGCCTCTTGGACACAGCTCGTTGTTCTCATTGGTTCGTCGGAGGGTTAAACCTCCGGGACAAATGTGCTCATGGGCATGCGTGCGGGCGGCGAGGGGCTCGCTCGTTCGCAGCAGACGCAGCGCGGCTTCCCCTGACGATTTAAAAGGAGCTTTAAGTCACACGGTTGCAGCAATCTGCGGACCACGCCCTCCTCAACACCACAACGTGTCGAGAGCTGGGAGGGGGGGGGCAGGGGGGGCCTCGAAACCAGAGCCACAATTCTTGCAGACCGAGAACGATCTCAACAATCGACGGCAGAACCCTGCGCTATCAACTGCCCCCCCCCCCCCCCCCTGGCACTCACTACCGCGCACGTAGAATCATGAGTGCGGGCGGCGAGGGGCTCACTTTTTCGCAGCAGACGCAGCGCGGCATGCAACTTGGGAGGGCATGCCGAGGCAACGTGGGACCACAGCTGTTTGTTATCCGGAGTGCGGCCAGCGAGCTCGATGCGCGGCCTACCAGAAAACAAACAATGCCCACTCCTCCCTGTGCAACGGGCACCTGCGAACTCTTGGAGCGGCAAGTGTGAGAACAACAGGGTCGTGCGCTTACGATAAGGCGCGCCGGAAGCACAGTAATCCACTTGCACAAAATTATGTCACGAGCACCTGCTTGAACCGAGGCAAATCCCACAGCACGCTAGACGAAGGATTCTCTATCACGCAAGGAACACCGCGACTTGAGAGTAGATCAAGCAATGCGGCCGCCCATCTGGCCTGCCTGTTACCCTCCGGAACCTTCCGACGATCTGCATCCGAAAGGTCTGGGAAGCCAGGCAAGCGCTCTCGATCCCGAATTGGTGCAGGCCACCCACTGTTGCCAGAGCGGTCGCGGCGCGCACGAGACCAAGATGCACCGACAAGACCGATCCAGCACAACGCGGGACAATTCTGAGCAGAGCAGGCGAGCAGATGTTGCCAGACCTGTTTGTGCATACAATCTTCCAACATCGAGGAGCTGGCCCCCCAACTGCGAGCGAGAGAACCAGCGCTCTTGCAAGCGGCGCTGATGCCACGACTGCCTGCCATCAGCTCGGCCACAACCCACATCGGCCCGGGGGTGCTGGGAGCGAGGACCAGGCCGCCTCGCGGCCCCCAGTCTCCCCAAGGTGAAAAGGCGCTTCCGCGACTCACTTTGGGATCGCCAGGCCGCCACGCTGCCTAAGAACAGCGACCGCATCACCTCGAACATGTGCCTTCCGAACCCTCTCGATGGGCGGCCCCGGGCTTCCCGTGCCTGTTCAGCGATGAGTCCGTCCCCAGTGGCCCCTGGCTCTGACGGTCTTGCGATCCCTCCTGCCAGACAGGATGTCGTCGGACGCCCCGCCGTGCCGCAGCTGGTAGAGGCACACAGGGGGGGGCAGGCACTGCCTCGCCGCCACGCCGAACTGCGCCGCCACGATCGCCCCGCGCGCTGGGAAGATCACGTCTGTCGGCGCCTTGCCCCGTACGTGGGCGGCCAGACACTCGCCCAGCCAGGCCGGGTGGTCGAGGATCATAGTCTCGTCCGAGGCCCCCGTCTTGGTGAGCTCCTGCGCGCACCCCGCGGGTTGCCAGGCGCCCTCGGGTCCAGCTGGGTTGGCGCAAGTATCAGGGTCCAGAATTGCAGCTGCCCGACCTCGCGCGAGGGGGCCAGCAGCTGCTGCACCGTCAGCTTCCGCAGAGCACCTGGGCGGATGCACGCGAAGAATGTCGTCGCCACCTGCAGCGCGGCGTCGCGGTGGTCCCGCGCCAGCAGCGCCGACGCGGCAGCTCCCAGGAACTCCCGAGGCACGGGCGCGCGGGGCGTTGGCGGCCTGCGCTTGGAGTAACCGCGCAGCCCCCGGTTGACGCGAGGGATCGACTGCGAGCCCGTGCACCAGGGGTAGGTGTCCTTCACCGCGGCGACCAGGATGGTCGCGTCGGCCCTGGTGCACTCCGCCTCCAGCATCAGGTCGAGGAACTGATGAAGCACGCGGACCTCCATGTCCTCGACAATCGTCGGCTCCTCGCCGACCTCCAGCAAGACCTCCTGGAACGCATCGGAGCACGCCCTGCAGCCGACGCGCGGCCCGGCGGCCGCCGAGGCCTGCTCGCGCCTGGAGAGCACCTCGGACGAGGCGGGGCCGCTGCGGCCCGGCTCGACGGCGCGCGCCAGCCGCGCATGCAGCCGAGGCGGCGCCGCCGCGCTGCTCGCCGCAGGCCGCGCCCGCCCCGGAGGACGGGCGGCGCTCGCCGCAGGCCGTCTGCAGGCAGCTGGCCTCTTGGCGATCACCCGCCTGGCGCGCAGGGGCGGCGCGCGCTCTGTGCGCTGGCTTGGGGTCGCAGCGCCCTCCAGGCCCCTCGTCGCCGGCGCTCTTGGCAAGCGGGTTGCCCCGCGCGGAGTGGCGGGGTCGAGCGGCGCTCGCCTCTGCGAGGTGGCGACTGCAGCCACGCGCAGCGGGCCCAGCATGTACCAGCGAGAACCCCCCAAACGTTTTCGAAGCCTCGCCGGCTGGCTGCCACTCCGACGGGATCCAGCGGAAGTGCGGGCCGATGTCGGTGGCCAAAGTCAGAGCCGCCAGGCGACGATTCAACTGAAGCATACCATGCGATGGAGAGCGGCCCCTGTCAAAGCAGCAGCATACCCCGAAATTGCCGATCAGGAATAGATGGCGACGGTGGTGATGGCAAGGGTCTGTGGCGAAACGACGCATAGCCCATAGCATAGCACCCCCTCCTCCAGCCCGACGTGTTCGATGTGCTGATAAGGCCCCTTGTAGATCACCCTCCACTCCTCCTTCTGCAGTAGATGACGAGGAACGTCTGGGAACCCTTCGACACTAGCCCACACATCCAAGACGCTGTTATTGACGACGAACGCGGGGTCGGTGATTTCGGGGAAGTCATCGAGAGCTCTACTTCGGGGGGCCCACTCCTCGGGTTGCAGACGACTGAACCTCCACTTCTCATGCCACTTCTTGAGCGCAGCAACTTCAGAAGACTCCGCTTTTCTCTCGCTCACCCCGAACCCCGTGGCTGAGGCATCGGTGGCCGTCACGGTCGACGGCCAAGGCCTATCCAGCTGGCTCCCAGGCAACATGCAGACTGCCAGAAACATTCAAGCCTCGTATCTGCACGAACGCAATACACAACAGGGCCCCATGTACGAGGAGCCGGCATCCCCGCTCGGTTGAAAAGGGCAGCAACCACACAATGCCCAACCACGACCTCGACTTGACGACCCGTAACGATGGGACCGCTAGCTAGCCATTGAAGAGCACCTCGAAGGATCCACAACACCTGGCCCGAGCGCCGCGTGACTGGCGGGCGTCCGCCAACATCAGCTCCCAGGATAGTCGACGGTGGGCAAATGTCCGAGACCTCGCGCATGCTGAAGTCCTCGGAGGCGAAGCGGGCCACCTCGCTCGCCTTCATCCCCAATGCGTTGATGTTGTCCGAGTAGGGCAACTCCTCTGGGCCCGAGCCCAAGGACGGCAGCGGCACCGCCGCCCGGCGCAGCTTCTCCAGGTGGGCGCGCTGCGCCAGCCAGACGCTCCAGCTCCAGCTCATCGGGAGCACCACCACGCATGGGTCGACACGCCCGCGTCCAGCAATGCTCCGCCCGTTGATCTCCCGAGACAGACCCAGCACGATCGCCACCTCCTCGGACACCGGCGGCAAGCAGAAGTGGTTGCTCAACTGGCCGACGCCACCGCACTGGTAGAAGCACGCCTCGACGTCGGCCGAGGCAGCGAAGAACTCCTGCCCAGGTTCCAGTTCGGCGGCGCTCATGGCCTCAGGACTTCCGACCCCCACCGTCGGAGCGTAAGTGAAGAGAGTGTTAGCAAGCCGACAATCTAGAACAAGTTTCTGTCGTCCGCTCTTCTTTGACACGAAAAAGGCAGCGACAAGACTTCGCATCACCGACGCCGCTCCGAGAAGAAGCCCATCCATCAGACGCCGATGAGAATCCACGTGGGCCTTCTTGCGGGCCCGCAAATTGACGTCGAGATGCGGGCGAGAAGGCGCGCCCCCCCCCCCCCCCCCCTACGCTCGGCCACGACGCCGGGGCTCGCGAGGATGAGGTCGTCGAAGTTGATAAGCACCTGCCGAGCATCATCGCCCAGCACCTTCGCGAGGCCCACCCGGTCACGCCCAGAGCGAGGAAGAGACAGCCGAGCAGCATCACATGGTTCAACTGTAGAGCCTTCTCCTCCATAGTCTATACGGGGCCCCAGAAGCTGAGCCGCAGCTTCACGGGGCAGAAGTTGGTCAAAATTCAACTGGGCCTCCCTGGCGGCGCGCAGCAAGTGTCGATGCACCGAAAGCTGCGATGGGCTCGCTGGCTCCACCGCGTCGCGCTCGCACCCGTAGAGGGCGTTGAGCGAGGCCACCATGTCATGTGCATCGTCTAGGGCCAGCCGGCGGCATGTGCTGCGGCGCCGAGCCGTCCTGGGCGAGCCGGCACAGACCTTCGCCGAGACCTCTGCCCCGACGCAGGGTTGCAGAAAAAGTTCGCCAGGCTGCCCGAGAGGTCGAGGCCCAGCGTGATCAGGCGGAGGAGCAGCACGGCGTTGCGCATCACCCCGCCGCCATCGGTCCCTGCCGTTCTGGCTCGTCTCGGCGCGGGGAGGGGGGTCGCAAGAGCGGGTCAAGCCCGCCCCCCCTCCCTGGGCCCCAGCGGTCATTTCGCCAGCGGCGGTGCCTTGCCACGGGCCGCAGCCGCCTTCGCTTCCGCCTTGGCCTCGCGGGCCGTCCGCTTCTCCTTCTCGACAGCCGCCTCCTTCGCCATCTCCGAAGCAACATGCGCCCGGAGGGAGGGCGTCACTGTCGCGCTTGTACCCTCCTCCTCCTCCTCGCCCATGCAGCTGTGAGACCCCTCGAAAGAAGGTCGCTCAGGGCCGTCGCGATGCGCGGCCTCGATCAGCATCCTGCGGCGGCTCAGGAACTCGCAGCAGGACAACTTGGCGATGTTGAGCCCACCCGGCCCTATCGCGAAGGGAAGCGCTCGGCACAGGACGCGATGCTTATGTCCCGATCGTGAGCTAGCTTGCACCTTCGACTCGGTCAGCCAACGATCATGGGCAGCAGTAGAGCCTCCCAGGGACCTCAAGCTCAACTCGCTCACGGAGTCCGGGAGCGTCCCAGGGCCCTTCGGACGCAACGGCACCGAGGCCTCCCGCGCGATCATGGGCGCGTCGATGTTGAACGCCACGGGCGTGTCGCCGCGGGGCCGCGGGAGCAGACGCGGGTCGCCCTTCAGCAGCTGATGCTGTCGCGCGCGGCCCCAGGCGTCGAGGTCGGTCCCCGCCGTCACCAGGGAGATGGACACGATAGCCCCGTCGACCGTGACGAACGCGCGGCCCCCCACGTCCCTCGTACCCGCCCAGCGGCTCGTCCAGCACCCAAGCGCCAGCAGGTCCCGCCAGCCGAGGAGCCAGAGGCGCCGCAACCGCGCCAGGAGCAACGGGTGCTCCTAGCGGCAAGGGCGTCGGCACAGCGGCAGGAGCCACACCGCCCTGGTCCGCCTGCGTGGCGGCGCCAGGTGGGGCGGCCAGGCCGCGCGCGGCCCTCTCGACCTGCGCGTGCCGCTCGCCCTCAGCCAGAAGCAGCGCCAGGTCACCAGCCGCAGGCCGCATCTGGAAACGGTAGATCGCCAGGCCTCCCGGCCGTCGATACCTCCCAATCGAAGCCCCTGTAGATTGGCGTTGGCAGCATCAATTTGATCAATGAAGATGTCCAGATCAGGTGTCACAACAACGTACTCACCCGCTGTCGCCCACCTCAAAAGAATCCTCTCATGGTAGAGATCGTCCCCATGGTAGGAAAGGAATGCCGAGGAACCAGCAGCCAGCACCGCCATCTCAGCCCTGCACGATCACCCCGTTCTTGCCTTTGCCCTTCGGGCGCGAGCTCGTACCACCGGTAATCGCGAGAGGCACCCCAGCGGACTCAGCGATCGGGGCGGCGCCCCTGCTCACGCGCGCCTGCACCGGCAGCGCCCCCTGCCGCCACGCCAGGCACCGGCTGCACAGCCAAGCCCCCAGCGCCGCGCCGAGCAGCAGCCCCACCAGGCTTGCGAGCAGGACGTCTCCCGTCCCCCCGCCGACGGGCGGGCACACAGGACACACGGGCGCGAGCTCGGCGGGCCCGCACCTGTTGAGCTGCGACTGGAGCAGCTCGAGCATCCCAGGCTCCACGACTGGGCCCGAGCAGTGACAGTGGAGCGGCTGCGGCGCAACCCAGTGCCCAAGCCAGGTGCCCAGCGCGTTGGATATCACACCGTGGAAGCATGCCGCGAGGGGACTCATAGACAGGAGAGAGCTTGAAACCAGAGCCACAATGATTACAGACCGAAAACGATCTCAATAATCGACGGCAGAACCCTGCGCTATCAACTGCCCCTCCCCTGGCACTCACGACCCTGTACACAGAATCATGGCGGAACTGGAATCCTACGCATTGGCGGACTGAGTCTACACAACAGAAGGGCGTTAAAACTGTTACAGGAACCTCGTGGCGCTACCTCGGGTTCAAGCGCAACGCCAGGGGACCAGTGCGGTCTGCCCGCCACGTAACGCAAATATAGTACAAGACATCCTCTCAAATTCGCCGTGGCAACCGGCCTACGCTTCAAACCGGCGTGCCGGCCCATCCGCCATCGTTTGGCTGGTTTTGTTGGGGTCCCTGGGGCACCGAGCTACCCCAACAGCCAATTCTCACTAGCAGTCTAAATGGTCGCCAGCCGAGGGCCGAGCAACCTGAAATTCGAACGTACAACACATGCAACGCGCACTCATATATGAGATGCAACATCCGAACCTCGTCTTGGCCGCGTGGCCGTTAGACGTCGGGAGAGAGGCTGCCCTGGAATCGGACGGGGTCATAACTGGGTGCGTCCACTATCCTAGGCCCCCATCCAGGGACCCAGGAGGCGACCGTTTCGGTTGCCACAGGGCTTTTCAATACCGACCCGCCGGTGTCACCCTTGGGAGGCGGACACCTATGCCTCGGACATCTTCTGCACAAGTAACGCATTCCAGCCACTTGAAGTCCGAGCTATGTTTGCACCCCACGTGGGGCGGACAAACCGTGCCTCCATGGAAACGCACAGTGGTGCTTCAACTCGGTTTGGTGCATTCTGTCGGCACCAATGTTGACACGACTTGTGGCTCACATGTACACACATTGTTGTCACACATCACGCTTGGGTCCATGATTTGTCCTCCACTCATGATGGGACGTGTGACCTACATGCGTTGACCTCCTCGATCACGGTGCGACGAGGCAGAGGTGGCTACCACCCACAGGATATTCGCCACACGCATCACCCACCACTACCAGGTGCCAACATCGAGCACCGAAGAACCCAAATGCCCCATCCGACTCACAAGGGTTATGCCGACCGTTAAGGGCATCAGCACTACGCTGCAATCGTCCTCGTGTCCCTCCTCCTCCTCCACCTCCTCCTCCTCCTCCTCCTCCCCCCTCTTCCTCCCCCCCCCACTCCCCCTTCTTGGGCTCCAGGCCCATCGCAGAGCGATCCGGCTCAAAGAGTGCCTTCTATGGTCGTGATTGCTCGCGGTTGGCCGTGTTTCGCAGCTTCGGATCCCGAGGTCCCCAAGTCGGCTGCCCAGCGGAGGCCAGCCTCGAGGGCGATTCTAAGGGCGTCGTGGGGCGGCCGAGGGGACTGCCAGGAATGCTCGATGGGGAGGTGCTGGCGTGATGCCCGTCTCCCTCCCCCCTCTGCCCCGCTTTGCCTCTCTCGGCGCCTGTCCTGTCCGTCATGCCTCCCTCCTCGGATCGAATGGACCAGCACACCAATGGGTCGACCTACGGACCGCGGAGAGAACACTCGACCACTGAGTTGACGTGTACGAATCGGAGGAGCGAGGCGCAGCGGCACGAGCCTCCCTGCGCAGGTCTCCTGCCATGGGTCGTATCTCCTCTTCCGCCCATCGTTCGACCGCATACCGTCACCGCTTCGCCGGCGCTGGCTCCCTCGGGCAGACGCAAGGGAACCTCAAGCAGACGATACATAAAGCCGAACCCGGCGGTCTGCCAGCGACTCAGCAACCCTCGCAGCCCGCCCGCGGGACTCTCCATGCCGCCAACTTTGTGTGCAAGCAGTGTGCTGGAACCCGGCCAGGGGCTGCAATTCGTCTTACTGTTCCTCGTGATCCCGCCTCCGCCTTCAATGAAACATAGCTCCCCCCCGTCGCGCCAACAAGCGTGTCTGCAGGGGCGGGACTGGGAGTCTCGCGTGAGAATCCCTCGCGCGCTGTGACCCTGCAGACTGCAATTCCACACGGTTGCACGGATGGGGCAGGAATGGTTTTCAAAATGCGTCGTCTCTGGCCTCAGCGCCGCGCACATTCGCCGAAGTGTGTACAACAGTTGCACACGAAAGGCGGCTCCTTGTCAAAAGGGAGCCCTCGCTCGGGACATCCATTGATGTCATTGCCACCTCGGTAATTTGCAAGTGTCACACAGACGGAGATCGACTCCTTGTCAAACTGACGCCCTCGCCCGAAATAGGGGGCCACATTCGAACCCTACCCCTACCCCCCCACGATTTCTGAGGGGGAGGGCGGGGTTCACTTCGTGCGGGAGCTCCCGAGCGAAGCGAAACCCACCCTCCCCCTCAGAAATCGTGAGGGGTAGGGGCAGGGTTCGCACGTGGCCCCCTACGAAACTCATCAAAAACGTATTGCCCAAAGTATCCGCCACCGTGCCGCTGGACACGGAATGGGTGTGTCCGAAGGTCCTTTGCCCAATCCCCTGAGCCTCGGTTCTCGATCCTAACGGCTGACAGGGTCCGGACCCACAATTACCAAATCCTCGTGGGCTCCCAACGTACTCATGGGGCTCTGGCGCATCTTGTCGCATGATTTGTCGGTGCCCAAAAAGCCCCCAAGACGGGCCAACAGGGCCCGAAGAGGCCCCAAAGACGCCCCAAGTGACGCCCGAAACGCCGAAAAACCGTCCCAAAACGCCCAAGACGGCCCCTGGATAGTCCAAGAGGCCTTCAAGAACCCCCAAGAAAATTCCAAGAGGCTTCCGAAGAGAGCCCGCAAGTGGCCAAAGCTATCATATCCCCCCATCGGTTTTACAAATTGTTGGCGTTTTCGCCTTTTGGTTATCCGACGCTCCCGAAACGGCCCCAGAGGCCACACGATCGCCCAAAAACGGCACCCAAGGGGCCCCAAAAGCGGCACAAGATGGCCCCGAAACACCCAAGGGGCGCTCAAGACGGCCCACTCAAAAAAAAAACTCTCAGGACGGCTCCAAGTGGAAACCCAGGTGGGTGACCCGAGTGGACACTTCGAGCCCTCCGCCTCGATGTGGCCCCCAGAAGGCCCTCAAAGACCCCCAAGAGGTCCCAAAACAGTTCCAAAGAGGCCCCCGAGAGCGCTCCGAAGTGACCCGAAGAAACCTCTCTGAGAACTCTGACACGCAACCCAGATACGGCGGCGGGATGGGCCGACGGCCACTCGGTGGCTCATTTGCAGCATTTACATGTCCACGTATGGAGGGCGGCTCCGTGGTTGTCGTCGGCACTTGCGTGAACTTCAGAAAGAGCGTGTTCTGTGGACGCTGGGAAAAGAGTTCGAGCTGAGCGGGCTCCCCACCCGCACCCATGAATGGCAGGGGGGGGCTCGGACCGACCACCCGCCTCCCCCCCAAAAGGGGGGTGGGCGGTCGACACAGGGGGGAGGGGAGGGTGGCGGGGGGCCCTGAAGAGAAGCGGGGTGCTTCGAACGGGGGAAGGGGCCTGAATTGCAGGGGGGGGGTCGAACCAGGGGGGGGGGTCATGCCACTGCCAAGGGGGGTGGAGGTTCGAGCCAGGTGGCCACCCATTGACTTACAAGGGACGGGGGGGGGGTCGAGCCGCCCCCCGCCCCCTGCTACTAACGACGCGACGGCGAGCGCCGGCAGCAGGCGCCAGCGCCGTCGGGCAGCGATCACGACGACGACCACCACCACCACGACCACCACAACGACGTTCTCTGACGTTGTCTGAGGGCGCCACGCTGTCCGCTCACACGGCCGGCGCGCGGCAGGCCCCCGTCGCGCGCGGTAGAACGTGACCCTGTTCGGGAGCACGTCCACCGCGGCACGGCTGCACTCGGCGGCGCGCTCCGCCCACAGGTGGCGGCCGAAGCGCTCCCCGAAGTGCGCCGCGACTGCCGCCTCGTCCTCGAGGCCGCCGTCGGGCGCCCGTCTGCGCTCACGGCGATGCGGCCGCTGCGCCCCGTTCTGCCCTCGACGGGCTGGCTCCTTCACCGCCTCACTGGCGATGCCCTCGTCCGTCTCGGTCGTTGAACTTGGCTCGCTCTCCTCCGACTCCTGCAGCGAGCCCTCCGACAAGGCCGAGCTCCCCTGCTCGCTCGCCTGATCCGCTGCCGACGCGCTGGCCTCGCCTTGGCCCGCGGACTTGTCGATCCCCGCCGCGTCTTTCTCCCGCGGGACGGTCCCTCCTCCGCGTGCTTCATTCACTGGTGCCCCTACTCTTCCGTGCCGCGCGGCGTGCAACGCCGCAGGCGACAACTCGGCCAGCCTCCAGCCTGTGGACACGCCTTGTCCGCATGCAGCCGTCAGGTCCGCCACGAAAAGCGTTTGCCACACGCCTGGCGCCTGTACACTCCTCCCCTGCCGGTCGCCAGCGCTCTCGAAACCGTCCCCTAGCACGCCGCTGCCCAGCCCGAACTGTTTCTCTTGGTTCTTCCCCTCCGTGGAGTAGACGTCCACAGCGAGCCAACCCAGCAGCGTGTCCACGTTTGCTCCAGGGGCTCGGCACATTCCGCGGCGCTGCCGACTGCCAGCGGCCGTGGCCCGCAACGGCCCTCGGCCCCACACCTCGAGGCCCAACTTCACGTCGTCGACTGAGCGATCCGCGACCGCGACGGCCCCGAGCCTGGGCCCCCTGGCGGCCTCTCGCAAGGCTGTCGCTGGAGCTTGGCCCAGCCTGCGCGGCGCCCAAGCCGCATGCAGCGCGACGTTGCGCCGCAGTCTCGGCAGCGCCGTCGGGCACTTTCCCTGTAGCATGGCGACGAGCGCGGGCGCGCAAGCCGCCAAGCGGTCCGCGAGGCCTTCGCAGTCGGCCACTGCGTCGGGCGCCCCCAAGGCGGAAGCCAGGTCCGCGCTCAGTTCCTCGACCTTTACGGTGAGCCGCTTCACGAGCCTGCCCGCGGAGTCTCTGGCCCAGGCCCTCCCTGCACTCCGCGGCGTCGCCGCAGCCTGGCGCCATCTGGTGCCGCCTTCCGCAGCCAGCGTGCTCGCACCGCCCGCCAGGAGAAATAGAGCCAGCTTGAGCCACATCGTGGCTACGGACGACGACGGCGGCGACGACTACGACGATTGCTCGCCCGCTCGCTTGCACAATTCTTCCAGCAAGCGAGCGAGGGAGCAAGCGAGCCCGATTCTCTCGCTCGCCTGCTCGAGCGAGCGAGCGAGCAAGCGAGAGGACTAAATGCCTCCTTCCCTCGCCCGCTCGCTCGCATGCTTGTTCCAGCTAGCGAGCGAGCGAGGAAACGAGCAAAATAGATCGCATGTCCAGGCCGCCCGACCCGACCCGCAAGCAAGCGAGCGAGCGAGAGGACCAACTCCCCCTTCCCTCGCACGCTCGTTCGCACGCTTTCTCCAGCTAACGAGCGAGCGAGCAATCGACCACCGTGCACTCAATGTCCCGCCCTCCCGACCCGACCCGCCAGACACAGGGGGGATTTCACTGGCGTTGGATCGAGCCCGACTAGGATGCCAGTAAAATTAGATCCAGCTGTAGTTGGAGCCGATTAGAGCTACATCGAGCCTCCACAAAATAACATTCAAGCTGGATCCAGCCCTAAGAGGATCCTATCACATAGGATTCTATTCAGGGGAGTGGTGGGGGTCCGCCTTCCAGCTCGAACTCCGCTCCCCTTGAACAGAGGGGCGAACCCACCCCCTTGCAAATCGCGGGGGGGGCGGCTCGAACCCCCCCCCCCAGACACAGGATGGGGGGCCCTCCCAGTTCGAACGCCCCACCCCCCTGCAACTCCTCACGGGGTTTGGGGCGGTTCGACCCCCCCCTCAAGTCGACCCCTGGAAACGGTTAGGAAGGCCGGTGTCCAGTGGGTGAGGGGTCCCCCTAAGCTGTCCAGGGGCGCTAAATGTTTTTGTCGGGGGGCGGTTCCAATGTGCTTCAATGTTTGTTCCAAGCAAGCAGCCACGAAAAGCTTCTCTCGAAGTTCATGGTCACACACATGCTTACTAAGTGATTTCAAGGATGATGCAACGCGTTCAATTTGTTAAATTGGGGCTCCCGCTGGCATACCCCGCGTGTGCTGTGTTGCAGCCACCTGTTTGGGATGATTGCCTCTGTTTCCTCCCTCGCGTCCTCCTCTGCTTTCTGTGCCTCAGATCGTTCTCGGCGTGTCCCGCCCGCAGCCCGACCGCCGCCTGCACCTGCTTCGGCTCGCCTGCGCCACGCTGACTTGAAAAATTTGGGACGACTGGGTCGGCTGTGGTCCTCCTCCTCCTCCTCCTCCTCCTCCTCCTCCTCCTCCTCCTCATCCTCCTCCTCCCTCCCCCTCCTCCTCCCCTATCCTGCAGACGCCCCTCCTCCTCCTCCTCCTCCCCTATCCTCCTCCTCCCCCCCTCCCCCTCCTCCCCTATCCTGCAGACGCCCCTCCTCCGCGCTCTCCCCGACGAGATCCCCTCTGCTCCTCCCGTGCCCCATGTCCTCGGCGCCTCCTCGGCGAGCCCCTGCCTGCACTGAAGGGGCCCTGGGGCACACAAATAAATACACACAAATGACAGGATTCTCCATATTGTTTACATATTTTCTTGTTTTTTGTCTTCCCCCCCCACTTCTCATATTTTCCCCTATTTTCCTGGAAATCGACGGTTCATTGTGTCTGTGTGTGTTTTTCCCCTCCTGATGCACCTCCCCCCTCCCCCGCGCCGCCCCCTCAGGCTGGTGATCACCGCTCTCCTCGACGAGCTGCCCCGAGCGACAGGTCGCGAGCCGAAGGAGGCCGCCACGGGTCGCACGAGCGACGAACACGAAGGGGTCCTACGCGAGAGGGCCCCAGCGACCTTACGCGGTGGCTCACGCGGGTCGCCAGCGCGGCACACTGTGCTGGAGACGAGGGCGCCTACGCGCGAGCGCACGCGGGCAGCGTACGCGCCAATGTCGGCGCGGACGGCCCCGTTTTTCTGCATCGCCCACACAGCGCTCCAGTGAGCAGCTGAGGGCCCCTGCGTTGTAGGCGAGAGGCGTCGATCAGTCCCCAGAGAACCCGAGCACGGTGACGACCACGAGTGACATCCTGGCAAAGAGGTATCACAGCCAGACTGCTCGATTTACCAAAAAGCCTTCAACCGCGGGCTGCCGGGGGGGCTATCGGTCGAATCGGGCTGCCCAACATCGAGCCAACCGGGTCGAGTTCACGGGACCATCGATCAACCAGTGGTCTGACACAACTCTGTGCTACGCCGCTACGCGCCAAAGTGACCCTACAGGCGGCAAGGGCGACCTCTGGTGCGCGGCCTTGCAGGCTGCAGGGGAGGGGCGGGCCCTAACCCGAATGCACAAGAGAGAGAGCGCGAACCCTGTCCATAGAGGACTCCTAGATGGGGTCCGGGTAGCACGGGTTGGAGGATCGTGCCGCATCGCCGATGCGTCGACGATGCATCGACGATGCATCGATGATGCATCGGCGACGTCGACGTGGAGCAAATCGGGCTGCACATCGAGCCGCATCGGCGATGCATCGGCGATGCGACGCGAGCCTCCGACCCCATCTAACTACTCCGACCCCATCTAGGAGGTCTAAAGTCCAGCTTTTTCTTGGGGGGGGCGGCGACCCCAGTGGGTCCGCACCAAAGGTCACTCTGGCGAAGGATCACTCTCACGTCCAGTCGGCACCCAACGGGCAGCCTGCCCTGCCCGGCGGCCACGTCATCGCCGTCGGCCACCGTCGCCCTTGCGAAGAACGTGGTCGCCGCAGTGGCCGCGGGGTCGCCGCCGTCTGCGGCGCCTCCGCGCCGCGCAGGCGCTGCCCGCACGTGCCGCCCAGCACCCAGAGGCGGCCGCCCAGCACGGCGGCGGAGGCCGCCGAGCGCGGCGTCGACAGCGGGGCCAGCGTGCGCCAGCCGCGCATTCGGGGGTCCAGCGCCTCGGCGGATCACGGGCGGGGCGGGTGAAGCGAGGGCAAGGTGTTCGCTGAACGGGGGGGGGGGGGGGGGGGGGAAACGAGGGTGGGGCGAGGAAGCGCGCCGCGCTCGCGCACTTCGCTGGGCCCGCAGCGGCGATTTAGGCGCCGTGCAGGGCCCCTTTAGGGACACGTTCCCGAACCTCCGAACCTCCGAACGATGATGTCTTGAGTGTTTCAATGATGACTTGAGTGTTTCAGTGATGACTTGAGTGTTTCAATGATGACGATGTTGTCCTCCCCACGTTCCCGAACCTCCGATGATGTCTCACGTTCCCGAACCTCCGAGGATGTCTTGAGTGTCTCCATGCGGGGCCCCCGGAGAGCTCCGGACCACTTCCACCCGTGACTGGTCTTTCCGCCCCTGCCCGTCTGCTGCGGCCCCGAGGCCCCGCGAGGGCACCCCGCGACGCCAAAAGACGGCAAGAAGACGACCCGTCTTGGCTTCTCAAATGCGTTGGAGGTCTGGGCAGACTGCCCTACCGTGGCCGTCAGCCCGAAAGGGGGGCCCACTGACTACCTACCAGACCACCCCAGCCCAACCCGAAGACCCGAATTTCGGGTTGGGGGGGGGGGGTAAGGGTTCTCCTTGTGTTTCTTCGATGTTTCCCGACCCCCCCCCCCCACTGGAAATCCGGGGTAAATCTGAGCCTTCGGGTTGGGTTGGGGTGGTTTGGTGGGTGGTGACCCACAGGCTATGCACCAGCACGGTGTTGGCTTAGCCAGCCCTGGGCTCAGCGGGTGAGCCCGGCCCCAGTCGGTGTTGGTGCATCACGGGTGCGCCCCCCCGGTGGTGAAGGCCTGGGCCACCAAGGCGGCAGGGGGCTCCTCTCCCTTCCTCCCTCCTCCCTCCTCCATCATCCCTCCTCCTCCTCCTCCTCCTCCTCCTCCTCCTCCTCCTCCTCCTCCTCCTCCTCCTCCTCCTCCTCCTCCTCCTCCTCCTCCTCCTCCTCCTCCTCCTCCTCCTCCTCCTCCTCCTCCTCCTCCTCCCTCCTCCCTCTTCCCTCTTCCCTCTTCCCTCCTCCCTGCCCCTTCCCCCCCCTCTCTTCCTCCAGCTCCTCCCCCCCGTCCCCCCCTGATGCTGCTCACCCGTCGCGAAACAGTGCGCGGGGTGCGCACAGGGCTGCATCGTGGGCCCCTGCTCGTGCTCATCACTCCCTCCGTCCTCTGCCCGCCCCTGTGGCACCACCACGGGCGCGGAGGAGTGGGAGGGGCGAGGGGAGAGGGGGCAGAGAAGGAGGATAATGAGGAGAGGAGGAAGGGGAGGAGGAGGAGGAGGAGGAGGAGGAGGAGGAGGAGGAGGGAGGAGGAGGAGGAGGGGGGAGGAGGAGGAGGAGGAGGAGGGGAGGAAGGAGGAGAGGAGAGGAGGAGGAGGAGGAGGAGGAGGAGAGGAGGAGGAGAGGAGGGGACGAGGAGGAGGGGAGGAGGGGAGGAGGAGGAGGGGAGGAGGTGGGGAGGAAGGGAGAAGGAGGAGGGGATGAAGGGGGAAGGGAATGATGAGGAGGGGAGGAAGGGGAGGAGGAGAAGAGCACCGTGGGGAGGAATGCAGACCATCCTCTGATTCCAGTGCTGCAGAACTTGCCCACAGCTTCTGGTTCCTTCGGGTGCCCCCAGTGGCAGAGGGGGCGGGCAGAAGCTCGCCTCCACGGAGCTGAGAATGCGCTCCCCGTCGTACCCGCCAATCGCATAGATACTGCGCTCGTCCTTGCGCCGCATCGCGCGGCTGGAGGGGAGGAGAGGGCCCGACTGCATGGAGGGCAGGGGATGAGAGAGAAGGAGTTGTACAATCGAGCGTGATTGGATAGGACACGCGAGAGGACGCTTCAGACCCTTCCGAGGGACACACTACCATTGAAATGTAAAGGCATGCGTCTGGGGAGACTACCAATACCGCTACTCCCCGGACCTCTCCAGGTGCGCGTTCAGACCAGGACTTCGAGGCGCGTCCAGCGGTGGCGACGAGGAGGGCCTCCAGGGAGGCCCCGAGACGGCCGTAAGGAGGGAAGCCCCCTCGCCGCTGCCGCGGGGCGGGCCGCCGCGGGAACGATCGCCCTCGTCTGTGGCGGCGCGGGCCGTCGCTCCGCGTGGGAGGGCCTGGGCCAGGCTGCGAGACGGCAGAGTGGCACCAAGGATTTCGCACGGCGAACATATCCGCATCAGCGCCCTCGCGGTCTGGATGCGGGGGCGCGGCCCCGTGGGTGCGCGCGGTCGCGCGGATGCGTTCCGTGCGGGGCACGTTCGCGAAAGGACGGCCCGTGGCCGTGGGGTCGCGACCCAGGGGCCCTGGCCCGCGAGGCCGCGGGTGCGGAGATGCTCGTCGCCCACGGAGGGAGGCGGGGGCAGCCGAGGACCGCCGCGGAGAGGGGACCGCGGACGGGCGGGAGCACACGGACAGGACACGGACAGGACACGGACAGGACACGGACAGGACATGAAAAGGCCGCGCCTAGGCGCATCGGCAGCTGGCGCGGCAGTGCTAAATGTGCATGCGGGGCTGGCGTGCGCGAACTTGCGCAAAGTAGCTTCTGCACGGTGCCTCGGAGAGATCGCTGTCTTCGAAGTGCCAGCGAAGTGCGAGCACGCACACGGGGGAGAAGAGATCCCACCGGGCGTGCCAGCAGTCCGCAGGGCGAGGGTGGATCGGCGAGCCGTCTCCCTCTGGATGATCTCGCCCCTCGCTTCCCCTCTCGGGGCCTCCCCAGCCGTTTGGGACCGCCTTGGCTCCCTTGGACAGTCTCGGGGCCCTACTGGGACATGTCGGGGCCGTCTCGGGTCAATATTGGGGCTCTTCTAGACCCTCGTGAGGCCGTACTTGGGGGGTTCTTGGGCCGTGGGCCACTTCGGCCATCTTAGAGGCCACATTGGCCCATCTGGAAGGTCATCCAGGGCCACCTTCGCCCTCTTGGATGTGCTGACACGCTGGTGCCGTGGCCGCAGAAGGGCTCGAAGGGCTGATCCGTTCTAATGAAGGGGAGTCCCTCCCAAGGATCTCGACAGGGTGAGAGGCGCGAGGGGTTAGGGCGTCCCAGATTGAACTCTAGATGTCTCCAAGATGGCCCCAAGTAAAATAAGCTGCCGCTCCAAGACCGCTACAGTGCCTGAGGGGGCATCGTGGCGGTCTTAGCGCCAATATGCCCCCACGTTCCACCATCTGCGCCCAACCGATCGTGAACCAGACACTTCGGATCGACGAAATGAAAGCAATGAGACTGACTGGAGTACACATGAGCATGATGTGACGAGCTAGGAGTAGCCTGCTGCTTACTGTTGGGCTCTGAAGCCCCAAGGACATCGCCGCAAGTTCGTCCCTGAGAAAGTTTCCTCCTAGTGCCTTATGGTTGGCGCCTGCACGGTGCTGCACTCCAGCGCCTGAAACCGAGCGTGAGGACAAAACGCGTCGCTATTTGAGGTGGGAGCGGAAAGACGCGGGCAGGCTAAGAGGGTGGAGTGGCCGGAAGTGAGACCAAGAAACTGTGAGGCAATCGGGGAGTCGCTGGCAGAGGGGGTGCGTAGCTCTCACCATGAGTAATCGCCGAGGAAGGGTAGGCTCGTGCTGCTGCTGTTGCTGCTGCTGATGCTGCTGCTGCTCACCCTCCTCCTCTTCCTCTTTGTTGTCTTTCTCCTCCTCCTCCTCCTCCTCATCCTCCTCCTGTTGGGGGGGAGGAAGGGGAAGGGGATAGTGCAGGAAAGGTGAGAGCGGAGGGGGAGATGAAAAGGGTCATAGGGGGCCAGCAGGCCAGAGCAACCTCTCGAGGTCCAGGAGATCCACCGAAGCCACCTGAGGCCCTCCGAGGTCATCCGGCCCTCACCCCGCACCCCCCAGAGCTCTCCGATGCCATCGCTTCTAGCTGTGAACTTCGCACTCCGACGCCCACCTTTCGGAAGACATTCGTATGAAACATGAAGCAATCCACCAGCCCCCTTGTGGGGCCACCAGGCTGTCGGACCAGGGTTTGCTGTTCCCTGCGCGAGTTCCAAATTCTACTGTTACAGTTCTGGTTCTTGTTGCTTACTGTTCCTCGTTGTATTTGTTGTAGACCGCGCGAGGGAGGGGAGCCGACAACCGCCCTGGTTACCCTCTCGGGAGGGGTCTCAGAATTTCTGGGAGGGTCGAAATTGACACCCCTCACGCAGATCGGCGGGGTCAGGCTCCAAAAACACATGGGATGTACCGCATTTCCAAAAATCTGGTGGCACCCCTCACGCAGATCGGCGGGGTCAGGGTCCAAACACCCATGGGCTTTGCCACATTTCTAAAATTCGGCGGCACCTCTCACGCAGATAAGCAGGGTCAGGGTCTAAAAACACATGGAATTTACCACATTTCTAAGATTCGGCGGCGCCTCTCACGCAGATCGGCGGGGTCAGGGTCCAACAACACATGGGATTTGCCGCATTTCTGGAAATTCGGCGGCACCCCTCACGTAGATCGGCGGGATCAGAGGCAAAAACCCATGGGATTTGACACATGTTTAAATTCGATCGGCTGGGTCAGGGTCGAAACAGACAAAGGATTTGCCACACTTCTCAAATTCGGTGGCACCCCTCACGCAGATCGCTGGGGTCAGGGTCGAAAAACCATTGGAATTTGCCACATGTCTGAAATTCGGTAGCACCCCTCACGCAGATCGGTGGGGCCAGGGTCAAAAAACATATGGGATTTGAAAAATGTCGAAACTTCGTAGAAAAAAAAGCTTGTTCACAGAGTTACGCGAGCAAGCTCGAAATGCAACACCGAACTCAACAAGATCATCATAATCTAACTTTGTCTTGCCGATAACTCATTGTCTTGCCGATTACTGCCGACGCTGCTTCACGGCAGCGCCAAGGCCTCATGATGTCGCTCTTGCATTGCCCATTATCCGAGAAAGAGGGCCGGCGGCAGGGGGCGAAGCCCTGACGGATAGTGTGCTGAACGTAGATTGGGTTTCCGCCCGCCATCTTACACGGAAGGAGTCGGGAAAGCCACTCGATCATTGAAATAGGGAGGCGCCGAAATCTGGGAGTCCAAGAATGCATACGTTCACCTAGCGATGGGCACCGCTGAGGGGCCAGAATGTGAACCCCTGACCTTGCCCAGTAAGAGAGAAGGGAAAGGATACGCTCCAGGAGGAGCTGAAGAAACGGAGCACCGGACTGATGACTCGCCCACAAGAACAAAGAATTGCAAGCAGGGGGAGAGGGAGGACTAGCAGGGGGGGCAGGAGGGAGGAGCGCGAGGGACGCTTACGTACCACCTGCCCGCACGCTCCAGACCGTCCTGCGCTGCGGCACAGCTGCGGCGCGGTACTCCGAGGCTGCTTCCTGCGCGGCCATTTCCGCAGCGGACGGGCGGAAAAGGAAGAGGCGATGGGGTGCTGCTCACGGTGCCGCTCCCCTCCGAAATGCTCCCAGGCATGGAAACGGAAATTTCTGGAAATACGCTTGGCTGAGGGAGAACAGATGCAACGCACTGCAGGAGGAGAAGGCGAGGTTGTGGACAACCTTGGTTCTACATCCAATTTCATCAGACACGCGCGCGCGCATGCACGAGCGCCCACACCAGCAAAAAGCAGGGCTCCCGAAGCACGTATGCGCAACCGCATGGGCACACGACGCTGTCCAAGCGCAACTTGCATACGCGCACAAGAATAGTGCGCATGCAAGCAATGCTCGCAAACGCACATTGCGTCCGCATGCGTCCAAAATCGAACATGGCGCTACTTACGCAGGCATGCAAGCCGCACTCATGGGCCCAACGCAGGCGGGGCCCTTGTCGTCAAGGGCAGCGCTAGGGGGAGGTAGGTCTCCTCCTCCTCCTCCTTCTCCTCCGCCTTCGCCTCCGCCTCCGCCTCCGCCTCCTCATCCGCCTCCTCCGCCTGCTCCCCCTCCTTCTCCGCCTTCTCCTCCTCCTCGTCCTGGAGCGCACTTGTGCAGCACGCCAGGCGCACAAACTGAGCGAGGTGGCAGCCTTCTGCCGCCGGCGTCTGGTGGCGCGTGTGGCGCATGCAAGGCAGGGCTTACAGCACGCGTCATCCTGGGGTCCACTCGCCTCGGAGGCAGTCCAGGCACTCCGCCTCGCCCAGCGCCTTGTAGTCTGCGTTCTGGCCGCCGAAGACATGCACGCTCCCACCTGAGCTCAAGGCTGAAATGTCGAGCAGATACTTCACACTGGCGTTGATCGGCCGCGAATGGGGGGAGGAGTGAGGAGAGGGAGAGGGCCTTCTCGGAAGGGGGCAGGGCTTCTCAGGAGCCCTCGCGCCTTCGGACAAGTTTTCTGTGTCTTCGGGGGAAGGCTTAGAAAACTTCTCAGAAGGCAGCCTTCTGAGAAGGCTTCTCCTTCTCACTTCCCCGCCGGGCTCGCCGCCGAATTAAGATGAATTATCCTGATACTAGTCGCTCCACTTTCCAGTACAGCGGTGGGCTTGTCGTCAGGACTCATTCCAGCGGAGGCGGGAGAAACAGCATGTGCGTCTCGCAGGGTCGTCCTGTTGCAGGGGATCGAACTTACCTACCTCATGTTGCATCGTGCCCACGACCACGTCCCCAAAACCCAGCGTGCACGAGGATCATTGCATGTGAGGATCGTCAAATGCTTGGGGAAACTGAACACCTGTGGGTGGGCGGAGAGCTGATTCTATAAGGAATGCGAGAGGCTCTTCTGAGTTT
Organism: Prorocentrum cordatum; assembly: GCA_963575745.1. Classification (NCBI taxonomy): domain Eukaryota; class Dinophyceae; order Prorocentrales; family Prorocentraceae; genus Prorocentrum; species Prorocentrum cordatum. Next base: position 624,362 of record CAUYUJ010021826.1, on the reverse strand, counting down.
GAGCGCGAACAGCCAAGACAGTCGCCCCCCACTGGAGCAGGTCTTCTGTACGGCAGCAGCGACACATCACGACTGAGTTCCTCCAAACAATGCTTGCACTGAAGGGCCCTTCTAGGGCCCCTCACGAGCTGTGCACGACGTGACACAAAAGCATGAGTGCTGCGGGATGCACCGATTTTGCGCTGGAGGTGTAGCGAAAGAGCTGATTGCCGCAGGTCGCGCCAATGGATTGCTCCAGGGTATGCGGTGGGGTGGCACACGACAAATCTGGGTGCCATGGGAGATTGGGCCATAGGTTGCGCACATTGGGCCCCGCGTCCATGGGCCGCGGCCGCAGTGAGGGAAGCTCGTGGCGTCTTGCGTTGCGCCAGTTGTTTGCGCACATGGGCTGCGATGGGGGGGCTGCAGAATCTTTAGGTGCCATTGGGTTGCGCCAATGGGTTGTGCCATAGTAGCGGTGGCGTCCATCGGCCCCACGCACGTACGTTACGATGGGGGGAGCAGGAGATCTCGGTACCACAAATGGCGCCCATGGGCTGCGCCGTGGGGAGCGTAACACGGCTTCTGGATACCACAGGCGGCGCCCATGAGTTGCGCCACACATTGCACCCCTAGGTTGCGCCAAAAGTTGCGGTGGGGGTGCCGCAGAACTTCTGGATGCCAAGGTTGCGCCCATGGGCTGCGCCATAGATTTCGCCATACGTTGCGCCAGGAACTGGGGGGGAGCGGCCTGGGTGCCACAAGTTAGGATTGTAGGTTGCGCCATGAGCTGCGCCCAAACATTGCGCCGTGGGGTGCGCTAACTGTTGCTCTGCTTTTCTTTACAGTGCCCGGCTTCGCTTCGCGTTGCACTATCGTGCGATGCGGTGCTTGGTATTGCTTTGGTGCGGTTTGCGTTGCGTTGGCTTGCGTCGCGCTTCACTGCGTTGCTCGGCGTGAACTGCTTTGCGCTTTGACGTGCGGCGCGTTGCGCGGATGTTGCGCTGCCCCGCGCGAAGCCAGAGCTGCCGACCTCGCTGGGCCCCCTCGGCCACGAGCCCCGCGGCCCCCCACGCCTCCCCCGCCCACAGCCGGGCCCCCGCAGGCCCCCCGCCCGCCCTCTCCTCCTCCCCTGCGCGTGCCTTCGGGGCGTCGGGGCCCCAAAAGCGTAAGGTGACGGACCGCGTGGTGACCTCGGAATGCCCAGCGACTTCGCCGCGCGGTCCGTCACCGCACGGTTCTGGGACCTCCGAGGCCCCAGTCCTCGAAGAACGATCCAAGCCCCAAAACCGTGCAGTGACCCCGACTCCCCACCGACTCACCACACTGTGTGGTCACCACACCATTTGGAGGCCCCCGAGTGCCCCCAGGGCCAGGAGGCGGCTGGAGATGAACGCCAAGTCCGCCGCCGCGCGGGCATTCAAGGACGAGCTCCGAGGGCGTCACTGCCATTGCTTCCTGGGACCTCGAGCCGTCTAGGGGGTGCCCTGAGGCCTCTTGGGCATATGGCTCAGGCCAGCAAGGACGAAGCGTGTCCCCACAAACCCGACGGTGCCCCCGGCTCGGCCCCGCAGTGCTTCTCACGCCAGAGCTTCGCGCAGGAAGGAGAGCCCGTCGCAGACGCCAACCTCTTCCTGACGGAGCGCCCTCTGCACAACCGGGACTTGGCACCACCAGTGGGCCCCGGGGACGACAGGCCACACTGGAGCCCCCCCCCATGGGAGCCCCCCCCCATGGGAGCCCCCACGACGCCGTGGGTATCACCCTGGTGTGGAGGTCCAAAATCAAAAGCACGCCACTGGTACAGATTTCCAACGAGCGGCGCTTGCACTTAGGGGGTCTTGCTTGGGTTGTAGAAAAGAAGGTCTGTGTGCCGCTCTTGCCAGTTGCCTAGGATCCCCATGGTTTCCAGTGGCTCAACCTCCCACTAGTCCTGGTTGGCGCACTTGCCGATGGCAGCTTGGATCCATGTGGCGTGGCCTGCCAAGGACCTCCACGGCTTCCCATTCCACTGACCCTGTGCACTCTTCTTTCGGATGGCCTGTCTCCCCGTGGACCTCCACGGCTCCCGCTCCTATTGACCCGGCGTGCTGCACTCTCCGATGGCCGGTTCGACACCTACGGCCTGGTCCCCACAAGGATCACACTGGCCATCCTCGGCCTATTCTGGCTGCGTGCTCGTGCTGCTGCCACTGTGGGGTCGCGTGCGCGAGAGCCCCGCGGGGCACCGCACCGCTCGAGGCCCTCGCGTGCGGGCTTCCGCCCGCACGGGGCCCCGCACCTGCTGCGCGGGACGAGCTGCTCGGGGCCCACGCGCCGGCGCCACACCTCTGCAGCCAAGCGCTGTTGGGGGCGGAGGGCTCCGGGCCGCCCGACCCCCCCCCTCGACGCCGCCGCGGGAGCGCCAACCAGCGGCCTCACGACGCTGCGCAGGGACCCCCCAGCGGGGCGTCCGCCCGACCCCCTCCCGTACGAAAGAAGGCGGAGGCGGAGGAGGCGGAGGAGGAGGAGGCGGAGGAGGAGGAGGGAGAAGATCAGTCATCGTGCTACCATGTGGGACGCTGAAGAAGGAACGAGGGGGCCTCGCTGACGACGGCGAGCCTCGGCCGCGAACGGGTTCCCCGACCTGAAACCAGGGCCCCTCCCGAGCACCAAGCGCTCCTCATTGCAGCGTCCTGGCTCTTGACTGTCGACGCAGCGACGTTCGCCCGCCTCGAACTGGCTGACACGCGTGCGGCTTCAGATTGGCACGTGTGAGCGGAGGCCCCTTGCTCCGATGATGCCGAAACGAAAACTGCCGATAAGAAAATGTCGCATCATCTTGCTGCACTGCTTGGCTTTGAACGATAATGTATCCCGTTGCGCTGCCTCGCCGTGTAATGACAAGCATTGCAAAGCACTGCGTTCCTTAGCGTTGCTTGCATGTCATAAGTGGTCATTGCTTTACAATGGTTCACGGTGGATTTGTTTATATTGGTTAGCTGTGTCTCGCAGCCCGCGAACTCTTCGACGTCTGAGCGTCCCTTCTTACTCTCGGCCTTCCCCCCCCCTCTCTTTGCCCGCCAGCCAATTCGCTAGTTAGGGCCCCTTTTCTAGCTTCTCGCTTGAGCGAAATTCGCCGCCTCGCCGCGGACGGAAAAAGTGTCTCGCAGTCCTATTGCTTTAGCATGCACGGTAAATTTGCTGTGCAGTGCCTTCAACTGCAGTGCAGTGCAGAGCAGCACAATGCACTGCGACTGCGCAATTGCATTCAAATGCGAAGCAACCGTATGCGAAGCGAGTGCAAAACGAATACGCTGCACATGCGAAGCGCATGCAACACACCTGCAACGAAACAGACAAAGTACGTGTGAAGCAACTGCAACGCACATGTAACACAAATGCAAACCACACAGTTTCAAGTCAAAGCGATACAACGCAATGCGATTTACCGCAGAAGCATGCACTGCCATGTTCGATACCATGCAACGCAATGACGTGCCAAGCAATGCAACGCAAATAAATGCACTGTCATGCAATGCACAATGCACAACAATGCAACGCAAGTCAACGCACAGTAGCACATACGAATGCAACGCACTGCAATACAACGCAAGGCTCCCCCATCACAAACACAACGCAATACGCATGCGACGCAAGGCAAACATAGCACGCAAAGCAATACAAGTTCACACGCATTGCAGTATTATGCAACCCTACTCAACACAACACAACACAATGCATACTGCAGCGCAGAAGACATAACATGATCCAGTTATGTCGCACAGCAGCTCAAGGCGATGCTCGGCAACACCATGCCGCCCACCTCAAAACACTGCACTGGAGCGTGAATAAACCGCAACGCATGCCACCTGGACGTCCCGTGCAGTGCTCGAACGGCCACTGGGGGCCCCGCACATGGTCCGACAACGCGCTTGCAGCGGATAGTGTTGGTGAGCAACGTGTACAGTAGTCAGCCCGTATGGTAAGGATGCGCGATAAGGATGCACGGGCCTTGGGAGGCCACGTCGAAGCTTTTCGAGTGGGGCGCGGCCAACGAAAGTGGCCAAGGATGGGCCGAGGAGGCAAGGATGCAAGGGTACCCTTGCGAAGGTTGCCCATCATCACTATAAGGAATGACTGTAGAAGGCGTCCAAGTCCGACAGAATGGTCCCATATGGCCTCCACAACGTTCTAGGATGGCCTCCAAGATGGCCACGTTGGCCCCAAGACGGACCAAAATGCCCTCAAGACGCCCAAAGAGGCCTCCATGAGGGCCCCCAGGAGGTCCCGAATACGGGAAAACCATCTACGCTCCTCGGGTTGACTGGTTCCAGCGAGGCTCCGGAAACCCTCGGACAGCCCAGGAGGCCTCCAAGACGGCCCGAAGACGGCCCAAGAGGCCCCCAAGACGGCGCAATAGTTAGAACCCGAAGACGAGCAACCACAAAACACACACGAGGGCCACAATAGAGAGAGCCACCCAGGGTGGCCCCGAGAGACCCCCCCGAGAGGCGGCCTCCGAAGGCGTCGGAGACTGGCAGCACAGGGCGCCCGAAGGCGGGACGGCCCCCCGAGGGCCCCCCGCGAGAGGCCCCACCGGAGGAGGCCGGGAAGGCCGCCCGGAGAAGCGGCTGCGGAACCGCGCGGCGGCGCACTTTGGGAGGAAGCACAAGGGGTCCCTCAGGGAATGAATGAATGCATGAAAAGACCCGCAGGGAAGTGCACCGCACTAGATATTCAGCGAAGCTTCATGAATCAAAACTGGAACTTCAAGCGACTCACGATAGGGAACTGGCTGCCTTAGCCTGTTCCTTTTACGCGAATCCTTTCAACTATAGCTGACATGCGCTGCTCATAAGAGGGGGCCAGCCTCCCTGGCGAGGGAGGAGCGGGGAGGCAAAGACAAGGGGGACGTCCGCATGCCCTCCGAGCCTGCCCTCCGAGCCGGACCCCCTCCTGCCAGGATCTCTTCCTCGTCGCCCCTCCCCCCCATGGGCAGCCTGCGGCTGCCGCGCCGAAGCAGGAGCGCTGCGTGTGCATCGCTCGGGAGGCGCGCCAGCACTGGTTCTCCTCCAGGGCACGGGACAGGGCAGGAAAAGACGGGAGGAGGCGGAGGGAAGAGGAGGCGGTTGTGGCGCGACTGGATTTGATTGCTCACAATCGCTCAACAGGCATCAGTGGGAACAACTCCAGATTCTTGTCAAAACTGAGGGCGAGGACAAATTAGAAGGAGGGTGGGGATGAAGACGCGGCAGGCTCCTGCCGTGAGGACGTCGGATCCGGTTCATGACACCGCGCGAACCGTTCAATCTTGAACGATCTCCAGCCTCAGAAATCCCATGGGCCACCACTTGGCGGGTGGGGGGTCGCCACCTCCTCGAGGAAGGGCCGCTCCCCCAAGGAGGCGGGCCCCCCCAAAGAGCACTCCGGGGCCTCCCAGACCGACCCAACAACTGGCCATCGCTCGGACGTCCATTACCTGTGCTTGTTTCGGCTTCGTGCGTGGTTGTTTCGCGGGATGATCAAGGATGCTCCTTAATAAACCCCGCCAAGAAAGAGTGCACACGTCCGAGCGATACCAAGACAACGTCCAGAAGCCTCCTCGAGCCTCGATTCTGAAGCCTCGATCTCCAGAAGGACTCGTGACCCTCCCTCAGCCCAGCGGCGACCCCCCCTGCAGAGGCCTCTCGGGTAGGGTCGGAGTGGATGGGGTCGGGGGATCGCGCCGCATCGTTGGTGCACCACCGATGCATCGGCGATGCATCGGTGAGGCATCGGAGACAGATCAGCGGTAGGCCCCCTCGTCCTCCTCCTTCTCCTCCTTCTCCTCCTCCCTCTCCTCCTCCTCCTCCCCCTCCTCCTCCTCCTCTTCTTCTTATTTTTCTTCTTATTACTATTATTATTCTTCTTCGTCTTCTTCTTCTTCTTCTTGTTCTTCTTCTTCTTCTTCTTCCTCCTCCTCCTCCTCCTCCTCCTCCTCCTCCTCCTCCTCCTCCCACCTCCTCCGCCTCCTCCTCCTCCTCCTCGTCATCATCCTCCTCCTGCTCCTCCTCCCTCCTCCTCCTCCTCCTCCTCCGCCTCCCTCCTCCTCCTCCTACCCCACGTTCCTGGGCGGGGTGGGCCATCGGGCCCCCGTCGGCGGTGGATGCATTCTGAGCATAGGCCCCCCCAGCGTTGCCCCCTGCGGGGAGGGTGGGGGAGGCTGAGATGGCCGTCTCAGAAGAATCGGAAGTCCTGCGGCCTTCTGGCAAATTCTCCAAGCCTTCCCCGAAAACACGGAAAACTTCTGAAGGCGCTCGCCGCCGACACGCGTCGCCTCTCACTTCCCTCCCACCTTCGAGGGAAGCTGGGTCCGAGTGACCGAATGGCCGCCTTCGCGCACAAACCGTCTCCCACTTCTGTGCACCATCCTCCACACACACGGGCACGCTCCAAGCTGCTTCTGGGTAAACCAAGGAGTAGCGATACCGCTACTCCCCGGCCCTCCCAGGGTGCGTTATGACCAGACTCGCGAGGTGAATCCAGCTGAGGCGACGAAGTCCTCCGTGGAGATCAAAAAAGGCGAAAACGAAGGAAAGGTAGCGGTATGGGTACCTTTTCCATCCTCTAAACTACGGAACAAAACGGATGATGTGAACTGCACCACCACCACCACCACCGGGTGCGAGCGTGAACCTATGGGGGCGATCCACTCTGCTGAACTTGAAGTCGTCATCTCCACTGCTCGCGCAAACATCCCACCCACCCACCCGCAACTTGGTTTGCAGAACCTCTTAAGACCGACTACGACGACACCGACGACAACGACGACGATGACACCGACGACGTCTCCGACGACTTCGACGACGACACCGACGCCGACGCCGACGACGACGAAGACGACGACGACGCCAACGAAGACGACGACGAGGGAGGAGGAAGGACGACGACGGCGACAACGACGACAACAACGACAACGACGAGGGAGGAAAGAGGACGGCGACGACCCGAACGACGCAGAAGGAGGAAGGACGGCGACGCCGACGACGACAACGACGAGGGAGGAGGGATGACGACGACGACAACGACGACGACGACGGCGACGAAATAGGAGGGACGACGACGAGACGCCGACGACGGACAACGACGACGACGAGGGAGGAGGAGGAAGGACGACACGGCGACAATGACGACGGAAACGACCACGACGCCAAAGAGGACGACGACGACGAACACGAGGAAAGACAGAGGACGACGTAGGCGACGACGCGACGACGCGGGAGGAGGGAGGACGGCGACGACGACGACGACGACGCAAGAGCGCGCGCGCACGCTATTGTTGAAAATGCGTGTTGCGAAACCTTGGGTTTTTTGTATGTTTTTTGGGCACACGAGTTTGACATCCTTCCGAAACCGTTGGGTTTTGAAGGTTTTCGGCATACGCGCGCGACGACGCGCGCGTCTGCACTTCGTCCTATTTTTTGGCAGAGGATTCTCGCGACGGCACACGCGCAAGGGCGTTCGACAGATTTCGACATGCGCGCGCGAAGCCCGTTTAATAGCACTGTGTGAGAATATTGAAAAAACCTATGACTTTCGTAAGATTTCGCCAGAGCTCACGCGGAAGCTTTTTTAGCAAATCAGTGTTGCGAAACTCTGTGTTGTTGTATGTTCTTTGGGAACTCGATTGCGAAATCCTTCCGGCACAGAAGGTTTTTGAAGAATTTCGGCATGTGCGCGCGCTGACGCGCGCTTGTGCACGTCGTCTCATTTTTTGCAAGGGATTCGTGAACAAGTGTTATGTTAAAACAAAACATGTCACCGCATAGTGTTTTTTTACAAGGGCCCCTCAGGGGGGGGGAACCCGCCCCCGGGAATAATGTAAATTCATATTTAGGATGGACAGATGGTCAGAATCATACATGATATACATACCCGAAAAGGGGGAGTGATAACGCCGGGGGGGGAGGGGTAATCCTTTTCTGTTTTGAAAAAGAAGAATAAATCGGGGGCGGGAGAAACGTGCAACTCTCGTGCCCCTTTCGGGGCCTCCAGGGGCCCCTTTGGGGCCCACTTGAGCAACACAAGAGGTACACCCATCTTCACGCCCGCATTGATCGCACCCCATCGACCCCCGAATGGGTCGGGGATCTTCTGACCCAGGTCAATCCAAACCCGGGTCAGCCAGGCCTTGCAAAATCCTGCAAGATCCTGCCAAATCCTGCACCCAGACCCGGGTCAGTGCGAAGGATCCTGCGGGGTCCTGCAGGATCCTGCCCCGAACCCGGGTCAATGCGACCCTGGCCCTGCAGGATCCTGCAAGGTCGGACGTTCTGGCTGACCTCCGTTTGCATTGAGCCCCGTCTTATGGCTCCCGGATGGGAATTGCACCACCACCACCACCGGCCCACCGCAGGGGGCCCATCCGGGGCACCAGACCCCGGCGGGCTGTGGCCCCCGCGGGGCGCGCCGACGAGGACTGGGCCCCGGCCCCGCGCCTGCCCCCATGGGGGCGGGCGGTGCGCTGCCGACGCTTCCCGTTTCCCCGGGAGGACGGGAGGTGGTCTGCCAAAGGTGTCCTCGCTCCTCCTCCTCCTCCTCCTCCTCCTCCTCCTCCTCCTCCTCGTCCTCCTCCTCCTCCTCATCCTCCTCCTCTTCTTCCTCCTCCTCCTCCTCCTCCTCCTCCTCCTTCTCCTCCTTCGTGCCCTCGTTCTTCCCCCTCCTCGTCATCACCGTCATCATCACCATCACCACCAGCATCAAGATCGCAACCACCCATCGAAATCATCATCATCAACAACACCATCATCATCACCATCCGCATCATAATCATCAGCCGCAACATCAACATCATCAGCATCACCAACATCAGCACCATCAGAATCACCACCAGCATCATTATCAGCATCACCATCACCTATCTCATCGTCACCATCGGCATCAGCATCGTCGCCATCAACATCAGCATATTCATCAGCATCATTTGCGGCATCATCATCGATCCCATTCTTTATGCGCCACCGTGCCTCCAGGCACGCTGCGGCGTGGAAACAAAACCAAGGTATGTCTGGTAATGGTTGCTGAATTCAAATAAGGGGCCGCCCTTTCCGCTACCAGTAGAGCAGGCTCCTGCGTGCATCCCCCCTACTCACCGAGGCAACTTCCCTCGAGCCAGCTCAAAAATGCGGCATTTCCAGCATGGCAGCAAATGCCTAGGCCCTCATTCCATGTGTATTCGCCCGAGGATGGCGAACTTCCCGCATGACAGCTAAGCCCTGAAACCCCTTTTGTTTCCACGCTCTTCCGCTCGAGGATGGTGTATTTCCCGCACGGCAGCTCATGCCTGGAGCCCCCTTTTTTTCACGCGTGGCCGCTTGAGGACGGCGCACTTCCCGCATGGCAACTCATTCCCAGACCCATCATTCCATGCGAGCCCGCTCGAGTCGCTCAAGGAAACGCACCTCCCGCATCGGTTCTCCTTCTTACTAGAAGAATGGACTCCCCCCCACGCCCGGAGTTAACGGGCCCCCTTTTCGAATTACAAAGTACATATGATTCCACCCAATCGTCCATCCTGAACACGAACTCACACTAGCCCAGCCAAACCGGTATCGCTCCCTCCCGCTATCATTTGCAAACAAACTACGCGAGCACGCTCGTTCATCACAAATCATATGATTCCAAACATTCCTTACAACAGAACACCACAAAGTCATCGCGCGCGCGTCCATGTCAAATTCGTACCGCGCACACTGCGTTCGCAAGCGTTTAACATGAAAGCCGAAGGGCTCTGCAACGACAAAATACAAATTCTTCTCCGCGCGTTCGTACTAGAATCATGCAAAAACCAGAGAAAGCTGATGAACTCTGCCAAGCCCAGCGATTTCATGTCACCGCGCTGTGCACCCGCGATACTCCTGTCATGCGCCGAGGGCGCGAATCCTTTGCCAAGAAAAAACACGCGGGCCTCATGCGCGCACCGCCGCGCGCGCATGCTCAGTCTGACGGAGTTATTGAATTGCCGCGCGCGCGGATTTCCTTTTTTTCAACCTTGTCAGCATCACCGCGATCACCTGCCTCATCGGCAGATGGAAATCAGCATCGTCAGAGTGCTTGCCATCATTGGCGCCGTTATCGTTCGTGCCGTCACCCTCTGGAACATCGTCGTCGCTGGTGCCATCTTCGTTATTGTCGCAAACGTTGCCGACGTCATCTTGCCATCGCGCACGCCCGGGTACCGTCGATATGCTCACGTTCACCATCGACTCAAGGTGACGAGCATCGGCAGGGAGGATGTTATCATCGATGTCGTCATCGGTGGCGCCGCCGTCCCCCGCATCATGAGCTTTGCCAAACAAGTTGCGGGTGGGATGGTGGGATGTTTGCGCGAGCAGTGGACGTGGTCAAGCGCGGTGCAGGGTAGTCAATACGACCTCCTAGACCCCTCATCCCACGCGCACCCGCTCGAGGATCGTGCACGTCCCGCATTCCCAAGCGCTGCTCCCAAGCGCTCCAGGGCTTTCCAAGCCAAGATTCCTCGCGAACAATGGATACGAAGACTGCCCGTGCAGACAGCCAAGGACACCAAGATGGCCCAATATGCCTCGAAGACGGACCAAAATGGCCCGAAGGCCGCCGACTATTTTCAAAACGGCCCTAGATGCCTCCGAGAAGGCCCAAAAGGGCTACAAGAGGACCTCCAACAGGGTCCGAAGAAGCCCAAACCCCTCAGGTGTTTGAATGAGTTGTGCAGTCTTGCCCTTTCGGGCTGCCGCCAGCTTAAGACGGCCCACGAGAACTCCACGATGGCCCAGGAGGCATCCAAGGCGGCCCAAAGAAGGCCCCAAGACGGCCCAAGAGCGACCCAAGACGGCCTTAGACGGCACTTGGACGGCCCAAGACGGCGCCAAGACGGCCCAAATACGGTCCCCAGACACCCACCGTACGGCCAAGAGGGCCCCAAGACGGCCCAAGAGAACCCCAAGCCGGCGTAAGAGGGCTCCACGGCTCCTGGGAACCCTGGGTGGCTCCCTGGAGAGCCTGGACCTTGCGAGGGCCCTCTGGGCATCTGGGCAGCTCCCTCTGGGCCCCAGCGGCCCTCCCTCTGGCCCTTTTGGCCCTCTTGGAGATCCTAAGAGGCGCTGTGGGCCAGGGGCGCCTCTGGCAACGCCCAGCCCGGAGGGGGGATGCAAACCCAGATCAATGAACTTCGCGCGCTGTGCTGCGCGAAGCGCAGCCGTCTGCCCGCACTCGCGCTGCTCCCCTGGAGGGGGGGAGGCGGGGCGAGGAGGGGGAGGGGGGTTTCCCGCGAGGATGGGTCATATCTATTTGAAGGCGCTCTAGGGGGTCCTGAGGGCTGTGGGGTCCTCTGGAGGAGGAGAAGCAGCACGGGGGGAGAAGAAGGACGGGGAAGAGGAAAGAGGGAGGAGGGGTGAGTAAGGGAGGAGGAGGGAGGAGGGAGGAGGGAGGAGGGAGGAGGGAGGAGGGAGGAGGAGGAGGAGGAGGACGAGGAGGAGGACGAGAATAGGGAGGAGAAGGAGGAGGAGGAGGAGGAGGAGGAGGATAGGGAGGAGGAGGATATGGAAGAGGAGGATATGGAGGAGGATAGGGAGGAGAAGCAGGAGGAGGAGGAGGAGGAGGAGGAGGAGGAGGAGGGAGTAGGAGGGAGGAGGAGAGAGGGAGAAAGTTCTTGTTGTGTGCCAGTGCACTCCCCTGGCGGAGCCCTCCACCGCTCCGCTCCTCATGAACGCCCGCGTACGGCTGCAGGAAGGAGACGTCTAGACAGACCACGAAGGGCTCACTTTCACGAACTCGCCATCCCGTGGACACGTTGCTCGAGCCAGGGCGGCCAGCAGCAAGTGCGGACGAGCATGCCGGAACGCCTGCACCAAAAAGCCTCGGAGTCGGACACATCAGCATCATCGAGACCCACAGAACAATCGTCGCAAGTGTGGCCCTCAAACTCCGCGATGAGCGCCGCATCGACAAGCAGGAACCCATGGACCGCGGTGCATGGACACCGTATACCATCAGTCAGAGCGGCGACACCAAGCGACGCGTCAACAGTGAAGCAGACGTTGATATAGCCCAGGTCGTCAGACGACTCACTAAGGTACTAAAATCTTCCTCTCCAGAGCAGCCCAAGGAATTGCGATTGCAATCTGCGTCGCCAAGGTCCCACTCTTCCCTCCTCCTCGCTCGCAGCGCTTCGCTTCCTCAACGACAAGGGGCTCGGATAGGACGGGAGGGCTATGATCCCATAGTGGCTCTCAGAGGCCCTGAAGCAGACACAAGGGGGGCAAAATCAGCAGGACGCTCGGCGGACGGGAAAGCACCTCCACCAGAATCGCCATCAACGACAGGCGGCGGCCGCAGCGGCACCTCGATGACGACGCACTTGGGGACTATGGCGTGCGGCACCTTCGCCTCCAGCACCGCCTCCAGCATCGCCCCAACCTCCATCGGGAGCGGGGGGCAATGCCAGCGCAGCCCCGCCAGGAGGGCACAGCCAGGAAAAGACGCCATGCTGCCATGCTCCGCGGCACCTGACACGTGGGCTCCACGCGCACCGTCTCTGAGCCCACCTGCTGCCAGCTCCCCCGCCTCCGCCCGCAGCGGCCGAGCAATGACGCCCAGCCGGGGCCCCGCAGCCGCAGCAGAGCTCTCCACGCCCGGCGCCGACGCGAAGCCCTGCGGCGGGGCCACCGCGGCGTGCCGGGCCGCATGACGGCGACGCCGAGCGCGCCCAGGAACGCGAAGGCCGGCAGCAGCACCGCGGAGGGCCAGACGTAGGAGGGCACCAACTATACACCAACACCGATCCTGGCCAGGATCCCCCTGGGCCCAGGATCAGTGTACACGCCCTCCTGCCTGGGGCAAGAAGGCATATACACCGATCCTGGGCCCCGGAGTGGCCTGGCCAAGATCGGTGTTGGTCTATAGTTGCTGCCCTCCGAGGACGGGAGGCCAGCTCCCGCTTCTGCCAGCTGCCAGTGCCGCCGCCAGCCGCAGGCGCGCGCATGCCCGCCTCGCAGGCTGCCTGCCGACGGCGGCGAGCGGCGCGGCGTGCGGCAGCGGGACCGAGGGCGCACAGCTCAGACGCCCGCTTCGAGCTGGGCAGCCACGCGGGTGGGCCGCCCCCCGTAGCCACGCCGTCTGCCCACCACGCCGCCAGCACCCGGGAATGGCTGAGGCGCGAAAGCGGGGAGCAACAGCTGGGGCCAAAATGGCGATGGAAGGAGCGAGAGAGGAGGAGGAGGAGGAGGAGGAGGAGGAGGAGGAGGAGGAGGAGGAGGAGGAGGAGGAGGAGGAGGAGGAGGAGGAGGAGGAGGAGGAGGAGGAGGAGAGGAGTAGGAGGAGGAGGAGGAGGAGGAGGAGGAGGAGGAGGAGGAGGGGGGGGGGAGGACGAGGGGGGGGAAGGAGACGGAGGAGGGTGGAGGAGCGAGGGAGGAGGGGAGAGGAAAGGGGACAGGAAGGAGGGAGGAGGGGGGAAGAGGGAAGGGAGCAGGGAAAAGGGAGGGATTCGGCGGTGGCCAAACCTCCCTTTAGTAACCCTCCCCTTAGTGAAAACGGCCTGGGACCGACACCGACGGACCTGGACCCGCAAAAGTGACGGCCGCGACACCCTCTCACGAACCGCAAACGGCCAATTCCTCAATCGACGTGTCAGGGTAATTAGGAGGTCTGTCCACCTCCGAGGGATGGAGAGGGGAGGGAGAGCGAGGAGGAGGATGAGGAGGCACAAGTCCATACTGCACAGAAGGCGCGGAGGCAGCGGGCGTTGGAAGAGGATTCCATTTTGGGAACTCTCCCACGGGCATGCCACGCGTCAGCCTGGCTGCAGTCTTGAGTTCAGTTGCACGAATTGGAGAAAACATTTGCCACACAGCCCGTGCCCAGCCAGATGAGGCTTGCGCCCCTGAACAACGTTCTGCGTGTTGGAAGATGCCGCGGGCTGCCGCAGGGCTCCCTCGAAGCCTCGAAGTCTGCGCCGACATCCCAATGCCCACAAGCTTCGGAAGAGGAGGAGCAGCAGCAGCAGCAGCAGAAGCAGGATAATCCCAATAAGAAACTACCCTTGCAGGTTCCGATGTGGAACTCAATGGAAGGAGTGCTTTCCTGTCGCGGGCACGGGCTGTAGTTGGGCGGGGCTTACATGCTGCACCCGCGGACCTGAGCGTCGGGCGTGCATCAGGATCCCTCTCCCACCCCACCGGACCACCACCTCCACAACCGAGACCTGTGGCGACTCAAAACATAGATGTCAGAACCTCGTCGCCGACTTCTGCCACCAGGTGCCGTTCCGGGATCCCCTGGGGCCAATTCAAAAACACCTCAGGATGCAGAAGCGGTCCCCAGAGAGGGGTGAATGGCTCCAGGCCCGTTTACTCGAACAGATTGTGTCGTCCGAGGTATGGGATCGGTGGCGTGTTGTCCATATATTGCCGGTCCCGGGGAGGAGAGCCAGTAAAAAACTGCGGGCTACTACAAATTACAAGGCGGCGTCACGCGAGAGCACAACGGCTGTCGGGTGTCGTCACGGGTCCTGGCGGCAGAGGGTCGAAAGGCCCCTGCCACCCGGGAAGGAGGGGGGTGAGGAGGAGGAGGAGGAGGAGGAGGAGGAGGAGGAGGAGGAGGAGGAGGAGAGAGGAGGAGGAGGAGGAGGAGGAGGAGGAGTGAACGTGGCCTCTGGGGGCGGTTCGGGACTTCTCCGCCGCGGGCAGCACTCGCAGCGCTGCCGATCCGAGCGCAACCGCTCGATCGCTCTCCCCGCCCCGCACCACTGTTGATGACGGGTGGCGAGTGCGTTCGGGCGGCTGCGCGCACGGCATTGAGGAGGAGGAGGAGGAGGGGGAGGAGGAGGAGGAGGAGGAGGAGGAGGAGGAGGAGGAGGAGGAGGAGGAGGAGGAGGAGGAGGAGTGAACGTGGCCTCTGGGGGCGGTTCGGGGCTTCTCAGCCGCGGGCAGCACTCGCAGCGCTGCCGATCCGAGCGCAACCGCTCGATCGCTCTCCCCGCCCCGCACCACTGTTGATGACGGGTGGCGAGTGCGTTCGGGCGGCTGCGCGCACGGCATTGAGGAGGAGGAGGGGGAGGGGGAGGAGGAGGAGGAGGAGGAGGAGACGACGTAACCAAGAAGGTCCGTCCGACCGCCAACCTCGACCTCGGTCGACGCGAACGCATCGACAGAGGGAGAGCGGGTCCCAGCTGGGTGGCGCTTGGGTTCATTTTCGGCCTCCCGAAGGGCGTCGCAACCCGTTGCCACTTCCGCCACCAGGAGGGCCCGCGCAAAAAATGGCGCTCGCAGCAGACCAGATGTGAGGAGATTCGCCTCGCGAACGAGGGCAAAAAAGAGGGTGGAAGGACAGAGCCTGTCATTGCATGACAGGCCCCACCCCCCTAAAGAATGAGCCGAGAGGCGCAGGGCACTGCGGGAGAGTCATCGACCGCAACATGCCAACGCCTCTGGTGCCTCTGTCAATCCCACATCCAACCCATGCCCGTCCTGCCCCAGCCCCTCCGAGAGATTGAGAGTGCACGCGGCGCTGTGCGAGAGAGCCCTCGATCGCACAGCAAGCTAGGTTATGAATGTGACCCCCACCCCTGATATTCACACCGGCCCAACACGAATAAAGAAGAGGGCACGTGCTTATCTTTCGAGTGCCAACTCTGCGGCACCTCGAATGTCGGTGGCCTGCTGCAATGTCATAGTTTGCGCCCTCGGCGCTTTATGGTACATCTGGAAGGCAAGTGCTGTCGCCTTAAGGCACTCGGCTCGACTGAGCTCGGCGCCTTCGATCTGATAATCGCTCTCTTCCCCGAGGCCTAGGAGAGTGAGCGGGCTGGCTGGAAAGTGCCTGCGTGCCCATGCTGGGTGGCAGGCGCAATGATAATATAATCTTGGGCAGTTCAAATAGTGCGATATCGCATCTGGGGCAGTGCACCCCCAGACGCAGCTGGTTGGGGGGTGCCCGATATGGAGTCTGTGGGTGGTCGTCCACGCGCCACACAGCGTTTTGAAAATGCTCCACTGCCAGGACGGCTTGAGGGTCGCAAGGCAAGTTTTGCATGCAGCCCACCTCCCAACGACCGACCTCAGCCCCCCAGGAATCTCCACTTGCCAAGCGAGCAGCCTCTTGCCAAGAGTGGTGTGAAAGGAATCGGGAAAGGCAAATGGGCGGAGCGTGCGTGCAAATATCCTCTGCGGATGAGGGCGAAGGGCTTCCTGTTCCGCACGTGCGGTGTGCTCGCGCGCTGCTCGAAATGCATCTCGCCACCCAGCAGCATTAGGGAAGCGAGGAGGCGGCAACCTTGAACGTTCTAGAAATTGGGCGATTGAAAATGGTCGCCGCCAGCACGGTGCCGAGAACTTTCCTGCAATAATGCGAACGATGGTAGCATTGTCCTGCGCATGCTGCTTCAGGCTAGACAACGCTCTCTGCCAAACATGATTCAGTGTGCGAAATGATGTACGCCATGCACTAGCCCAGCCAAGCAGCTGGACAGAGGACGGGGCAATGGCTAAAAACGATGGGAGGGCATTCAGATCGGCGAGGCTGAGGCTGTTCGGCGGGAGCCTGAGCAGCTTGTGCAATGCCTGATGCTCTAGCTTACGAATCATGGCGGGGATCGGAAAGAGCTGGGCAAGATACGACAGGGTCGAGAGGGCAGTCGTGTTGTACAACATTGACAGAACAGACGGCGCAGCCCCTGAGTGTGGTAGCGCAACTGTACGCGTCCACCATTTCTCCGCTGCTGGGGACCAAATCATACTGAGAATTGCCTCGGGACCCATTTCGACCCCAAGATAAGTCGTGTGGCCAGCGATTTTAAAGTTGGCCCATTCAGGAATCAACCGACGGAGCTCACTTCGGACCGCGTCCTGGATTTCAGGCGTGCATTCGGTCCAAAGGGGGACCAGGACGCATTTGGCTCCTTGAAGCCTGAGGCACGCAAAACGCTCGACGTCCCGAAAAACTTTGGCCACAGGGACCAGGTCCTGAAGGCGAGGCATCACCATCCCCACGTCGTCCGCACACCCGCCCAAAGAGCCCTTGTGGTGCCTCGCCCTCGGGAGCTGCGTGGCAGCATGAAGGCATCTAAGGATCGGATCCATTGCCAATGCCCATAGCGAGCCAGACAAGGGGCAGCCCTGGAGAACTCCAGAGCAAAGATGAAATAAAAAGACGATCTGATTTTGGATCCGAGCGAAGCCTCTAGGGAGGAAGTAGAGGGCACGAATGAAGTGGAGGAAGCCAGTCGGGAGCCCAGCCCTACTCAGAATCTCGAACAGCCACTGATGGCCGAGGGACGGGAAGGCCGCCTCCACATCGTAGGCGGCGAAGATCGGAAGGTCCTGGGCAGCCTCTGGGTTGATGCTCGCCTTTCGGGCCTCGGCATCCAGCGTGACGATATTCGACAGGAAGTTACGGCCTGGGATGAAACCTTGTTGGGACTCATGGGCGCTCTGTTGGGCAACCTGACGGATCTGAAAGTTAGCAGCAGATGCCATTATCTTTGTGTCCGTGTTCCTGAGGCTAAGAGGACGGACCTTTGCAGGTGACCGTATACATCCTTGGGCATCTTCGGGCTCCGAACCTTTAGGGAGAAACGCGAAGAGGCTGTCGTTGAGCTCCATGGGGACTGCGTGGCCTCCAAACAGATAAGTCATGAGATTGTGTAGCACTGTTAGTTGTTCTGGGCGAGCTTTCCATGCTGTGTACGAAAGCTGGTCGGGTCCAGGGGCCGAACGTCGAGCACATCTGAGAGCACGTCCTAAATCACCTTCTGTTGGAAGTCTAAGAGGTAGAAGGGGACGCGGTGGGGCAACTCGATCAAGATACTCCTGAAGGGGCTCCTCCTGGACTAGTTTCGCACCGAAGATGGGCTTCCAGTGGGAGGTCAGGGCGATGGCGATCTTTTCGGGGTCACGGGCGACTGGTGAGTGCTGAAGGCTCTCGGGTTTTATCCCCGCAAGAACGAGACGACGGGTCTTGGGGGCCCACAATGACGCTCGTCGCTTATGCATCCGTGCCGCTCGTCTCTCATCCTCGATCACCGCTCCGTCCCCCTTGGATGCCCTGCTTTCGGCAAGCCTGGCCTCCCTCATCTGGTAGTCGTAGTTGATGGCACGCATCAAGGCGCCGAACTCCTGCCGCTCGCCGAGCTCGACGCAGCCGTTGGAGACGGTCAGGAAGCGCTCGCCGTCGGCCGTGGTGGCCATCAGCTTGTAGGCGGTGCCAACATCGTTGCGCCAGACACATCGTGAGATAGCTCGGAGCGTGATAAGGCGCCCCCCCTTGGCACGAGGGTCCTTGGCGGAAATCGGCATGCGCTGCAACTCATTGCGGACTTGGCGTGCCGCCTCAGACATGAAGTCCTTCATGCATCTCCACTGGTAGACCGCAGGAAATCGATGTAGTTGTGCAGCATCGAGAAGCTGACCGAGAATTTCACCATAGCGCGGATCTCGAAGGACGTGCTCTGGTATGCCTGTCTGTTCACTCTGGCGGGCTCGATCCCTAAGATGCAGGGTGATCGGCGTGTGGTCGCTGAGCCTGGAGTCCGAGATGGCGGCAGCATCAATATCCACCTCCGCGATCACCTCAACGTCGAGCAGGTAGTACGCTGGGGTGGCAATGAAGAACCTATCCAGTGTAGCCGCCGTGGACGTATCTCTGCAGTAATGTGTAGGGCAGTCCGTGGAGATCTCCGTAACCATCGCAAAGAGTCTTTCCCAGAACGCTTGCAAAGGTTGAGTGCCCCGAGCCGTCTCAGCAGGCAGCGTTCCTGGCGAGAATGTCTGAGAAACAGGATCGGTGTAGCTACGTGTAGGACCTGACTTGACATTGAAATCTCCAGCAGCCACAAACGCTCTAGTAACAGGGTTCTCAATATTCCATTGAACCATGTCCTTCCATGTGTGCGCAATCTTGGTCTGGGCAATGATGTCCAACTCGAAGTTGTGTACGTTCATGATCTTCATCGTGAAGTTGTCGGCGGCGTTGTGTATTGTGAGAAGGGCCACCCTTCCCGCGGCCAATATCTGATGGTCAAAGAACACCTGAGGGTCCTCCTGGTCACGATCTGCCATTGGCACCAAGAATGCTGTGCCTCCCGCCTTCTGCGAGAGGTGATTGTAGAAGATCTTGTAAGGGTATGGATACGTAGCGAGGGCCGCCTGCAATTTAGGTAGTGTTCCACGGCATTCCTGCAATAAGATAACCGCTTTCTTACGCATGAACGAGACAAGTTTGTTCATCTTGGCTTTGCGGCGCCTTGGACGATAGCAAATCAAACTCCTGGCATTCCACGATATGATGGTACCATTGCGCATTGACGGTGATGTTGACCAGGGTGACCACCTTCTGCTAAATAGACCACGAAGATGTGTCCACGCTCGCGAATGCCTGTCCAAATGCAGCCACCAGAGGTTGTTTGTCAATCTTGAATCGTGCGAGGATTGGCATGTCCCAGCGTAGCTTGGATGGTTCATCAGGGCCCTTGACTTCGACAACGACGAGCGGCACTGCATCAATGGTGACAATGCCCTTGCTTCTCTGGGCGCCGATGTGGTGATCGTGGTATGCGTCCTGAATGATGCGCTGCAAACGCTTGGTCTGAAGTTCGAGTCTGACCTGCTTGGGGCTCTTGTCTCCGCTGACATAGATGGGCGTGTTGACCCCACCGGTGTCAAACCCGCTGAGGAGGAGGAGGAGGAGGAGGAGGAGGAGGAGGAGGAGGAGGAGGAGGAGGAGGAGGAGGAGGAGGAGGAGGAGGAGGAGAAAGGGCGCATGGAGGAGGTTGGGGCGAGCAAAAAACAGTGGGCTGCAAATTACGAGGCGGCGTCACGCGAGAGTAGCACGTCGGGTGTCGGCGACGGCCATGCCAGCGGACCCAGCCATCAGGGAACTTGACGGCAGGGGCAGCCAATACTACAGGGGTGCTGAAGCTCGGAGCCCTCTTCTTCCCTGCCCGTCTTCCCCCCTTGTCCCTCCCGCTCCCCGAGGGGGCCGAACCTCGCTGTGCGCGTAGCTCTGCGGTGATGGCTGCCCCAGTAAGGCTCCAGCTTGGGCAGAGGCAGCACCCCCCGGCCGTCCCGGCTGGCCTCAACAGGCCCTGCGAGTAGCGCACAGTCCAGGGCGGTCGCGATACGCCAATCGTGTCGGGCGAAAGGGGTGGATAGCAGAGGGAGGGTTTGAGAGTGAGCTCACGTAGCTGATGTTCCCAGCGCCTCCCGGCGCCGGAGGCGGCTATGTATCGAGGAATGGGCCCCTCGGTGAGGCCGAAACCAGCCGCATGCAGCAAATGTCGCAACCCCCCCCCCCTTCCCAATCCCTCCCTTGCGTCCGGCCCGAGCCAACCCTGGGGCGCGGAGGGCCCCACTGCAGGGGCTCCGCACGAGGCGGCGCCAAGGTGCTGAGCCCGCCAGACAGAGGCCAGCCGGGACTGCCTGTGGGGGTGGGGGGCTGTCCGTGCGCAGCCCCAAAGCCCTGCCCGCGCAGTCTGGCGCTCACTGCTCGCGAGCGGCGGCTCCGGCCCGGAACGCCCGGCGCATGCCGCAGAGGAATGCGGGCAACGCGCACTTCGAGTGCCCCCCCGCGTTGAGGGTCGCGACCCGCTCGTCCAGGTCCCGGACGGCGGGGCTGCAGCCGAAGGCGCTGTACTCGAAGGACCCATCGAGCCCCAGGGAGAAGGAAAACCTGGGCTTCGGCGCAAGACAAAGCCACGACGTGCGGCTATTTGTCATTTGCAGCCTCTGGGGGCCCTCGCCGGGCCCCGAGACCTTCCACGGACGGCCCAGGGTGAGAAGCCGGTCACGGGGAAGGGGTCCAGACCTCCGGGGGTCCGCTCAATGACAAGATCACGACATCGGGGGTCGTCGCCGTCGTCCGTCGTCCGTTGTCGCCATTCGTCCGTGCTTCACGTCCTCCTGCTCCTACTCCTGCTCCGGAGAGAACTCGCGCAGGGGCTCGGAGGGGTCGACGAGCGTGAAGACCATGCGCACCGTCTGCGGCGCCAGCCTCTCGCAGCGGAGCCCGAGCCGCTCACTGTAGAGGCCGAGGAGGGCATCCACCTCCGTGGCCACAAAACGCTTCCCAGAGGCCTTCGCTCGGCAGTGGCACAGAAACGCACTCAGGACCCAGGAGGATAAAGAGGAGGAGGAGGAGGAGGAGGAGGAGGAGGAGGAGGAGGAGGAGGAGGATCGACGTCGTTTTGCTGTACCGCTTGTCCTTTGATCCCGCTTGCTTTCCGTTTGCTCCCGCTCATTGGCCCTCCCTGGGGCCCCCGGTGGCTTCCGAGTCGAGGACCCCTGGCGACCTCAGGGGGCGGAGGGGGAGGCCAGGCGAACCCCCATGGGCTCGGTGGCGAGAAGCGTGCGCGTGTCCGGCGTGCGCGCGCTCCTTTCCGGGCACCAGGCGGCTCCTCTCCAGGCTTACGTCGGGCGTGTCCCCCTACAGGGGGATTTTGAGCGAAAAATGAAAAGTACTCAAAACATACTCCATAATTGTCAAAAAAATGCTCACAAAATAATCTCCATACTATGTTTTGACAATTTTTGAATTTTCTCCCTGTAGAGGGACAAGCCCGACTTAACTCCAGGCATCAGGCGGAACTACCTTTGTCAGACTCGTGCTCCAACAGTGCTCCGCCTCAGGCGGCAAGTTTCCCAGAAGAGCTGCTGGGCTGTGGAGGCGCTGAACTCAAGGGCTGGGGGACGTCAGATGCTGCATGCTGGGGACCGATCGGAGGCCCAGAGAGGGGGGTCAGAGACGCACACTGCTTTGCCAGACTGACCAGACATTGATGGTGAAACAGATACCATATGTCTGATCGCAGCGACAGGACAAGACATGGAGCGTCAGCGTTGCAGTGCAACGTCGAACTGGCATGCTCGCACAAGCTTGACCGACTCACACCAGGAACGTATGCTGAGCGCGAGCTGGATGGTGACATCGAGGACCATCCCCGGTGCAGTAAGAAAGGATGTGATGAAACAGGTTGTTCTGAGTACACAGACAGGGAACGAAAGACAAAGACATGTACCCAGAGCTTGGCCACATGGTTTCGCCAATGCCTTTCAGATGGTGTAAACCCTCTCCCCCCCTCCGCACACACACACACACACCAACACACATGGTATACGCACACACACACACACACACACACCACCACACACACACACACACACACACACACACGCACACGCACACGCACACGCACACGCACACACACACGCACTCTTTGGCCCGCGCGCAACTACTGGGGCTCGACGCTGTCAAGTCTCGCGCGCCACCCTTGCTAGGCCACTCATACACCCGTGGTTGATGAAGCGCATCGCCCCCAGCACAAGTAGACTCGGAATCAACGAACCACGTGAATATGAACTGATATATTTCTCACCCAGGGAGCCTGAAAGATTTGCCGAAGTCGGACAGACCTCGGGTAGAAAGACGGCAACGCAGGTCCTGGGCTCCCACGACGCAGGACTGCAACCAGCACCGCGGACAGGAAGTTGGAGGAAGGTGCATAACGATAGCCCTTGCGTAATCATGTACCCCAAGTCAGCAGCCTGAATACTGAAATGACGACTCACACAAGAATATTAACAACAACCGCATTGCCCGAACCACGCCGCAACTAACTGTTCGATGTGATCGCTGGAACGTTTATCAAACATGCCCCACGAACATGCCCCACGCACCTGGAGCCAAATCGTGACCCATAACAACTCCTGCCAGGAACCCAATGCATGTCAATCTCGACCTCGGTTCCAAACGCATGCCATGCCCGAATCGGGTTCCAAACAGCATAGACGAGCGATCCATCATCTGACTCATGGTGAATCAATTCAATCCAGCCAGGAAATCTCTTGGCTACTTCGACTGATGAATACTCCACAGAAGGTTCACGGCCCTTGAAATACAATGTGAACTCGCATGAAGATTACACAACAATTCTGCAGCCAATGAGTCGTGTGCAACCCGAAAGCACGGCAGAGTGATGCATCCGTTCGTAGAGCCTTAGATGGTTCAAGCCGAACAGGCGCCATACTCACGATTTACATGGTAGCCGCGGCACGCGCGATCCGACATGGGCCCAGACGGATCGCAAAGGCACGGCAGGACCTCAATGATATTAGCGCCAATGGCGGAGCGACAATCCTTTTGCCAAGTGGACAAACCGCTTGCTGGAACATAGATGCTGCCCGCGCCGAAAGTAGTCATCCAGAAGGCGTCCTGACACAGACGTAGGGGGCCCTCCTGGTGCGAGAGCCTGCGTTTACGCAGATACACACGCACACACTTGTTCCTCCAACGGCGAGGTTGCGGCACCGTCGCGAGTACTAAGCCGTACACGCTCGATAAAATTCTACCGAATAAGACATCATACGCGCACCTTTGTCATGCCTCCCCCCCGGCAGGAGGCGGAGAACGTGGAATCGGAAGGGAAGGCAGAGATCGGGGAGGGGGAGGAACAGGTGGAGGAGGACCATGCACGAGGAGGCGGAGGACGTGGAGGAGGGAGGGGACGTGCAGGAGAATGCTAGGACCTTGGTGGAGTGTTGGACCTCGGAGCCGAGACGCCCCTCGCCCCAGCGATCCTGGACCGCAGTCTGCCCCCCACCCCCCCTGCCCTCCTAGGAGAAGAATCAACAGCACAAGCAGGAGCCTTCGGAGTTGCGCGCGGATTGCTCGGACCTGCACCGACCCAAGACTTCCTCGAGGACCTCCGAACATTTACGGGAACGTTTCCTCATCGTGTCGCGGCGGCGGCCCCGGCGACACGCTACATCCTGCGAGCGGATCACGTTTCCCCCCGCTCAGCGGGGCGGGATGCTGGGAAAGGCTCGGGACGCTGACGCTTTGGGAATCGGGAAATGGCCAGCGTTTTTCGCGCCGAGACGCCGTGGGCCAGAACTGGCTTAGCGCGACACGCTGGCCGAAGTTCCCGACGGCATGCTCATGGGGCAACAAAAATCGGGGATGGACAAACCTCCCTTTAGTAAAACGTGGTTTAGTGAAAACGACTTCGGGCCCAAACCTGGCGGGCGCAAGCCTGGAAAATAACGGCCACGGCGCCCTCACGAAAACCGAAAACGGACAATTCACTAATCGACGTGTCACTGTTGGGGGTTCTGTCCACCCCCGCACCTCCCCAGACCTCTCCCAGGGTGCGTTCCAACCAGTATCTCGAGCAACGGTGCCCCGAGATGCGACGCTGCGAACTCACACCCCGAGTCCCAGATCCCGCTCTCCTGCTGCACTTCTCGAGTCCGATCGAGCCGCGACGGTCACGGGGCCCCAACATCGAGCGAGAACGCCGAACGCCCGGTGTGAAAATAACCCCAGCAAAGCATCTTAACAGCACCAAAGGTAAAGGGGGCGGGTCGAGAAGTAGGTCGGCTGTCAAAAAAGTGCATTCCTAGATACTCTGATGAATTCCAAGGCCTCGACGACTCGGGACAGGGGTGATAGCCCGACCAAACATGTAGCCGGCATGGAAGCAAGAGCACGATTCCTGAATAAACTGCGAGGAAGTCTCAGTCGAAACGGCTGCTGGACCGGGCAATCTAGGCAGGGGGGGCCGGGCTGTGACTCTTCTGGGTTTTTTTCTGCCACCATTACAGTCCTCGGGCGAGGCACTAGGATCTCGGGGCATCGTTACCTCCACAGACATGCGACATCCTGACTTTATCAATGCGTGGTCCCCGGACGTCCTGACCCTTTCCCTGGGGCTGGCTTTTCATCTGGAGCTGCTTTCGATGGCCCTGGGGCACACCAAGAGCCCCAAGAGGCCGAAAACAGCGAAAAGACGCCCGTCTTCTGTTAACGGCGCGAGCACGTTTGGGTCCTCGTCCTCGTCTTTGGCGGCACGCACAAGCGGGTAGGGGGACGGGAGAAGACTTCTTACAAGGAGGATGCTTCCTAAATGGTGCCGGCCCTACATCTATAGACGAGGCCCGCGCCGTCTGAGAAGCAGGGGTGCTATCAAAAAGCCATCCCCCCTCCCCCTACG
Organism: Prorocentrum cordatum; assembly: GCA_963575745.1. Lineage (NCBI taxonomy): Eukaryota > Dinophyceae > Prorocentrales > Prorocentraceae > Prorocentrum > Prorocentrum cordatum. Next base: position 599,404 of record CAUYUJ010021826.1, on the reverse strand, counting down.
TACCCGCTTGTGCGCGTGGCCGATGCTTGCTTGCTCTTGGGCCACAATGATTATTATTCTTCTTCGGCCTTTGGCCACCTCCCCGACCCCCCTGCCGCGGGCGTCGTTCATTTGAGACAGGATGCCGCTTGCCCAACAGCGACCGCTGTTGGTCTTGGACAAGATTTGCTGTTGGGCACCCTAACCTTATTTTGTGCCCACCTCGGGCGTCCAAATTTCAGAGCTCCGAATCATCAGGTTTGCTGGCAGTCAGGGGTAGCTACAGATTCGCACCTGGGGGGCCCAAATCGGAGTTACCTCAGACCGCAGTTGTCCCAAATCACTCGGGCGTCCAACCATCCCGAATCGTCGGGGCTGTAGGCAGTCAGGGGTCAGCAGGCAGTCAGGGGTAGCCCCAAGGTCCCAGACCAAAATTCCCACGGACTGCAGCTGGCGGGATAATCCGGCCACCGTCCACCCCTCGGGGACCTGCTGACCCGGGTCAATCAATCCAGACCCGGGCCGGTCGGGCTTTGCAGGATCCTGCAAGATCCTGCAGGATCCTGCACCCCACCCCGGGTCAGTACAGCCCTGACCAAGCAGCATCATTCAAGATCTGGCGCCCTGGCTGACCCCGTTTGCATGGACCACGGTCCCTTGAGCCCCGACGGTCCCTCCTCCTCCTCCTCCTCCTCCTCCTCCTCCTCCTCCTCTCCTCCTCCTCCTCCTCCTCCTCCTCCTCCTCCCCCGCCTCCTCCTCCTCCTCCTCCTCCTCCTCTTCCTCCTCCTCCTCTTCCTCCTCCTCCTCCTCCTCCTCCTCCTCATCATCAATTCGTTTTCATTATAATTAACTTCTCCCTGTCGCACCCCGAAACTAGTTTTTAGAGCGGGCTGGGCGCTTCGCCTGAGAATTCCTCACCACTTATGACCCTGCGGCTTCAAAACTGGCAGTAGCTTCGCAAATGGAGGCGGGTCTTCTGAAAATGTGGCTTTCGCCTTAGCTCTGCGCACAATCTGTTTTAGACTTGCAAGTGTTTCACGGATTCTGGGCGGCTCCTCATCGAAATGTGGTTCCCGCCTTAGCGTCGCGCACATTCATTTTCAAACTGTGCAAGAGTTTCACTGATTGAAGGCGGTTCCTTTTTCAAAATATTGTTCCCGCCTTGGCGCCGCACACCTTCGTGTTCAGAATCTGAAAGAGCTACACGAAATCCAATGAGAATAATACCAGAAATTGTGTTTTGAAGGATTCAGGATTATGTGGGTGCACATTCATTCGCGGTGTTGATGTCCCAAGAACGGCATTCTGGCACGATCCAGGATAACAAGACGCAACGGTCAGCTTGATCCGTGGCGGTGGAATCCCGAGAACAATGTTTTGGCATGCTTCAGGGTCTTCAAACGGATGTCTTCAAATGAGGCAGTCCCCACAATGGACATGCACCGTTGTAGGGGCCTGTGAAGATGGAGCGTGGAGGGAGGGTTTCGTCCAACATCGTTGATGACTCTTGAGTTTACACTCGTCCTCCTACTCCTCCGCCTCCTCCTCCTCCTTCTCCTCCTCCTCCTCTTCCTCCTCCTCCTCCTCCGCCTCCTCCTCCTCACCCTCCCACCCAAGGGGCCGATGACGGCCGCGGCCTCGGCGCCTCGCCTCTCCGCGGCGCGGCGGCGGTCGGCCAGCGCCTCCTCCTCGCGCGACAGCCTTTGCCGGCACTCCTCCTGCGGGGTGGGGGGGGCAAAGGGAGGGCTCATTCATCCTCTCGCAGACCTCCTCCGCAGACCTCCCTCCTCATCCCTCCTTTTTTCCGTAGTCTGATGAATTTCCTTACTACTTGTATGATTCTTCCATTCTTCATTAATATCATCAGTAGTGCTACTATGTTCGATCTTCTTATCCTGACTATTATTATTGGTAGTATGTGTATCATTCGTCTTGTTTTTACATGTATAATTCGTCGTCGTCTGTTTATTATGACGATTATTATTTAAAAAAAATTATGTTCCCTCCTCCTCCTCCTCCTCCTCGTCCTCCGCCTCCGCCTCCTCCTCCTACTTCTCCTCCTCCTTCTCCTCCTCCTCTGCCTCCTCCTACTCCATTCCTTTTCCTTCAGAATGATTTCTCCCTGTCGCACCCCGAGGCAAGTTTTTAGCGCGGGCAGGGCGTTTCGCTTTAGACTTCCACACCATTTAAGACTCAGAAGCGTAAAAAATACAGCAGTTTCACAGATAGAGGGCGGGTGGTTCTCAAAATATGGCTCTCGCCTTAGCGCGGCGCACATTCGTTCTAACATTTCGCAAGAGCTTCACGGACTGAGGGCGGGTGGTTTTCAAAATGTGGCTCTCGGCTTAGCGCGGCGCACATTCGTTCTAAAAATTCGCAAACAAACAAGAAACGGATTGAGGGCGGGTGGTTTTCAAAATGTGGCTCTCGCCTTAGCGTTGCGCACATTCGCTGTAAACATGTGCAAGACCTTCACAGATTAAGGGCAATTTCATTTCGAAATGTGGCTCTCGCCTCCGTTCCATGGTTCCCATAATCAACGTACCATCTATTGTGCTTCTGAAGGGTTCCGGAATATGCGGGTGCAACAGTTACGCTGATTTTCTGGATCCCGAGAACGCTGTTTAGAAGGGGTGTTTTCAAACGAGGGAGTTCCATCAATGGAAATGAACCGTCGTAGGGGCCTATGAAGAGGGAGCTTGGAGGGAGGGTTTACTCCAACTTCGTTGATGACTCTTGGGTTTACACTGGTCTTCCTCCTCCTCCTCCTCCTCCTCCGCCTCCGCCTCCGTCTCCGCCTCCGCCTCCTCCTCCTCCTCCTGCCCCTGCTCTCGTCCTCCTCCACCTCCTCCTCCTCCTCCTCGTCCTCCTGCTCCTCCTCCTCCTCCTCCTCCTCCTCCTCCTCCTCCTCCTCCTCCTCCTCTTCACACTCCTCCTCCTCCTGCTCCTCACTCCTCCTCCCTCTACCAGAAAGGGGGGCAAACTTTCAGAGGAAAAGGGGGAGGAGGAACAAGAAAGGGAGGGGGGGCGGGGCTGGAGCGGGAGAGTGTCCCACGTCGTCATCGTCGTCGTCGTCTTCGTCGTCGTTGTCGTCGCCGACATCGTCGTCGGGGTCGCCACCATCATCACCACCATCATCATCATCACAAGCAACATCTTCGTCAGCAATAGCAAGAATATATTCATTATCACCGTCATCATCAGCATCATGATCCATATCATCATCATCATCATCAGCAGCAGCATCATCATCATCGTCATCATCATCATGTTCATCATCATCATCATCATCAGCAGCACCATCACCATTACCATCACCATACCCATTATCATCATCGTCATCGTCATCAGCATCAGCATCACCATCACCATCACAATCATCATCATCATCATCAGCATCATCTCCATCACTACCATAATCAAGATCATCAGGAGCACCACCATGATCATCATCATCACCATCATCATCATCATCATCATCATCATCATCCGCACGACCATCCGTATCATCATCATCATCGTCATCATCATCAATTTCATCATCATCATTATCACCGTCACCATTATGATAGTTACCTTCGGCATCATCATCGCTATCGTCACCATCATCGTCGGCAACATCATCAGCACCATCATCGTCAGCATCCACAGCAGTGCCATCATCCTCACCATATGCATCAGCAACAGCCTCAAGGTGGTCATCCTTGTCGCCACCAGCATCATCATCATCATCATCATCATCATCATCATCATCATCATCATCATCATCACAGGCATCACCATCATCACCATCATCATCGCCGCCGGCCCGCGCTGGTCCTTACAATCATCACTGACATCCGCATAATACTACTAATACGTAGAAGAAAACTCCTCAGCCTCAGCCCCCGGCGTAGACGCCGCGAACGACGGCCAGACCTTCAGGTAGAACAAGCGGGCCTACTTGGAACTAGCAGAAGGAGAACATCAGACTGGGCACATATGAATCACAGCCACACATACCGAAAGCCAAGACGCAAACCAGCCCTACAACCATCACTGCCGATGTAGACACGCCGCCATGTGTGCGTGTGTACGCAAAGGGGCCATCTAATATGTTTAGAGATGCTGGCACCGCTCCAGACAGAAGAACACAGGGTTGGGGTGGCCGGATGGGAAGACAAAAGAAGAAGGTGATCAGGATGTCACCCACGTGCCCACACGCAAAAGCCACCGACACAAGGAAACAGAGACAGAAGAGACCGCCCCTGCTGCAAGGACCTCGGGGCGGCTTTGACGTGCCAGCCTAGGCGGCACGCGGGCTCGGGACGGAACAATAGAAACGCCGGCGGAGCAATACACCGCTAGCCGCCAACACAGACGAACCTCGTAGGATCGCCACTCAGCCCAGAACATCCACCAGGAGACCCAAGACAAAATGGAGACCGTCTACCACGAGAGGCACGACTTCTAGGAACAGGACTACTCAAACCCCTCCCTTACAATCATAAAGTTCATGCCTTCCCCTCCGCCCACACTCGACCCATTATGTGCGGCATCACCCTGAAACGCCCCGATGGAAAGACACAAGAGCAAAACTCAGTGGCGCCAGAGAGGTGGCCGCACCAGCGGTGGCGCAGGGCTCCCACGTGGCGCACTTAGACATGCCGACCCCTTCGGTGCCACCCAAGCACACGACCATGAAGCCCAGAAACAAATTGCGGCATCACGTGGCGAACAACAACAACACAAGCCAACTCTTACGCCTACTTCTGCAATAACCCCCAAAGAGCACGAAACTCCGCACAGCCCGGTTCGGACACCGAGGTTTACCTGAAGGAAGCGTTAGGTCATCTAAAAAAGCACAAGCCACGGCACCCGCCACATTCAGCTCTAACACCGAAGCGCGTTGACGAAACGAGTCGCCCGTCTGCCCCCCAGCGTCCGCAGCTGACACCAACGCCCCAACTGCAGCCGAAACTCACATGGAAAAAGAAGCCGAAGCCCCCAACTGCCTCTGTGGCGTGATGAGGGGGGTATGCACTCCCGCCCCCCCAAACAATCCAAACTGCTTAGGAGCATGGTCGACCCGAGCACAATCAAGAAGACCCAGCCACAGCAGAAGCAGCGGCCATATCCCTCCACTTCAACACAGCTGGGGGCACCCCGAATGGGGGAACGGGTAGTGGTTAGCTGCGTCCACTGCCCTCATCCCCTCAACCTCAGAACGCACACCTCCAGCAAACCCAAGACGCTGGAAATGAGAAGGACGCGTTCTCCGACGAGCAGCCACTAAGAGGTCTGTGCACTTCCTCGTCTTATTGAAGCATCGCCAGCATCCCCATCATCAGCGCCGTCACCATCGCCATCCCCATCATTATCGTCGTCATCATCACCATCATCACCACCATCATCATTGTCGTCGCCGTCATCATCATGACCCATCCTCTCCTTCCCGCCCCCCCCCCCCCCTTCCGCCCCTAGCGAGCTTGGGAGCGCGAGCGGGGGGGGGGGCGGGGATGGGTAGGGGTGGCAGAGGGGGAAGAAGTAGCAGAACGAGGGGTGGGAGAGACAAAGCGAGGAGAGGGGGGGCTGGGGCGGAAGAGTGTCCCAAGTCGTCGCCGTCGTCGCCGTCGTCGTCGCTGTCGTCGCCATAGTCATCATCGTCGTCGTCATCATCGTCGTCATGATCGTCATCATGCACAACATCAGCATCATCATCATCATCATCATCATCATCATCATCATCATCATCATCATCATCATCATCATCATCATACGCATCGTCAGCAGCATCATTACCATCATCATAGCATAATCGTCGACGTCGGCGTCGTCGTTGTCGCCATCGTCACCACCCCCGTCATCTTCAACAGCATCGTCAGCATCAGCATCATCATCATCATCATCATCATCATCATCATCATCATCAGCATCAGCATCAGCATCATCATCATCGTCATCCTCAGCAGCATCACCACCATCACCAGCAGCATCGTCATTACCACCAGTATCATCATCACCATCATCAGCATCACCATCATCGTCATCATCTCATCGTCACCATCAGCATCAACATCATGATCATCGACAGCATGATCATCGGCATCGTTGTCGTCGTCAACTTCTCCCCGAATCACCATCAGCATCGACATCCCAATGATCAGCAACATCATGGTCGCCTTCAACGCCATACTCGTCATCATCGTCGTCGAGTGATCGTCGTGACCATCTCTATCAGCATAGAACTAGCCCATCTGCATCATCATCACTACCAGCATAACCGCCGTCGCCATCACCACGCCATTGTCATGATCAGCATCATCATTATCATCATCATCATCATCAGCATCATCATCACCATCATTAGCATTATCACCATCATCACCATCATCATCATCGTCGTCGTCATCATCAGCACCACCAGCATTAACATCATCGTCATCATCCCTCTTCTGCTTCCCGCCGCTCCCCCGTCACCCCTGGCGGGCTTGGGAGCGCGTGCGGGGGCGGCGGGGAGGGCGGGGGGGGAACAGAGGGGAAAGAAGTATCAGGACGCGGGGCAGAGGAAGGAGAAGAGGTAGTAGTGGTGTGCATGGGGGAGGAAGGAAGAGAAGAGGAGGAGGCAGGCGGGAGGAGGAGGACGAGAGAGGAGGGAGAGAGGGAAAGAGAGGGAGAGAGAGAGAGAGAGAGAGAGAGAGAAAGAAAGAGAGAGAGACAGAGACACAAAGAGTGGAGGGGGACGGGAGGGGCAGTGGAAGGAGGAAGGGAGGCGGGAAATGATTGGGAGAGACAAAGGGAGCATCCAAGCCAATTCCAGAAGGCCGCCCAGGGCCCCGCGAGCGCAATGATAGCCTGAAGCCAGTTTCGAACCCCCGTCCAACAGAAACAAACAAACAGACATACCCACTGTGGGTGTGCATAGCGCTACTTGTCAAAGCTCGGAGGAAAAGGGGAGGAGAAGTGGCATGGAGGAGGATAGGAGCGATAGAGAGGCGAGATGGGGCAGAGTCAAAAGGGGGGGTGGGAAGGGGGAGAGGATGGATGGGAGGAGAGGAGAGGGGGAGCAGTGGAAGGGAAAGGAGGGCCATGGGACGGCGGACTGATCGGTTGTCGACGCGCTGGATGATGAGGAGGAACAGCAGCAGCAGGATGAAGCCGAGCGAGATAGTGATGAGGAGGGGGATGAGGGAGATTAGTGTTAAGTCGGGCGTGTTCCCCTACAGGGGGATTTTCGACGAAAAATAGAACAATGTCAAACAACACAAAAAAAAACAATTACAAACATACAAAATACTCAAAACATAGTCCCCAGACTATTTTTTAACTATGTTTGAAAATTCCCCGTGTACAGGGACAGGCCCGCCGTAAGATGAGTGGCCGGAGCAGAGGCGAGGAGTACAGAGCAGGAGGAGGACGAGCGACCAGGAGAACGGCACAAGCCGCCAGGAGGCTGCCCGGCTGTCTGGTGGGGTGTCGTAAGTATTTGCCTGGGCTGGCCCATCCCCCCCGCCGAGACAGCCCCAGGAAACTCGTCCCCTGGAGCCGGTGTAGGGCTTTCTATCATAGCTTGCTGTCTGGAGAGGCGTGTCCCAGAGATGCCCCCTCCCCGAGGGGGGTGAAAGCAGCCAAGAGCAGGAAGGGCAGCTATAAACTCAAAATCGGCATTCAAAAAAACGAGTAAAGAAAACCGCAGCAACATTAGCACAAACAAAATAACAACCACAAACATCGCCCCAAGATTGTCAAACGGCCTCCGAGGCGATCCGATTGCCCAAGCAGGCCTCCAGACGATCCAAGAAGGCTACAAGATGGCCCAAGATGGTCTCAAGACGGCCGCAAATATTCCCAAGGCGGCCCAAGCGGGCTCCAAGAGAACGCTAAAGAGGCCTTCGAGAGCAAACAAAAACGTCTATCCTTACTTGCTTCTTTCTGACTTCCGAAAGCCCTAGATGGCCCGAAGTGCCGCCAAGAGTGCTCCAGTACAGCCCAACAGGGTCCCAAGAGGGCCCCGAGACAACCCAAGCAGGCTCCAAGACGGTCCAAGAGGGGCTCGAGACAGGTAAAGGGGGCCCAAAAGCCCCAAGAGTGGCCCAAGAGAGGCAAATCGAGCTGGCCTTGACAGCCTTTCTTCGACAGGATTGCCCCTAATGCCCCCTAACAGGCTCCCGAGGCCCCTGAGAGGCTCCCACAGTCCCCCAGGACGCCCCCAAGAGGCCCAAGAGACCCCCAAGAGACCCCCCAGAGGTCCCCATACAGATCACCAACGGCCTCCCAGACGATCCGAAAATGCTCCCGAGAGACCCTCAAGAGGCAACGGAGAGGCTCCAACATGCGTATTGAGCTCAACCTGGTTCACTCTGCGCTGCTGCGCTGGGGCGGTGGCGGGGTTTCCCGCAGGCAGCTGGGTAATGACACGGAACCAAGCTCTCCTCCAAATCCTCGTGCTTGTCCTCGTCCTCCCCCTGCCTTTTCTCGCTCACCCTGCCACTTCCAGACGGAATGATAACGCAAGACGGGGGGACAGGGGAGGGGAGGGAGGGGGGGGGCCGAGGGGGGTGGAGGGCAAGGGGGCCCCTGGGCCTGGCCATCCAGGGAGGATGAGCGCGGGAAGGGGGAGGAGGGGCTGAGAAGGAGGTGGGAGGAGCCTCAGCAGCAGCAGCAGCAGCAGCAGCAGCAGCAGCAGCAGCTGCAGCAGCAGCAGCAGCAGCAGCAGGGGAACGGTGAGGAGGGAGGGCAGGGGGGGGGGGGGACGCGGGGGGGGGGGGCGGACAGGGGGGCAGGGGCGGGTGGGGAGAGTGGAGGAGCCCGCCACACCCCGGCTGGCCCGCCAGACTCCTGAGCCCTGGCGATGACCTCCCTGGTCCGCCGCACGCCGTCCGCCCGCCTGGCGGCCGCCTCAGGGGGAACCAAGCGATACCGATGCCGCCACGGTCAAGGCATTGGACAAGAAATCGTTCGATATGGAATCCAGGGTCTCGAAGCTGCTGGACCACAAATTGAGGATTGGCCCTGTGATGTCCGCGTTCACGGGCTTGTTGGGGTTAGGGGGGCCCGCCAGAACCCCGAGTGATTCTGGAGGGGGCCGTCTGGTTCTGGAGTGATTTCGGCCTCCCCCCAGTGATTCTGGAGTGATTTTCTTCGTTTTCGTTGCGCAGTTCACTGCTATCGAAGTCATCGGTGCAAGCGCGTGCCCTTAGGGGGGGGAACTGCTTGCTCGCTTGTTTGTGATGCGGACCGATTGCGATGGGGCCAGTCGTTCAGTTACCCGATCGCGATCGCTTGCGCGCGCTGCCATCGAGAAAACGATTGGGTCACTTGCCCGCTGGTGGGCGAGCGAACTTCGACGGCACACGAGGGTGTGAAGAGAGTCTCAACATGGTTGAAGGAGGGCTCCAGGAGGGCCACGAGTGCGTTCCAGAGGAACCCCCAAGAAGGCCCCAAGATGGCCCAAACGGGGTCTCGAACAGACCCTATACCCACCCCATTATGGTAAACCGCTTGCTACTAAATGCTCTTAGGACAGTGGTTTGCTTACTTCGGCCGCGAATAGCGGATAGGTTGGCGCGCATACTTGCGTTACTCATTATTCGTATCGGCGTTTGCCCTGCCCTATCGCAGACGGTAGGAGAATGAGCGCGCACGCGCGGGTGAAGTAGGCTTAGGGGGCCAAGGGGCACGCGTTGCGTCACAACATGGATACGTTTGGAAATCAGGCTGTCACCGTACACATGCACTTGGGCCCTCATGGGGCCCTCTTGGACTCTCTTGGCGCCCTCTCGGGGCCCTCTCGGGCCCCTCCAAAACCCCCCTCCGAGGGTCCCAAGAGGGCCCCAAAACGGCTCCAAGAGGGCCCCAAAGCAATATACATAGAAGGCTTTCGTGTATCTTGCTTCGGGGCCCTCTTGGAGCCGTCTTGGGACCCTCTTGGGACCTTCGGGGGGGGGGAGGGGCCCAACGGGGCCTTCTTGGGCCCCTCTAAAACCTCCCCGAGGGTCCCAAGAGGGCCCCAAGACGGCTCCAAGAGGGCCCCAAAGCAAGATACATGGAAGGCTTTCGTGTACGTATCTTGCTTTGGTGCCCTCTTGGAGCCGTCTTGGGGCCCTCCCTCCCCCTCCCGTCGACACAGTTTTCCTCAGGAGGCCCGTCTCCTAAGTGTTAGTTACCCCTGTCGCGGCGCACCCGCCACTCGATTAAAATGCACGGCACGGGAAAACGATCTACGGGGCAGTCGGCTTGTTCTTCGAGCCTAGCTTCGGGAGCCACACGCCGCAGGCGTGCGTGCGGTAGATGTTCCTACGACGCTTGGGCTGGAGCTGCTTAGCAGCCTCACCCTCAGGGTGGGCCCGCTTTCCGCGTGGCCTCGGCGGCGTCAAAACAGGATCAGGCGCAGTCCACAAGTCAACTGGCGAGCGGTGGCCGACGCTCTTGCCGCCGCGGCTCTGGGCGCCGTCGCGGCCCTCGCCATCGTCGCCGCTGACCTGGATGAGATTCGAGGCAGTCATCTTCGTCACATTCGCCAACTGTTCTCTGAGCCTGCGCCTCCTGTCCATCTCGGCACGCTCCCACGGGAAAGGCATCCACAGGTTTTCGCCCTCCCAGAGGTCGGCCTTCTCGAAGCCCGCCCCAACCATGGCTCCGTTGCGGCCCAGAGCCGACCGAAAGGGGGGCCCAAACAAAATCCCGAGGCGACTTGGGCCCCTGGCTGGTTCATCGCAGTCAGATCACTCCAACTCCCGCCTGCCCCTCTCCTCTCCTGCCCCATCCACGCCCTCACCACCCCCCCCTCGCGGGGGCATGGGGGAGGAGCGGGGGGGGAGGATGCAAACCTATCCTGGCGTCCCTGGTCCCAGGTGAGTTGCACGAGGGAGGTTGCATATTCAACGTGAGCACGCCGATCTCAGCTAACGGTACTCGCGCAAGACTCACCCTAGAAAATGCGTCGGCCGACATGGAAGGTATCTGAGAAAACCGTTGCTCCCATTCCTCTAATTCCCTCCCCCCTCCCACGGACAATTGCTTTGTCCCCCCTGCCCAGCGTTCAACCCTCCAAGGCAGCCGTCGCAATAGACGGGAACGCGCTGCTAAAGCTCACTCCTTTGCATTGTGGATCCCTCCCCAGGGCACCGCAATCACCTGAGCTTCAAAACCTGCAACGCACAACTTGGCTGCCTCTAGGGTCACGATGAGGTGACCGACTCCGCCCACTTCGTCAGGGGGCCGCAGGCGCTCTTCCACGTCTTACTCTCCTTGTGCTTCGACAGGCCGGCCTCGATGTAGCGAAAGATCTCCTTCTTCGCCTCCTCGTCGATTGACTCGTCGATCTTTTTCTGGAAGATGGGGATGCTAATGGAGACAGCCTTGGGCGGCTCCTTGTCGCCCTTCTCGCCAATGGCCACGAGTATCGTCGCGAAACCGAACGGGGTGAAGAGGATGTCGCCCTGGTTCAGGACACCTTGCTTGCAGTCGACGTGTCCGAGCACCTCCTTGACGTCCTTGCACGAGGCCAGGTACTGATTGAGAGAGCTGAGCGAAGACATTCCAGACTGGATCAGGTACGAGATGGGCATCAGCTTGAAAAACACTGCGCCTTCAATGACCATCGAGGCACATGCTACGCCTGGGAATACCACGCTGTTGAAGTCCCACACCCACGCGTACGGGTTCAAAGCAACGATGAAGGGGTGCTGGAAGAGGTCCTCGGCGCCCTCGAAAATCTGGAGCTCCGCGGTAATCCCATCGAAATCGAGGCCGCCCGTCTTGTCCAAGGTCATCTGGTACATGGCCGCGTTAGCGCTCATCTTCTTCTTGAGGTTCTCCACCTTCCTGCCCAGCTTCTCGGCGTTCTGGTCCTTCGTCTTGCGGAAGATGTCAACGAACTTGCAGTTCTCGACTTTCTCGTTCGTCCGCAAGGGCTTCGTGACATCGAGCGTCATGCCATCCTTGAACTCGAGCACGCCGTTATCACCCTCTGCGGCCTCGCTGGGGGGGCGGTGTCGCGTCGGTTCGAGGGGCCGGCGTCTAACTCGGCCCTCGCCCCTCGGGGGCCCGCCCGAGGAGAGCTCCTACAGGGCCAGCTCGCACTCAGGATCAAGCAATGTTCGAATCTCTCGCGGGGCTCTGCAAGAGCCCCCCTAAGGCTCCCCCAGGCCCTGGGCCCTCCAGGACAACGCAGCCCCCAGAGGGCCTCCCAAACCGTTTCCAAAAAATTCCCCACCACGTGTTCCTGAAAGCCCCAAGAGGGCCCCACGAGGGCCAGCTCGTACCCGAGATGTTTGAAGCACACTCTGGTCGCGCCTGGGGCCCTCTCGGGGCATTCTCGTGGCCGGCCCGATGCCCCCCCCCCGAAGTCCACGTAGCCAGCCTCCCCTCACCATAGTTGCTTTGCCCGATTGTCCTCAGCGTCGCGCACGCATGCTGCGAACGCCTTCGCGAGGGAGTCCACCATGCGGTGCTGCTCGAAGAGCTTCTGGATCTTGACCAGGGCAGCGTACTTCTTGCGGGAGGCATCGGCAGCGCTTGCCTGGACGTCGTTCTTCATGTGCTGCACGGCTGCCAAGCACTCGTCGAATTCAGCCTGCGCCGACTTGAGTGCATCGATGCTCTTGACCGCCTTTTCCTGGATCTCTGCCAAGTTCATCCTCTGGTTGTACTTCTCGATGCCGTCCCACTCCGACTTGCAGGACTCAATGGCCTTCGTCAGCTTAGACTTCGCTGCCGCATAGTCGATGCTGTCGAGGTCAGATGCGGTCCCTTGGAGTTTGGAGTAGGCCTTGTCGGACTGCGCGAACCTGTCGCCCTTCTTGTAGACGTCCAGAGCATTCAGCCGCTGCTTGAACTGGGCGCTGAACTTCTGCTTCGCACTCAGGAACTTGGAGATCGCCATCTTCCCCGTGAGCTCGACGAACTTCTCGGGCTCCTCGTCCTCCTCCTCCTCCTCACGCTCCTCCTCCTCAGCTGCAGCCGCTGCGCCATCTTCGTCATCGGCATTCTCGCTCTCCCCCAGCTGCGCCGCGCGCGTCCTCCCGCGACCCTTGATCTGCAGCGTCGGTGCGCCAAGCGACGAGCCGTTGGTCCTGGACCTCTTGCTGGTAGATGTCCGATTGCTCAAGCTCCTGCTCCTCAATCGCCGTGGTGCCCTCGCTGGGCTGGGGCTCGGTGCTCTTGGCGACGCGCGGGCCCTCTCCTGCTCTCCAGCCTGGGAGGGGACCAGGAGAGAGCAGACGCGTTGGAAGGGTGGCATCGGGCATGAGGCAGACAAAGGAGAAAGGCGTAGAAAAGGGAAGCAGCACGGGAGGCAAGAGCAGGCGCACGAGCAAAGCATCTTCGCACCCTGAGAACCTTCGAAGCCGCACCGCCTCCCAGGGCCCTCCGCCCCGCGCGCGCCAGAACGCCCTGCTGGAACTTCTCGGCGCCCCTCTCGACCAGGTCGCGGAGAGCCACGGCGCTCGCTGATGACCGAGCCTCGGAGGAGCCGTATTTCTTTACCTTCTGCGTGCTCTTGCTGTGCTCGACACACACGGGCTTGTCGACGGCCACGGTCTTCTGGCCCTTCCTGTTCTTGCGCTTCTCAACGTCGGGGTCATTGATATCCTCGTTCCACTGCTTGGCCGCCTCCTCGTCGGACAGCCCTTCCCTCATCTTGAACCACTGGATGTACGCCCTGTGGTGCAAGAAGATCACCTTCTCCTTAGTGGTAGTGCTGTCCACCGCCACCAGCTCCTCGCAGAAGTCTAGCACTTGAACACGCTGGACCTGTCTCTTCTCGTGCTTGTTCTTCGACAGCATGGCCAGGGCAATCGTCCGAAACTTCTCGGGGTCCGTATTCAGGAGGGCCATCACCCTCGACTTCAGATGGGCGGGCATTCAGGGCGCGCTCCAGCGCTTGGCACGCATTGAAGCAGTCAATGTGCAGCGGCCCCAGGCCGAACTTCTTGAACTTCGAGAACTCCGCAGTCTCCCCCCCCGAGTAAGCACAATTGGCACATCAGCTCCTCGACGTCGGCGGTGGTGCACACCTCGCTGCCGAGGTACTGCATGATCATATCCTCGTCGCTGTCCATGTCGTGGTCCTCCTGCCGCAGCGGCATCGCTCAAGTAGCTGCTATCTGGCTCGGCGACTGCCCTGGTGGCACCGCAGACTGGCTGACCTCAGAAACAGCCTGAGCCAAAACGGCTACGATCGGACGAGAGGGTCCAAGAAAAAGGTCGTGAGCAGGCGTCTTAAGTGTACCGATTTGGGCCGAAATCGGTACACTCAAGACGCCTGGTCGGCCCCCCGCGCTGGGGCCCGCGGTGGGGTCGGCTGCCGTGGCCTGCGGCTGCCATTACACTGGCGGCTTCGTCCAGCGGTGAAGGGCGCCCGCCGTTGTGTCTCACATGTCTGTATGGATTTTGCTTCGCAACTGTTCCGATTCCGATTCCGATAGCCCCCGATGGGCCACTTGAGTCCACTTGGCCCCCGGTGGGCCACTTGAGTCCCCCGATGGGCCACTTGAGTCCTCTCAGCCAGAGCCCGACGGGCCACTGGACTCAACATATGGCGGGATACTGGAGTCAAGGCGCGACAATCCACTGACGACGACGACGACGACGACGAACGGAGAGGTTACCATTTGGCCCCCCTCCCTCCGTTACCATTTGTCCCCCCTGCCCCCCGTTACTGGTTGTGCACCCCCTCCCTCTGTTACTAGTTGTCCCTCCCCCTTATGTTACGATTTGTCCCCCCTCCCTCTGTTACCATGTGGCCTCCCTCCCTCTGTTACCATTTGCCCCCTACCTCTTGGAGCCCCTCATGGCTTTGCGCGAGCCCGAGTGGAAGCAAGAACGCACGATGAAGCAAGACAAGACGACGAGAGACGATGGTGATGCTTACATACCATGAAAAGTACAAAAGAAGTTAAGGTTGGAGAGGATCCCAAGGGGTGTCGGAGTGATTTCGAATGGTTTCGGAGTGATTTCGAATGATTTCGGAGTGATTTCGGAGTGAGTTCGGAGTGATTTCGAGTGATTTCGGAGAGGCTGGAGTGATTTCGGAGTGATTTCGAGTGATTTCGGAGAGGCTGGAGTGATTTCGGAGTGATTTCGGAGTGATTTCGAGTGATTTCGGAGAGGCTCGCAGATGCTAGAGTGTATGAGGAGTGATTTCGAGCTGTTTGGTATTGCATGTTGCCCTAGCGCATAAGGAAAATAACAGAAACAAGTGCATGCACATTGAAACCCGAGAGACTCTTTCAACGGGCGGTAGTGCCAGGAGAGCAGCATGGCTAGTCACGGTCTGCTGCGGAGACAGGACCACCTCTGAACAAGGCCATGCAGAGAAGTGCGTCGGGGGTCGGGGTCAGTGTGAGAGGGCGAGCGGGGTATGGACGAGCGGGTGTGGAGAAGGGATCAGAGAAGCACCGAGCACTTGGAGCGGGGCCCAGCGAGGAGGCGCAGCAGCATGGCAGCGGCGGATACCTTGTCTCACATTTTCAACTCAAGCTTTCAGCATATGGTATAGTTCTGGACTGTTTGGCCACTGCGTGCAAGTCGCGTGGGAAAACACCCCCGCGGCGCCCGATGCAAAACTGGAGTGATGGAGGGGGCGCTAAACCTATCCGCAACGACCAAGCGCACCGTCACCCAGCGCGCGGTTCCAGAACTCCTGAGCCGAACAACCCCCAGGCCAGTCTCACGTCTGGCCGTACTTGTTGGCGAGCCTCTGGTAGTCGGTGCCCGTGTACGCTGCGCAATGTTTGGTGAGCTTGCCAACCTTCGAGTGTTGCTGGAGCTGGAACTTCACTAAGTTAGTGTTGATGCGCTTGAGGATCGCGATCTCCTTGTTCTTCTCCTTGATGACCCTCTGCAGCTCGCGCTCCCTCGGGGTTAGCACCATCTGCTCCAGCAGGGGCGCTGCTACTCGGGCCTGCGCCAGGGACAGCGGGTCGACCCAATTGGCGTCGGGACAACCAACACCGCGACGAACGCTTGAGTCGAAAACAGCTCTGTGAGGATGATGCGGATGATGATGAGTGTAATTGTGGTGAGGACGACGAACAGGTGACCGTCGAAAGTGAAATTAACGCCAAACGCATGCTGGGGAGCAAGGGGCCATCGAATCGCACAGTAGAGTACCCCGGGACTTGGCCCAAATACCCCAGAAGACATCAGGCCAGGGGACTCGAGCACCCAAAGCCGACACTTTGCATGACAGACACATGCGATGTGATGGTGACGCTACGGACAGTGAGAATGATGACGAAGGTAATGACGGCCAAAACACATGCGCACTCAATCCATACTCCCACGCTGCAACACACATGAGGCCGATGATGAGGGTGACGGTGAGGGTGATGAATATCCGAGTGGACTACGACATACGGCGACGATAGAGGCGCGCTCATTCAGCCAGACAGCTCAACATCACAAGTAGCAGTTCGCAAGTAGCCACGCCCTCTGGTCTTCCAGAGGAATCTCTAAAGCCCGACTCACGTGGGCAGCCCTGCCCATGTGTCGGCCCATCTCCTGCCACACGGCCAGATAAGCAATGGGCTGGTAGATGCCCAGATCAGCGCATTGAGCAGCCATCGCGTTCCGCCTTCTAGCACAGTTCGGGTGGCTGTCGCACTTCAGCCGATATCGGAAATATCCCGAGATCGCCATGCGATCTTCAGTGGCGAGGCGCTGGCCCCCGATAAACTCAGGGATTTCAGGGGCGGGGCCGGCCACGTCCTCGACCTCTGGCGCCAGCATCTCGTCAGAGGTACTCGAGCTCGAGCTGCTGGAACTCGATGAGGAGCTCGAAGACGAGCTGCTCGAGGACGAAGACAAGTCAGACTTTGGCGCCTCGTCGCCAATAGGCCCGCCAGATTCCGAGCCGTCCTCCAAGGCAGCAGGCTCGGGCCCCCCGCCAGGGGCAATCGCGTCGCCGTCTTCTACGGCTTCAGGGAGGTCTAATTCTGCAATCACGTCCTCGATCTGTTCCCCTTGTAGAATCCGCCTGTACATCTTCGCTGACAGTCCAGGGGGAACGATGCTCCCTCGGAGCAAGTTCTTGTAGTAATCGATCGGGGCATCGCTGCGCATCTCCGCCAAGCCCTGCCCCACCAAGGTGTCCCACGACAGCAAGCACTGGAGATACTCTCGGCGGGAACTCACTTTCCGAATGCCGTACTCTGTCAAGGGGGCACCCTCAGACTTGTGGACGACCAATGTGTCTGACATGACAAAGCCTCGCCTGTTGAGTTCCTTCATGATCACAAGGGGCGGGCACTGTGAATCGGCCAATGCCATAGTTGGTCGAGCCAGGGAGCACGCCTTCAAATCAAGGCAACCAGGCATGTCGTGGTTTCTCGCAACCCCCCATGCATACAACTCCTCCATGAGATTCGCCCATGGGGCAGTTGCGACGAGATCAGTCCGAAGTCCATCGCCATCAGGGTATATGATCGCGCCAGCCCCGCGGTCGGGACCCCAGAACGCATATGTCTGAATGGCTAGTTCAAATATCGGCTTCCGTACTTGCGCTCTGATGGGGTTGACCGCGAGCCATGGCCTCGTCACAACTTTCAAGACTTCGAACACGAAGGGGTCGTCGTTGTCTGGGACCGCGACGCTGTAGAAGCAGCGGGGGTGAATCACGGCGTCCAGGTAGCTCTTCTTCAAGCTTGCCCCCTGGTCGGCAGGCAGGGGGGGACCCCCGTGGGGCTCGACCAGCGCTGCATCGCGCCCAGGTGACGGGGGAAGGCCATCGCCGCCGTCGCCAGCACCTCCGTCGCCCACTGGTGGTCCCACGCCAGCGTCAGCGCCATCTTCAATGTCCGCAATCGCAATCGCGGCTGCAGCAGCGTCCCCTGTCATGATCTCTGCCCAATCGAAATGGTTGAACTCGCCGAGGCGGTATACTCGCTGAATGCACTGACGCAGCGGCTGCTTGACGCGCTTCAGGAACAACTTACTTTTCGTCTGCAGTACCCTCGTCGCGTGTCGAAACTCGCAATCTAGACACGCTTCCCCCTCGGGGCAGTCCTCGAGCATCGCCACGACATCCAGGTTTTGCCAGATCCTGTTGGAGGATAGTAACCACGGCAAGCGGGAGACGCCGCCGCGAGTTTTGCCGAGTTTGGTTGACCTGCGGTAGCCTTCAGCAACCTGGGATGACAGCGGGATCCTGCGGAAGGCTTCGACCTGCTCCTCCAGGCGGCTTGGGACGTCGCCGCCGCTGCCCTCGTCAGCGATCCTCCTGATACCCTGCTCGAACTCGTCCATGAGCAAAACCGTCATTCTGTGATGGTCTCGCCGAGGAATCACTTCCCACTGTTGGATCATAGATTGGGCGACCGCCTGGTCCGTGGCATTAGCGAACGTATATGGCACCATATCAACCCAACCGAACTTTTCCTTGAACTCGGGCAGGAAGCGCCTCAGGCAAAATGTCAAGTCACTGAATACGGCCTCGTCGCCCCCAACGTCGCCGACCACCAGGGTTTCTGCCGTGCGAGTGAGCTCTGTCCTCAAGTCATGAACCCTCTCAGATGCCTCGTGGAGCCGTCGGCCCAGCATCTCGCACTTGACGCTCTTCCCCTTCATCAGCGCTTCCTGGTGGGCAGGGTGTGGGCAGGCTGCCGCCCAAGTTCTGAACCGATCGATCGGCTTCGCCATCATGGTGAAGCCGCTCACCCAACGCCAGAAATGGCTGTTACCCTTGTGCTTCAGAACCTCGTTGAAGTCCTGCGCGTCCTGGAGCGCACCGAGCACGTGCGGCCTGAAAAAAGAACATATGTTGCGTAGCCTGCTCAGCGAAACAACGACATCCAGGAACGTCTCGGACCTCCACTTGGCGAACGACGCAGAGAAGTATCTCAACAGTTTCGAAAAGTCACCATGCCCATTTGTTTTCAACCAGACCACGAGCGCCTCACGATAACTATCGTTTCGAAAGAACCTGCAGTGGGCTCGAAGAGTGTTCAAAATATTCGGCCACTCCTCCAGAGCCTGCAGCGATGCCTTCAGGCACCCAGAAATGAGATGATGCCAATCGGGAACGGCCACGCAAAACTCCAGCAGCCTACTGTATGACGCAAACATTGCCGAAACTTGAAGCCCCAGCTTGCTCGCAAAGACGGTCAGACAGTTCCCCAGATCTGCGATCAGACGCTCGTGGCCCATGTCGGTTGTAATCGACAAGCAGTCTTCCAGAACATGTTCAAGCGTTTCCATGCGAGGACCCGCAATCAGCCAAAGCTGCCACAAAAGTGCAAATGCCTTGTCCATTGCCCCTTGGTAGCCGTGGCCCAAGCACACGCCTGGCAACAAATGCCCCAACACTGATGCGCCAGGGATAAATATGTCGCACAAGCTCCCCATGATCTCTTCCCCCGAGTTCGGACTCGAGTCGGTGTACAAGTGGATGGTCCGACGCCCTACTCTGGGCCGGCTCCATGGCCCAACGCTCAACATCCGCCTCTCGATGCTCATCACGGCCATGTCCAACCTCGGACGCGCAGCGTACAGCTGCGCTCTGCTGGGATAAGAGAACCCGTTGTTGAACAACTCAGCGAGCATGTCCTCGTAGACGCGCGGGTAATGAGCTTTGAACGTAGCTTCGCTCTGCTTCTCCAAGTCCTTGAACTTTCTCAAAAAATGCCGTGCACCGAATGAAGCGTAACATATGCATCGACGACTGGGTTGTGCGACGATCGCCGTTGCCAAATTCGGCAACGTCCCTCCAGTCATCTGGTGCCGAATCCGACGCTGAAGCTTCATGTTCGCATCCTTTACTGCGAGACAAATACGATGCGATGTCCGCTCGGCTGGGCTTCGATGTAAAAGGGAAGATCACACTTCTATTGCGCATTGAGAGTGGGACGATGCAGCACTCGTCAGTAAGCCCTGAAACGATACAACGACCTAGTACCACTGATGTAATAAGGATCTCTGACACTGGCAAACCGACCCTCTGCAAGAACGCGGGAAGGCCAACTTCACGACGAATCGCCCGTTGTACCTGTCCAAGGCTCACACGACCCGCTGAACCAGGCAATAGTTGCGGTGCTGGGCTGGCAAGACCCTCAATGTACGGATGTTCGAGCAGGCCTGCGTGATTGCAGTACCTGCGCCGCCACAAATCTGATCTGACAAGGGTACGCGCATCACTCAACTCCGACGTCGACTCTGAGAACCTCCAGTTTGAAACAACGACGCCCAACAAATATTTATCATCAGACGCTGGCAGCGGATCCTGGAAGAGCCCATTGTGCACATAATACAACGTATCTGAATCCGATGGCTCAGGCTTGCCGCAATCCCCTAAAATAGCAACTGCAAACCGAGGGCCATGGTCTCGTAAGATACATTGCCTCCTCGCGCGCTTTGCTCCACTGGGCTGGAGAAGCTCAGGCGACGAAGTCGGGTGCGGGCACAGCACCTCTGAGTCTGAACTCATGTGGGCCAAAATGGCTGCGGACGAAGGATCGAGTTGCGTCGAACATTGTTTTGTGAGCATTATGCCAACAATCGCCCTTACGATGACGACGGCCACGACGATGTCGGTTGTGGTGGGGCAACTCAATACGGCCAGGAACATGCTCATGCACAATGCTGTGATGCACCGACCCCCAGTAGAAATATCATCAGGGACCGTGCAATGCCAACTCTTTCCAAACAGCCCACAAGGGAGGGAACGACTTTAGAAACTTCCGCCCTCGCAGGGGGCAACTCCAACGTCGGCGGGGTCGAACTTACCCCACATTACGTTCGAACATCATTCCGCATGGCCGAAGGCCCTTCAAGGCTGAAGCAGTTCTACTTTCGCATTACAAGAAAGCCTTCAAGGCAAGGGGCAAGGAGAGAAGGGAGGAGCGAGAGGGAGGATAAAGGAGAAGGAGAGGGAGAGGGATAGGAAGCTGAGACAGAAATAATGATAATATTTTCCTATATCCCCACGCCCCCCCCCCACCTACAGGAATCACTCCTGGCCTCCCTGGGCCTCCCCAAACCCCTAAGCGCGGACTTTACAATTGGCCCTCTCCAGGGTCTGAAGCCTCCTGGGCATATTCCTTAACGCATCGTACTCTCCGGACCTCTCCGGGGTGCGTTCTGACCAGAATTCCGAGGCGATCCCGGCAGTGGTGACGAGGGCCTCCCAGGAAGCCCACGAAGGCGAGAAGGAGGCAAGGGAGCGGGCATCGGTACCAGTTCCTGCTGTGAGCCTCGGCGGACTGGCGCACGCGCTGGCCGAGCTGCTCGGACTCCGCCTGGAGCCTCAGCACGCCCTCCCGTTCCTCGGAAGCCCACAATGGACGCACGCGACCAACCACGTACATGAATACGGGCCCCCAATCCGCGAGACCAGCCTCGTGGAACGTTCGCGCAACGTGCACGTTCGAAACCAACGGAGATGCATGTACGTACGTGTACGTCCTTCTGTCGCCCCAGAAGAGCAAGCGCGGGCAGGACGGACAGCGGCAGGAGGGACACGGGGCTGGAGGACGGGCAGGCAGGCAGGGCGGCCAGAGCACGCTCATTCCTCCGTCCATCCCTCCTCCTCCTCCTCCTCCTCCTCCTCCTCCTCCTCCTCCTCCTCCTCCTCCTCCTCCTCCTCCTCACCACCACCACCACCACCACCACCACCACCACCACCACCACCACCACCACCACCACCCCACCACCACCACCACACCACCACCACCACACCACCACCACCACCACCACCACCACCACCACCACCACCACCACCACCACCACCACCACCACCACCACCACCACCACCACCACCACCACCACCACCACCACCACCACCTCCTCGCCCTCGCTCCTCGTTCGTCCTCCTACCTCTCCTCTTTCTGCTCCTGCTCCTGGAAGAGGAGGAGGAGGAGGAGGAGGAGGAGGAGGAGGAGGAGGCGGAGGCGGAGGAGGAGGAGGAGAATTGCGTAAGGGAGGGAGGGAGATGGAGGGAGGGAGAGAGGGAGGGAGAGGGATGGCCAGCGTGGCAACGCGAGCCTGGTGCCATGCTTCCCCCCCTTTTCTGGCCAAGCGCCCCCCGAAAGCTCCCGCTCCAGCGCGGCCAGGTCGCCCCTGAGGTCCTCGCACAGGAGGGGTGGGGCGGCTCGCGGAACGGCTCCACATCGTCATCCTGGCCTTCCTCCTTATCATGATGCTCCTCCTTCCCCCTTGCCTCGCTCTTCCCGATCCCTCCTCGCAAAGCCCTGTGTTCCCTCCCCCATTCCAGTTCCTCCAAATATCCCTCATCCGTTCTCCTCCGTCCCTCCTCGCTCATTCCTCCTTCCTCCTCCAAATCCTCCTCCTCCTTCTTCTCCTCCTCCTCCTACCATTCCTCCTCCTCCTCCTCCTTCTCCTCCTCCTCTTCCTCCTATTCCTCCTCCGCCTCCTCCTCCATTCTTTTTCCTTATGGATAGCCTCTCCCTGTCGCACCCAGAAGCCAGTGTTTAGGGCGGGCTGGGCGTCTCGCCTGAGACGCCCTCAACATGTATGACTCTGAAGCTTCAAAAATGGCAGCTGTTTCACACATTGAAGGTGGGTCGTTTTCAACATGTGGTTCTGCGCACATTCGTTAAACATTTCATTTCAGAGGTTTCACGGATTGATGGCGGGTGGTTTTCAAAGTGTGGCTCTCGCCTCAGCACCGCGCACATTCGTTTTGAAACTTTGCAAGGCATTCACGAATTGAGGGCGGGTGGTTTTCAAAGTGTGGCTCTCGCCCTAGCGCCGCGCACATTCGATTTAAACGCGTGAAACAGTGTTTCACGGATTGAGGGCGGGTCGTTTCCACAATGCGGCTCTCACCTTAGCGCCGCGCACATTCGTTTTGAAACTTTGCAAGGCATTCACGAACTGAGGGCGGGCGGTTTTCAAAGTGTGGCTCTCGCCCTAGCGCCGCGCACATTCGTTTAAACACGTGCAAAGTTTCACGGATTGAGGGCGGGTCGTTTCCACAATGCGGCTCCCACCTCAGCGCCACGCACATTCGTTGAAAACTTTGCAAGGACTTCACGGATTGAGGACGGTTTCTTTTCAACATGTGGCTCTCGCCTTAGCGCCGCGCATATTCGTTTTTTGTTCAAAAGATGAAGAGTTTCAGGGATTCCCATGATCAGCGCACCAACGGCAACAGTGATGATGCTTCGCGGTGTTGAAGTCCCAAAGACGGCTTTCTGGTAGGAGTCCTGATCATCAAGACGCAGCAGTCAGGTTGATCCATGGCGTTGAAATTCCGAGAACACTGTTTTAGCATGCTTCAGAGTCTTCAAACGGATGCTTTCCAACGAAGCAGTTCCCTCAATGAAGATGAACCGTTGTAGGGGTCTCTGAAGAGGGAGCTTGGAGGGAGGGTTAATTCCAACATCGATGATGACTCTTGGGTTTACAGTGGTCCTTCTCCTCCCTCCTCTTCCTCCTCCTCCTCCGCCTCCTCCTCCTCCCCCATCCTCCCCCATCCTCCCGGTTCCCAAGGAGCAGGAGGACGAGGAGGACGAGAAGGTACAGGGGAGCGAGGAGGCAGAGGCGGGCAGACGGAGATGGAACAGAGGAAGGAGAGGTAGGAGCCCCGGACACCCTGGCGGGGCCAACATCATCCCTGCCCCTGCTGCTGGCAGGAGCCCGATGGCCTTCCAGACCTCCAAGAGGGCGCGCTGAAGTCCCCGAGGTCTGAGCGCTGGCCCACCTCTCTGCCCTTTGGCGGCGCCGGCGGCGGAGTGGGGCCACGAACACCGCGGTGTGCTCGGTGCGTGGCTATCCGAGCTCTCGACCTCCTTGCGACGGCCAGCCCACCTCGCCAACCCCGTACGCTCACGCCTCCCCGGCCACAAGCGATGACATCCGCGGGGCTGCCCTCCTCGCCTCGCCGCGGTCGATCCAGCCTCCCACACGCTTCGGGTGTTGTGCCCGAAGGGGGGGGCAGGACGAGGGAGATCAGCGTATCATGGCCCGAAGCACCTGCGCGGACGAGGGGGGTGGGGGCAGGGACCGCGCTGAAAGAAAACGATGGGGCCATGACATGTGGGAGAATTCAGAGCCCCAGCCATGCACAAACTTGGAAGACGGGCGCGGCAAAACTTCGCCCGGGACCAGCCTTTCACCACGGGCCGTTCTAGAGTCTAGATGGCCAGCGGGCCACACAGAGGCCCAGACGTAGGAAAAAGAAAAACCCGCAGTCGCGACGTTCCGCCTGACGCTCGAAGTCCCGGGAGGAGGCTCAGCAGGGATGAGGAGCAGGTCCAGAGAGGTCTAGGTCCAGAGAGTTCCCAGGGCCCTCTCCGGCCTCTTGTCGTTCCCATCGTTTCCCCTTACCATCTCGTGTTTCTGCCCCCTCTCCTGGCGACGGTCAGGAGAAGGGCTACTTACACTATGGTATCGACGATCATGTCGGAGCAGGGCGAGTTGAGACGACGGCATCTCAAAGTCTGTCCCCGGACCCCTCCAGGGGTCCAAACGCACCAGCTTTCCGAGCTGCGTCCAGCCGCCTAGGGGGCCTCCCGAAGGCCAACTGCCGCTGTCTCCAGTCGCCCCCCCCGACAGTCCTGACACTGCCACCACCCTGAGCCCTGCGCCAGGAGGGCGGCCTGCAAGGTCCTCGAGGCGCTCGCGCTCGCGGAGCAGCGCCTGCATGCCGCGCTGCGCTCCCGCGTGGGACGCCTGGGTCGCGCCCTTGCGCCACGCGAGCAGCCTGGCGTGGGGCTCCGCGAAAATGTCGTCGAGGCAGTCGCTGGCTCCCGCCTGAAGGCCGGGAGGGGAATCGAGGATCGATGGTCCTAGTAGGTGTTGGGTTGGGTCCTTTTGTGGTGTTGGGTCCCCGTTTTGAAGAGACAGCGCCCCGCGTCGCCTCTCCTCTCCTCTTCTTGGCGCCATAGGGAGCTCCACCGAAGGCCCCAATGGCTGTGTTCACATACGTCTCGCGCCACACAGTACGGCGCTTCGTGGCCCCATAGAGTGCCACCGAAGGCCCCAGCGGGGGCGATCACATGCGTAACGTCCCGCGCCACCCAGTACGACTCTTCGTGGCCCCATTGGGGGCTCCACAGAAGGCCCCAATGGCTATGATCACATGAATCACGCGCCACCCATAACTGGCTGTGATCACATCCGTCCCGCGCCACCCAGTACGGTGCTTCGTGGCCCCACAAAGAGCTCCACCGACGGACTCAGCGGCTATGATCACATGCGTCCCGCGCCACCCAGTACGGCGTTTTGTGGCCCCATAGAGAGCTCTGCCCCAGTTGCTGTGATCGAATGCGCCTCATAGGAAACTCCCCTGAAGTCCCCAGCGGCTGTGATCACATGCGTCCCGCGCCACACACTACGGCGTTTTGTGGCCCCATCGGGAACTCCACCGAAGGCCCTAATGGCTATGACAACACACGTGTCCCGCTTCGTGGCCCCAAACGGAGCTCCACCGAAAGCCCCAGAGGCGACGTTCGCATGCGTCCCCCCCCCGCCAATGTCGGTATACTACTCACACGCTGTGTGCCGTTAGCGCCTCGGCAAGCCGCCTGTTCCCGCAAACCGCCTGCTCGACATGGCCGCCTGTGCCCGCCTTCCCGACCCGCCCGTTGGGGCTTACCCGCAGGATCTGCCCGTCTGGTTCTACCTCATGCTTTCTGCTCCTAGCCCCCCCCTGCCACTCTCACTCTTTCTCCCTCTCGTGCTCCATCCTCTTCCCTCCTCCTTGTCCCTTCCTCCCATCCGTCCTCCCTTCCCCTACCTACTCGGCTGCACGTCATACACGTCGCAGGTCAGACAAGACGAAAAGGGCGGGTATCGAGGGCTGGGAATATACGGATTGAATGGCATACGAAAGAAACCGAACAGTCTTAAAATGAATGTATGTTGTTATTGGTGGTGTTGTTGTTGGTGTTGCTGATGTTGTCGAGTTCTCATTTCTAACAATGATCAGGTTTGATCCCACCCAATTCCGGTAACCGCTGTATGTTTCAATTGAAGTGGTCCCCCCGGTGCTCGCCCCCCTATATCTGTTATCAGGGATTAATTGGTGCCACCAAACTGTGTAGTTGGACCCCAGAGTTACAACAACAACGTCGCCCGCGTGATACTCCCCGATAATAGATTCAAACATCGCGCTCTCGCGCGGGACTTCCTCTGAAGTGCAGGAATCGCGCTCTCGCATGAGATTTCCTCGCAGTGTATTCTCACGCCGGGCCCTGGACACTCAGGAATCATGCTCTCGCTCTGGCCTTTCCAAATATTTACTTGGGAATCGCGCTATCGCTCGAGCACTCTTCGCGATTCATGCAAGACGCACGCTTCAACAACCCGCCTGCTCGACATGGCCACTTGGGCCCGCCTTCCCGACCCACGCGTTGGAGCCACCCGCGCGATCGACCCGTCTGGTTCTGCCACGTGCTTTCTGGTCCTAGCCCCCCTCCTGCCAAGTCGTGATCCATCATTATCCTTCCCCCTTCTGTCGGTCCTGTCTTTTTTGGTTTCAAGTGGTGCGCCAATTACACGCGGCAGGTAAAGAAGATATACCACCAGGGGAGTACGACCGAAAACGAAGAGGATGGGTACCGAGGGTGTGAGATTTACGTTTTCAACGGCATGAGAAAAGGTGAGAGCGAACTGTCTCAAAATGAAAATTTAATTCTCACTTCTAAACAAAAAGTATTGTTGATCCCCCCTCTGGCAACCATTGTTTTTTTAATGAAGTCCCCCCTAGTGCTCGCACCCTGTTTTCTGCACACGTTCCAAATCTATAAAAAACAAGGGAAAGCGAGGTGCCACCCAACTGGGACACTGGCCCCCGAGGTACGACAACAACAACAAACATAATAATTTGAAGACTGCTCGCTTTTACTTGACCGCGCCCCACTCAACACGTATATCGCAAACCCTCGATACCCGCTCTCTTCATCTTCGACCGTACTCCCGCGGGGTTACATCTTCCTTGCCTGCCACGCAAATTTAGCGCAGCCTCTAAAACAGAGCAAGAGAGGACGGATGGGGGAGGGAGAAGCATGGAGCACACGAGAGGGCCTCTCGGAGTAAATCGTGAGGAAGTATCGAGCGGGAGCCCTTGTCATCGTGGCTGCGCCTCTGCGGGCTGGGGCCTCCATGGGCTGTGTCGGGGGGCCTCTGGGAAGCGCGTTGGGGCCTGTGTGGGCGCGCTTGGGGCCTCTGTGGGCTGGGGCCTGTGTGGGCGCGGTTGGAGCCTCTGTGGGCTGCTTTGGGGGGCATCAGTGGGCAGCGCGCTGGGGTCTCTGTGGGCTGGGTCCTCTGTGGGCGCGCACGGGGCCTCTGTGGGCTGTGTCGGGAGGCCTCAGTGAGCATCGCGCTTGGGCCTCAGTGGGCGCGCTTGGGGCCTCTGTGGGCTGGGGCCTCTGTGGGCTGTGTCGGGGGCCTCGGTTGGCAGCGCGCTGGGGCCTCTGTGGGCGCGCTTGGGGCCTCTGTGAGCTGGGGCCTCTGTGGGCGCGCTTGGGGCCTCTGTGGGCTGTGTTGGGGGCCTCAGTGGGCAGCGCGCCAGGGCATCTGTTGGCGCGCTTGGAGCCTCTGCCGGCTGGGGCTTCTGTGGGCGCGCTTGGGTCCTCTGCAGGCTGTGTCCGAGGGCCTCGGTGGGCAGCGTGCTGGAACTTCTGTTGGCGCGCGGGGGCCTCTGCGGGCAGTGTTCGAGGGCCTCAGTGGGCAGCGTGCTGGGGCCCCTGTGGGCGTGCTTGAGCTTCTGTTGGCTGTGTCCGAAGGCCTACATGAGCAGCGTGCTGGGGCCTCTGTGGTTCGGGGGCCTCCCTGGCCAGGGTGTAGGAGTACATTGCGAGGGCGTGTCGAGCGGGAGACCCTGTCGTCGCAAGTGGGCCTCCGGCGCCAGTATCGAACGGGGGCCCTTGTCGTCGCGGCTGGGCCTCCACCGACTTGACTGAATGACGAGGGCGTCTCGAGCGAGAGCGCCACTCTTGAGTACGGGGGCCTCTCTGGCAAGGGCCTCTGCGAATACATCTTGAGAAAATATCAAAAGGAAGCCCTTGTCGTCGTTGGGCCTCGAGCAAGTTGACTGAATCGCGAGAAAGTCTCGAGCGAGAGCGCAGTTCCTGAGTTCGGGGGCCTTCCTGGCCAGGGGCTCTCGGAGCAAATCGTGCGGAAGTATCAAGCAGGCGCCCTTGTCGTCGTGGCTGGGCCTCCGACAACTTGACCGGAATGCGAGGAAGTCTCGAGCGAGAACGCCGTTCCTGAGTTCGGGGGCCTCTCTAGGCAGGGCGTCTCGGGGTAAGTTGTGAGGACGTATCGAGCGGGAGCCGTTGTCGTTGTAGGCGGGCCTCCAAGGGCACACATCTACACTCAAGACACAGCTCGCGCGGGAGCCCCACTTTCAGAGAAAGTGTAGCTGGCGTCGAGGCGAGAGCGCGCGAAATCGCTTTCGGATATCCATAATAGTTATTAGTGTCAAACAACAACAACAACAACAACAACAATCATTTTACCCGAACGCTCAGTGTTCTCACCAGTGCCAGGGTTTTCATGCGACGCGAGACAATACCCCCACTTCGTGGGGGGGCAGTTCAAGCTCTACCAAATATCCAAACGACTCTTCGCGACCACCCAAACCCAGCTTCCCGCCCTATGACGTTGGGACACTTCACTTCGTGGCGTGCGGACGACCGTGGCTACTACACTGGCGTGGGGTACACACCCACAGAACTTGGTCACTTATTCGGGGCGCGCGTGTGCCCAGCATCCTGCAATTGTGACATACAATACATGACACAGACAGACAGAGAGAGAGACAGAGAGCAGACAGAGAGAGAGACAGAGAGAGCGGAGTTGGTCACATTTTTGGGGCAAGTTCCTGAGATCGTCGTGTTTTTTGTTGGTCTTGCGCGCGCGAATGTCCACTTTACTTTTTTTTGCAAGGGAGTATTGAAATTTGATTATGTTAGAACAAGAAAAAGTAGCTCGCGCGAGCTCATGTAACATAAATGTTGAAAAACCATTGGTTTTGTGGGAGTCGGACAGCGCGCGCGGGATGAAATTTGGACATTTTTTTTTGAAAAACCATTGGGTTTTTGATGTTTTTATGTTGAAATCGTTACGAAACCTAAGGTTCTGGAAGGATTTCGTCTTGCGCGCGCGAATGTCCACTTTACCTTATTTTTTGCAAGGGATTATTGAAATTTGATTATGTTAGAACAAGAAAAAGTAGCTCGCGCGAGCTCATGTAACATAAATGTTGAAAAACCATTGGTTTTGTGGGATTCGGACAGCGCGCGCGGAAGGACATTTTGACAATTTTTTCTTAAAAAACCATTGGGTTTTTGATGTTTTTATGTTAAAATCGTTACGAAACCTAAGGTTTTGGAAGGATTTCGTCTTGCGCGCACGAATGTCCACTTTACCTTATTTTTTGCAAGGGATTCTTGCAATTTGATCAAGTAAGAACAAGAATTTTCATTTTCTATTGTTTTTTGCAAGGGAAAACGAGCGTCAACAAAAAACCGGATCCGGACATAATCCACTTTTCTGAAGCTTTCGCGAAAAAATGATGAAAATGTAGCTGCGGCCTAGGCGCGGCGCAGAGGTCGCGCACCAGGGGTCCCAACAATAATAATTCTTTAGAAGGAATAATGTTCAACAACAACAACAACAACAACAGCAGCAACAACAACAACAACATCAACAACAACAACAACAACAACAACAACCACAACAATAACAACACCAACAACAACAACAACAGCAGCAACAACAACAACACCAACAACAACAGCAACCATAACCACAACCACAACAACAACAACAACACCAACAACAACAATACCAACAACAACACCAACAACAACAGCAACAACAACACCAATAGCAACAACAAAGGTTCCCTCCTGACAACTCCTCATGATGTATTTCAAATGCGCGCTCTCGCGCGGGACCTCCTCATAATGTATACAGGAATAGCGCTCTCGCGTGGAGCTTCCTCGCAATTTACTCAGGCGTCGCACCTCCAACACTGAGGAATCACACTGTCGCTCAAGCCTTTCGCACGATTCAGGTTGGAATCGCGCTATCGCGCGATTCATGCTCACGCTTCAGCAACCTGGCTGCTCGACCTGGCCGCCCTGGCCCACCTTCCCGACCCGCCCATTGGGGTCTACCCGCGCGATGGGCCCGTCTGGTTCTGCCACCTGCTTTCTGGTCCTAGCCCTCCTCCCCTCATGAACTTCGCCCCCTCAGGCTTCGCCGCCCGTCTCCTGGGGCTCAAACCATTTGTGCTTCATGCATGCTCCTATAGATTACCCCTCTCCTGAGGTTCAAATCCGGCGTGTTTTACGTTTGTTCCCAAAGAGTGCCCCACGACTTGGGCTCGAATCCTTTGTGTTTTACGTGTGTTCCAACGTATAATTCCCTTCGACTGGGGCTCGAATTGAAGAGACGAGCTCCTGACTCCTGACCCGCGTCGCACACCCTGCATAGGCCGCCTGGCCCCAAGGGGCCCCGTGTTTCCTGGGGATCCCGCCTCGCGTCTTCGACGAGTGACGACTGCATCGCGGCCGCCGCCAGGCCCCAGGGGTGCTGGTGCTTCCTGGGTATCCCGCCCCGCGCTCGGGCGGCGCGCACCAGGGGGGCGGGTGGGAGGGGGGAAGGCTTCCTGGAAGGAGGCTGCTTCTTAGAATCTTAAAAGGCGCCGGCCCTACATCTGCAGTCAAGACCGCCCCTTCTAAGAAGCAGGGGTACTTCCAAGAAGCCCTCCCCCCTCCTCCTACCAGCCTCTGCGCGTGGCCGAGCGTTCTCGGGTGGAGATCGCTATCGCTGGAAGCAAAATGATGTCGCTGTTTTGCTTCTGCGCTTCTGCCCCTCTGGGGCCTCACGGGTCCTGCAGGAAGTGGAGGGCGGCTGGCGGGGGGGGGGGGGGACAACTGCACCTCGGCCGCACGCCGGCTGCCTGTCTTGGGCGCCTCTCGGGACGCCGCAGGCGAAATCCCGTGCCATCGAGGGGAGCGTCTCTGGCGTGGCGCCGGAGCCGGCCTCAGGCGGTGGTTTCCCGGACGCCATTTGTCCCCAACTCTTGCGTGGCAGCTCCTGGGAGTCCTTCGCAAGAACGTTTCAACAGGCCACGAGGCCCGAGAGAAGCCATCGAGCCGGGGTAAGCTGACCCGAAGCTAAGCGGGCCTCGGCGGAATTGTGCTGCATCGGGCTGGTTTTCGACCACGGATGTACCAGCGCCGATGCTGAATCAAACCTCCCAGGAGCTGCATCCTAACAACTCCCCCTTGTCGGACAGGCCGGCTGCAGGCCGAGAGGACACCGCGGGAGAGGAACCGCTGACCACGCCAATCTCCCGGGGAACGCGAGCAACCCCCCCAGGAGCTGTCGGAGAACCGGGTGTCAAGTTTGAATGCAGATCGGATCAGGCACCCCCATGGGCAATCATTCCTGGACGCCTCCCCGGCACCGGCGTGCCATAGGATCCACCCGAAACCGCGAGTTCGTATCACCGCTCGTCCCTCAAAGTCGGGGGTGTTCGAAGTCTTAGCTTGCGGGGGTGGGCAGAGCCCACTTCAGCAAGAGAACAGTCAGTGAAAACGACCCAGGACCAAACCTTGCGGGCGCAGGCCCAGAACATGCGCCACAACATCCTCTAGAGAATCGAACAAGAGCAATTCGCTGATCGACTCAGCAAGTTGGGGTTTCTATTAACCGTCGAAGCGTATAACAACTTCGTGCTGCGCCCGCCAGCGGAGGAGAAGGGAGGAGAAGGAGGAGAAGCGCCTGGAGGTGATGTTCGACAGCATGGAAGGCGGAGCGTGGGACCATCACGCCAGCCGTCATTGCTGGCCTCGTGGCCCTCCCGAGGTGCACCTGCTGCTCTGGATGCGAGGCCCTGTACCAACGTGGCTTGGGGCACGCTCTCTGACGGGGAGAGAAACAACAGCGACGATAACAAAGACTACTACTTCGATAGCGACGACGTGGGCAACGCTCGGAGGCCGGCGCCAAGGGCAGGAACAAGTGAGAGATGAAGCGGACACGGGCAGGAGCAGCTCGGGAAGCCTGGCCGAGGAGCGAGGAGCAGCCGACGCTTGCAGTCCGCAGGAGTCCACTGGCGGCTTCCCGAGGACTGCACTTCGGCATCGTCGTGTACTTGGAGTCTTGAGCGGCTGCTGTACCCAGCGAGCGCTCAGAATGTATTCTGCGCGCCCCTGTGCACCGAGTTGCCGAACTTGCTGAAACAAGTGTTGCTTGAGTCCACTATGCGCATTGCCCCAGCAAAAGCCTGGACGTGCATGCTATGCAATTGTCACATGCGCGTGGCATTCACCGTAGAACTGGCGTCGAACACGTTAGTTGGATGATTGGGGGAAGATGGGGGAGAGGTGCCCACGTAGACCACGTTGCTTTAAGAACGCTCACACATTCAATGTCACGCATCAGCATGCACACTGGATACACGCATCGTGTCATACTGCTGGCACGATGATCTGCAAGC
The DNA here is from genome assembly GCA_963575745.1 of Prorocentrum cordatum. NCBI lineage: Eukaryota > Dinophyceae > Prorocentrales > Prorocentraceae > Prorocentrum > Prorocentrum cordatum. The sequence goes on along the minus strand of CAUYUJ010021826.1, from coordinate 567,023 downwards.
ATGTGCGTTGGATTAGCCTCAGTCAAACTCCTCTCGCGATCAATTAGCGAATGAGTTGGCGTGCAGATTGTGCTCGTAGTGGAATTTCCTTTTAACGCGCGACAGCTACGTCATACCAAGCTCATTGCATGCTATGCTAGTCCTCGTCCTCATCCACTTCCCCTGCAGTCGACGCTGCTGCTTCTCCTCTTCTTCCTGCCACTCCCTCCTCCCGGTGACACGCACAATGTATTGAACTATTGAAGGGTGTCCGACGGTGCTCGCACCCAAGGGGCTGCCTGCAAATGTGATCGCCGGAACCCCAGACCCGGGGAGGGGGAAGGGGAGGGGGAGGGGAAGGGGCAGGGGCAAGGGGGAGGGGAAGGGGAGGGGGAGGGGCAGGGGGGGAGGAGGAGGAGGAAGGAGGAGGAGGAGGAGGAGGAGGAGGAGGAGGAGGAGGAGGAGGAGGAGGAGGAGGAGGAGGCGGGGGGGCTGGAGGAAAGGGGCGGAGGAGCAGCATAACAAGACGTCCGCCATGAGACTGTACCAGGGGCCTCTCGAAGGCCCTCCCGCTCGGGGCAGGGCCACCGGTGGAAGGCTCTGCACGTCATCCTCCTCTCCTCCTCCTCCCTCCTCCTCCTCCTCCTCCTCCTCCTCCTCCTCCTCCTCCTCGAGCGCTCCTTCTGCTCCTCTTCTCCTCCTCCTCCTCTCCTCCTCCTCTCCTTCCTTCCTCCTCTCCTCCCCTCCTCCTCCTCATCCTCCTCCCATCCCCCTCCTCCTCCTCCTCCTCCTCCTCCTCATCCTCCTCCTTCTCCTCCTCCTCCTCCTCCTACTCCTCCTCCTCCTCCTCCTCCCTCCTCGAGCGCTCCTTCTGCTCCTCGAATAATTCTCCCGGGGGAGGGGCAGGCGTGACAAGTAGGCGGACAGGGAGGAAGTGGACGAGGAGGAGGACTAGAATACACCAAGGGTGGACCAAAAATGCTGTCGGCGGTGGACGAACCTCCCTTTAGTAAACCACACTTTAGTGAAAACGGCCTGGGACCAAAATCGACGGGCCTGGACCCGCAAAAATGACGGCCGCGACGCCCTCTCGCGAACCAAAAACGGCCAATTCACTAATCGACATGTCAGGCAGGCTAGGAGGTCTATCAATCTCCGATGCCGCAATACTCCCTCCCGTCCCAGGCCCCCTCCTGGCCTGTACTTGCCAGCATCCCTTGCCCCGGCGCGAGCAAAGCGCGCCACCTTGAAAGTGAGCGCCCCGTGGGCCCGTAACTCAAGCGAGCGCTCCGTTCTGGAAGGGAATTAATTCGCCCTCCTGGGAACAGGCCAGCTATACACGTCGTTCGGAAGAAGTCGGTAGAATCATAAAGTAGGAAGGCGGACAAAGTGGAGTCGGTCCAGGACCTCCCCGAGAACAACAAAACACAGCAAACTCATGCCCAGTCTTGACGTAGACAGGCGCTTTAAATAGATTGGGATCTGGGAATCCAAAAATACCTACTTTCAACGACCGGCGTGTACACCTGTACCGATCCTGGCCGAACACCACGCTGTGGAGGCCAATGTTTCCTGGCATGGGTCTCCACTGCAGGCCCAGGATCGGTGTGTACGCTATCCTGACTTGGGCGGGAAGGCATTATCATATACCCCGATCCTGGGCCCATCATCGGCCTGGCCAGGATCGGTGTAGGTGTATCGTTGGCGCTCCCTCTGACCTCCATCATTCCAGGTATCAGGGATGAGACGGGGGGAGCATAAAATTAACTTGTGAGAAGAAGCCATCCCCCATCCGAGCAATTGCTGTACACTACGAACTCGTGTCGTAAAGCAAGAAGGGGTCCAAAAACGACAACTCCAACCTGAAAAACGAACCGACCGCCATCCGTGTAGCTGGTGAATTGTCCTATAAGTTAGGAACAAGGAAAGGCGACACCAACACCAACAGGGCGAGGAGATGCGAGGAGGCAAGGGGGAATTCCCTGGTGGTGTGGTCCCCCCCTCTGGCTCGAGACATCCCCAGCCTCCAGCTCGGAAAGGCATCGTGGACCTCCTCGCTGGCGGTGGTCCCCTGGTGCTGTTGGTATCGCTTCTCCTCCCTCCGAATAAGTCGAAAGCGTGAAGGAAGTCTCGAACGAGAACACACGTTGAAAGAGGACAGCCCTCCGCCCGTGTACCTGTGGGATCCATTACAAGAGGAATGCACGGCCCTCCCTCCTTCCTCGACCCCACCCCTCGCTCGCGTCGGTCCCGTTTGAGAGGGATTTCTCGTCACCGTCGATGCCTTGTCACCACCGCTGGAGCAATGAGATGCTACCAGCTTGCTCCAATCGACCCCCCCCCCCACCCCCTCCACCCGCCTGCCATGAAGCAAGCAAGTCCTGGACCCCAGGCGCCCCCCTCCCCCCCCCCCACCCCCGCACGGCTGCCACGCAGCAGGCAGGTCCTGGACCCTGGGAGGGCTCCCCAGGACCGGCCTGTGATCGCTCCTGGGCCCGAGGAGGGCCTGGGCGGGAGCCCGAACACGGCGAGGCGCCTCCGGGGCCCGCATCCCTGGAGAGCCTCCTTCGCTCTGTGCGACCCGCGCCCGGGGCCGGGAGCCCCAGGCCGGCGCGTCTGGCAGGCATGATCGGCGGCGAGCGAGGGGGGGGAGTGAGAAGGAGAAGGCCTTCTCAGAAGGCGGCGGGACTTCCCAGAAGCCCTCGCGCCTTCTGAGAAGTTTTTGTCGGTCTTCGGGGAAGGCTTACAAAACGGCTCAGAAGGCTGGGGGCCTCCGAGCCTTCTGAGAAGGCCCGCCCCTTCTCACTTACCCCCCGGGCGCGCCGCCGACATGAGTTCCCAGCTGTTGGGCCGGTGGGCCTGGCAGACCCGGCAGACCCGTCAGACCTGGCCAGCCTCCCAGCAGGAGCATCATGGCTCCAAGGCTGGGGGTGAGAGGACGTGTGGATGCGGAGGCGATTGTGAAGAGAAAGCGGCAGGAGAGTTGGAAGGAAACTCAGACCCCGTCGTCGTGGTTTTTTAACAACGTGACCCCCAGGAGCCTGGACCTCTTCCCGGGGACCGGTTTTTCATCCTGAATCGTTTTTTGACGGTCCCGAGGCCCAGAAAGGGACCCTGGAGGCCGAAAATAGCGAAAACCCTCCCGTCGTGTTTTTGTTCCAGCGCGAGGGGGTCTAGGAGGGCAGGATGGCGGGTAGGAAAGGAGGGGAGGTGGTGGATGTCGAGGAGGGGAGGCGAGGGGGGGGGCTCTCTCCACGTCCAACACCTCCACGGTGGCGAGGTGCGCAGACCTTGGCCGCCACCCACCCTTCCGTCCCCCTGCAGTGGTCAGGCGCGCTGCCCCGACCCCGCCGACCGGCCACCCTCCTCGTCATCCTCGTCGTCGTCCTCCTCATCCATCCCTGTTCCTTCCAAACAGCTCCTCCTTGTCGCACCCCGACGCCGGTCGAAGGGGCGGGCCGGCCGTTTCGCCTGAGAAGTCCTCACCATGTTTGATTCTGAAACTCAGAAATTGCAACAGCTTCACGGATGGAGGACGGTCCGTTTTCAAAATGTAGTTCTTGCCTTAGCGTCGCGCGAATTTGTCTTAGAAGTTTGCAAGAGCTTCACGGATGGAAGGCGGCCCGTTTTGAAACTGCGGCTCTGGCCTTAGCGCCGCACACATCCGTTGCAAGGTTAGCAAGAGCTTCACAGATGGAGGCTTCCTGTTCAAAATGTGGTTCTCGCCGTAGCGCCGCGATCATTGGTCTTAAGAGTTTGCAGCAATTTCCAAGATTCCCATTATCAACATCCCAGAAATGGCGTTTTGGCGCGGCGTGGCCTGCTTCTGGGAACGCAGTGGCGCCAGGCTCGGCTCGCGAAGGTGCGGGGTGGGCTGGGGCTTTCGGAGCTGTGCCAGTGCTGCCGAGAAGAGGCTGGCACGCTTTGTCACAGATTTTTCGGTGCCCAGCCAACAGGGCCTGGAGGACCGACAATCTCGACGTTGATCTGGCCGAGGCGGCCGTAATTGTGCAGGAGGTCCGTGGGGAGACGGGTGAGAGGTTCGCGCGCGCTCTCGGCCCGACCCCTCCCTCTGCTTCCGCCCTCCCCCCCTCCCCCCAGGAGCTGAAGTTCAAGCGGGAGACTGGCCAGCGGCAGGCCTCATGCTGGATGGTGGGCACGTGTTCACGGATGGCGGCGCATGCTCTGACGCCGAGGGGCCGACTCTGCGGTCGGCGGGGCGGGGCCTCGCCGCCTTCGACGCTCAGTGTAGGCCCCTGGGTACTTTGCACGAGGCGGTCCCGCGCGATCTCTTCCCAGGACAGGGCGCACGGGATGGCGAAGACTGTGCAGTTTTAATGGCGGCTCGGCATGTGGCCGGTAGGTAGACTATTCCTGCTGACAGTCAGGGCATGGTCGATAGTGGGCAGGATTTAGTTCGCGCGCAGGGCGCGTCCGAGGCTCGCGCGCACCTGCGGCAGCAGGCCGCAGGGGGCGGCACCCTCGACGATGTATCATCATGATGAGAAGTCAAGGATCATTCGTCATGGAACGGCGTAACCGAGGGCCGTACCATGACGTGGTAGCGGGACGGAAACCAGGCTGCCGATCAAATAGCTAAGCGAGAAGCGTGGACCGGTCGCCTTGGGGAGGAAGACAGAAACTTCCTCAGAGGGTGCCTGGAGATTGTTCGGCGTCTCACGCGCATCACGGGCAGGCTGGAGACCGTGCTCGCTGTCGCTGGGGTTCGACACTATCAGAGGCTCGAGGCCGTGCGCACGATTGAGGTCGAAGCGGTCTGGCCCGGGTCGGGAAGTGACGGTGAGGGGGACAGCGGGGACATTCATGACTGGCCTGCTATGCCCCCCAGGGCGCTCGACGATGTTGACTGCCCTTCTTGAGGACCATACTGGGTACGCGGCCACACCCTTTTAGCCGCACCGGTGCTCGAGTAGACGCAACCAGCGCGGGGCCCTCAAAGGAGCGAGCTCGCATGTCCTGGTTTGCACGCTGCTTCAGCCACGCCATGTGTCCAGAAATTGGCCATCGTCTCACGTCAGAGTGCTTGCCCAGGAGAGGTCTCACTCTCAGGGCCCAAGGCATACGTAGCAGAGCTAAGAGAGGCGTTCATCCACAACACTCGTGGCGCGCCAGCTTGGGCGAGTTGGCTGGGCCATCAGCAGGATTCCGCGCGCAG
>CAUYUJ010021826.1:454368-556868 GCA_963575745.1 Prorocentrum cordatum | reverse complement strand
GGGCCAAAGAGAGGGCACACGAATGGAACATCCAAGCCTTCCGCCCCAAGAGACCCCCAGGACGCCCCAAGATGCGCCAGGAGGCCCCAAAAGACCCCCAAGAAGTCCCCAAGAGGCCCCAAGTGACCCCCAAGAGGCCCAAAAGAGGCCCCAGGAGGCCTCAATACTGCTCCCAAGAGGCCTCCAAACTGCCTCCAAGAGGCTCCCGAAATGCCTCCCACGAGATCCCAACGAACATCTAATAGACGTCAGACCCACAAACCAGGCACGGTGGCGGGATGGACCGACGGCCACTAGTAATATACACAGGCGGGGTTGATTCTCCGAGGGCCCAAGACGGCCTAAGAGGCCCCCAAGATCGCCCCAGACCGCCTAAGAGGCCTCGAAGATGGCCCCACGTCGGCTCAAGAGGCCTCCAATACGGCCCGAAGAGGGCCCCAGGACGGCGCATGAGGCCTCCAAGACGCTAAAGATGGCCTCCAAGACTGCTCTGAAGCGCCCCAAGAGAGCCCCAGATGGCCGCAAGATGTCTCCTAGGCAGCCCAAGATGCATCCAAAATCGTCCAAGATGGCCTCAAGATGACCAAAGACTGCCCAGGAGGCTCTCAAGGGGCCTCCAAGTCGACTCTGAAGCGCCCAAGAAGGCCCCAACACAGCACAGACTGGCCCCCTAAGAGGGCTGTCGACGGCGCCAGACAAGCAAGGAACGCTCTAAGACAGCCACAAAGGCACCCAAAAGGATTCCAAAGAGAACCATGAAGCCCAAGGAAGCCTCCAACAGGTGCCCAGGAAGTCCCGAGGTGGCTTCCAGAATGATCGAAGAGGCTCCCAGGAGATTTCCTCGCTATTCTCCTCACACTTTTCCCCAACGCGATCCCCGAAGAGTTTCCGCAGTGGTTGGGGGGACGCATGGCCCAATAATCTGGCCAGTTGTTTCCAAACGTTTGCGTCCCTCCTCCTCTCCTGCTTCCGACGTTGATGTTCCCCAAAGAGTTTCCCAAATAGCTGGGGGAACACATAGTCCACTAGCTTGGGCAGACGATGGCCCAAAGTTTGGCCCAACGTTTGAATACCAGTAGTCGTATAATGATACTCGTCTTCGGGATTGGTTTAATACGAGCTACCCCGTTTACGACCAGCCCTCATATTAGGAGAGCCCGAAGGCGGTCCCGGGAGGCTCCCAAGAACGGCACACGAGAACATATGGAATGATTGCGTGTGCTCATTATCGCCAATGTGTCCCCCGAAGGCTTTCCAGGCCAAGCTCTAGCCCAATGTTTGGCCGCATAGGTGCTTCCACAAAAAACTGGGGGCGGCTGTGATTGGCGTCGTCGATCATACATATATGTATTCATACCTGTGTACATATATATATACATATACACACAGACACACAGACGGGGTTGAGAATATAAGGAGGGAGGGGGAATCGGGAAGAGGGATCTGACCCCAGGTTTCCCTTCTGAGCCCGTTCGGCGTGTGAGCCCGCTCGGCCGCTCGGCCGACGAATGAGCAGTCGAACGGTCTCTGGCCGAACGGGTTCGGACGCCAAACGGGCTCAGCAGGGAACCCTGGGAGGAAGGTTGGGAATTGGCGGACCCAGAACCCGAGCAGATGGGACCTCAAGCACCAGTATGAGAGGCTGGCTTGGACTACTTCGGACATCCCAGACAGCCCGCAGAGATATGCACTGACGACGAGGTCGAAGCAAGCCGTACCTGGCACCGAAGCCTCCAGTGCGACCTGGCTAGCCACGCAGATACGGCGCATGACTCCACAGGCGACTGGGGAATACTATTCTGACCGAGGGCCGTGCTACACCAAACGACAGAAGACCAGACCGTCCTAGGCACCGAAGCCCCCAGTTCGACATACCCCTTTTCCAATACAGGTTTCACAGCAGAAAAAGGAAGAGGGAGATGGAGAATAGACAAGGGTTGAGGCACAGGAAGGAGAGGGATGAATGATTTCTAAACATGTCGCCAGCCATTTGTGCCAGTCAAACCTCAGCCACATAACGATGACCATCGCCTGGAAGATGCTTGCATTGTTATGGCTTCGAGCTGGGTTTCACATTTCCTGAGGCCTCGCGCTGCTTGCAATTTGTCAGTATGGCCGTGGTCAGGCCACCAGCTTATCCTCATCACAAACAAAGGTAGCAAATAATCGAATCCACTTTAAGGGAGAACTTGCGCCAAGGGACGGCCTGAGACAAGGAGGAGACGAAGGCGGAGGATGACAAGTACAAGCAGAGGTCAGCAGCCAATTGCCCAAAACTAGAACTCGATAAACAGAAACAGAGAAGCGGGCACCTGGCAATCGTCCCGCAGGAAATTCAGCAGCGTGCGGAAGAGCGCCGGGTCGCGGTCCTGCACACGCCAGACACCCTCAGAGCATCCTCCAGCAATATTACTCCTCCTTCTCCTCCTCCTTCTCCTCATCCTTCTCCTCCTTTCCTCCCCAGTGCAGCCAGCCGGCTCCCCAACCCCAGTAGAGGGTGTGTGTGTGTGCGTGAGATGGGCAAGACGAGCACGCGGAGGATCAGTGATCCCCAAACACCTCGCTGTGACTGCCCTAGGGCCCTTCGACTTTCTATTGGCTTGTCAGCACCTGCGCGGACGATCCGCTCTCATGGCGCAGAGGGCGCAGCACTTGTGGTGATGACGAGCATCTCCTAGCTTTTGGCACCACACTGCAGGAACCCTGCCCCGCCTCCCACCCCACCCCCCAGACATCACCGACACATGAGAAGGTAGAGAAAAGAGGGAGAGGCGAACGGGAGAGGGCGCCACCATCCGACAGTCGCCCCGCACGTGCGAACGCCGCGACGCTCTCCGAGCCACGACCCCAGGAGAGGGTCGTTGCAGACGCCAGAGAGCGAGACTCGTGCGAGACCGTACTGTGCCGAATTGCACCTCCCTCTCGAGCTCCAGCTCGTCCTTCCTCCCCCCAGCCTGCCCTCCCTCCGACATCCCAGTCAGCCCTATCATCACATGCCGCCCTCTTGCACCGCCAGGGAAAACACCCATGCTCAAACTTAACAGAGCCTTGCCCCCGCTCCCTGGGTAGCTGTGGATCTGCATACCTTCGCGCCCTGGACGGCCGTCAGGCATCCACGTCCGCTGCTCCCCCGAAAACCCGGGGCACGACTCCGCGGTGGCAGACACCACTCCATCGCTGGGCAAACCAACGGGCACCGATACCGCTACTCCTCGGACCTCCCCTGGGGTGCGTTCTGACCAGAATCCCACCAGCCCTTTGGGCGTGAGTGGTTTAGCGAGCTCTCTCTGTTCTCAACCCCCCTTCTTCCCCTTCGGGGAGGGGTTTACCCCTCCCCCTACCCCCTCCCCCTGGACCTGGAGAGGTCCTTTCGCGGGTCGTTGGAGGGGTCTTTTTCTACCCCTGGGAGGGCTAAAATTCGACACCCCTCACGAGGATTCTGGCCCCGACGGGGGGAGGCAGAAAAGTGCTCCCCTCTTCTTTGAAGCCCAAATCATTGATTTTACTACGGTTTTGGCCCCATTTTGGCCTTCTGAGGGGGCAGCGCTAATTAAAGTTCCCCTCTTCTTTCAAGCCAAACTCATTGATTTTACTAACGTTTTGGCCCCATGTTGGCCTTCTGAGGGGGCAGCGCTAATTAAAGCTCCCCTCTTCTTTGATCGATTTCCTCCAAGATGGCCCCAAGAAGCGCCCAGGAGGCACCAAGAGGCCCCAAGATGGCCCCAAGAGGCCCCCAGGAGGCCCCCAAGAGGATCCCAAACGGCCCAAAGAGGCCCCCCCGAGGCACCCAAGACGCCGAAAAGCCCATCAGGACGACCCTCTACTCGCCTGGGCGTCGTTTCTGGACGGGCAGGAGGAGGGGCCCGAACGACTCACACCAGGACGAGGGGCCCGAACAACTCACACCACGAGAAGCCCGAACGACTCACACCAGGACGAAGAGCCCGAACGACTCACACCACGAAGAGCCCGAACGACTCACACCAGGAAGAAGGGCCCGAACGACTCACACCAGGACGAGAAGCCCGAACGACTCAAACCACGAGGAGCGCTTTCTCTCCCTCCTCCTCCGCCTCGTCCTTCTCCCGCTCCCACCACAAGGAGGATGTACAAGGAGGCGGGAGGAAGGAGGAACAGGGGAGATATGCGGGGGCAGGCGGAAACACGCCTGAAAAACACGACTGTCGGCATGCTTCGCTAGAGTTGCTGTTTTGAGATGGGCTGGTGGGGATACGCGAAGCGTGAAGAATTTCGAGGCGAGTCCAGCGGTGGCGACGAGGGCCTCCCAGGAGAAACAAAAAAGCGAAAACGATGGAAGGGTAGCGGTATCGGTACACGTCGTTCATTTCAAATCGTGCTCATTTCTAATCGTGCTCGTTTCTAATTCTTCCTGGCCCCCCAGTGGCCAGGAAGAGGCCCAGGATAGGAGAATTAGAAATGAAAGGATCTTGGCCCCCAAAAAAACCAAAGAACATTCGGAGAATTAGGAGTGAACCATGTGAACCTGTCCCTCCTCTGAGTTTCTGTATCCTTGCGATGGGCGGCGGCCCTCTGTGGGTGCTGGCTTTCGACGCGGCCCCAGGAGCCGAGCGGGCGTGGCGCGTGGGCGTCGCCAGCGCACCGCAGCAGAGAGGGCTGAGCAGGGCCGCGGCCTGCGAACGCATGCCGCCGCCTGCCGCCGCCGCCCCCCTCTTTCCCCTCTACGTCTGCCCTACCCCTCCTTGTCCTCCTTGTCCTCCTCCTCCCACTGTCAACCCGTATAATAAGGATGCGCGGTAAGGATGCAAGGGCCTTGGAGTGCCACGTTAACCTTTTTCGAACGAGGTTGGCCAGCCAAAGCGGTCAAAGCGGTCAAGGATGGACCGAGGAGGCAAGGATGCAAGGGTACCCTTGGGCAGGTTGCCCATCCATACTATGCGGATTGAATCCATTCCTCCTCCTCTTACTCATTCTCCCCCACAAGTAGTCGTCGTCGTCATCGTCGTCGTCGTCGTCGTCGCCTATCCCTTCCCTTATCACCCCACGTGTTCTTCCTGCAGTGCCCTGCGGTGCCCCATGGTGCTGCGGTGGGCATACCACTGGACGGCAGAGCATCCGACCGATATCTCATCCCCCTGCTCATGTGGTGCTCGTCGTCGTCATGATCCTCCTCATCCGTCCTCCTCCGTGGGCGTTTGGACGCCCACACCTACAGTGTAGGACTCGGAGAATGTGGAAAGTGGAAAGGCCTAGGATGCCGCACCGTGGCAGCTGTCGCATGGTCCTGCAAGCCCGATCAAGTCAAGTAAGAGTTCAGGACGCAACTGTCTCGCGAGTGTATTGGCGAGTCGTCATCTGACTGAGGCATACCCAACACGGCCTCAAGACATGATCACCAGCAGCCGTGGCCGGATAAGGCATTTCATATCATGGGAAGGCATCGGGACGTACCTTTTCGAGTCCACGCGGGTATCCTGGGACATGCGGCATGCCCCAAGACTTTCAAATCACAGCCAAGGCACGATTATGAAGCGATCAGCCTAGGAATCCGGGAGAGGCCGTCGGGCCAAGCCCTGAGCCATCGCTGGGCCAGCCCTGCCCCACACAGCCTCATGGGTGTGCAGAGGCTCGGGGACTGGGCCAGCCTGCTTGATGCTTGAAGGTGCCGAAGGAACGCTGTGCCAGGCGTGCGAACGGAAGTGTCAGGATGACCAGGACGACTGTCAAGGGGCTTTCAAGGAACACCTCCCAGTACGGCAATTTCTCGTGCGCTGCGTCGACGTCAGGGTGGAACATCCCAGAGGGAAGGAGGCGGGTGAGGTCGCCGCAACGGCAGCGTGCACGGGAGCAGACGCACTGGGGCAGCACGCGTCTGCACCTTCTTTTCTCCTCTTTCTCCTCCTCCTCCTCCTCCTCCTCCTGCTCCTACTCCCTCCTCCTCCCCTTTCTCCTCCTCCACGTCGTCGTCGTACTCCTCCTCCTGCTCCTCCTCCTCCTCCAAATCCTCGTAGTCCTCCTCCCTAGCCGCGTCATCCTGCTTGTGCATTCCCTCCTCCTTCTCCGTGTCCTCCTCGTACGCATGGTGCCTCTCCTCCTCCTCATCATCCTTCTCCTCTTCGTACCCCTCCCTTCATGATCCTCTAGTGCTGACTCTTCTCTCTCACCAACTCTCTTCCCCCTCCGCCTCTCCTCCTCTCCCTCATGTTCCTCGCCAACGTCAGCATCGTACATCTCAATTCCGAAATACTCCTCGTATTCCTCTTCCTTCTCCTGCTCATCATCATCGTATTCATCATCATCATCACCATCATCAGCATCATCATCGTCATCAGCATCTTCATCATCATCCGCATAAACATCAACATCGTCATCATCCTCATCAACATCCTACATTTCATCAATATCAGCATCATCATCATCATCATTGACATCGTCAGCATCATCATCAACATCAGTATCAGCACCATCATCAACATCGTCGTCGTCAGCATCACCGTCATCATCACCATCCGCATCATCATCCTCATCCTCATCAGCAGCACTATCGTCGCCAGCATCATCATCATCAGCATCATCATTATCATCATCATCATCATCATCATTATCATCGACATCATAATCATCATCATCATCATCATCAGCAGCATCACCATCATCATCACCATAGCCATCACCATCATCATCACCCTCATCAGCATAAGCATTAGCATCGTCATCATCATCACCATATACGTCGCCGTCATTCTCATATTCCGTTCTAGGGAAACTACTTTCGCGTGCGATGCGGCGATGGCTGAGGCAAGCGCGCAAAGCAGTCACACCCTTTGTACCAGACACACACGAAGGAAAGCACACGCGCATCGAAGCAAATTCATCGTCCTCCTGCCATCATCCTGATCATCTCTCCTCGTCCTCCCTCCTTTCCGTCCCAAAGAGGGAAGGGGGGAGGGAGGAGGAAAGGGGGGGGAGGAGGTAGGAAGAAGGGAGGAAGGACTCTGTAGACTCTACCTCATCGCGTACCGATCTGAATCCGAAAACCTGGCACCTCTATCTGGGGGTACGCTTCCTCTGGGAGCACTCAGCATTACTGAGAACTCTGGGCCAGAACCCCTGAATAACCCGACGGAGACATGCACGGCCTGTGTCTGCGGCGCCATTCTAATCACAGGGCTCACCGAGCGTATATAAAACTTGGTCGGCGTAAGCCGAGCTGTGAGCACCGAACCGAGCCCCCAGCCCAGCGTTGGACATCACATGACGGGCTGACGGGAAGGAGCAGGCCGAGGGCGCGGAGGATCAGGCGGCGGCGGCGGGGCGCGCCAGGTAGATGCGCCCCTCTCGGTCGCGGTCCACGTCCTTGCCGCGGCTCCCTCCCGGAGGAGGAGGAGGAGGAGGAGGAGGAGGAGGAGGAGGAGGAGGAGGAGGAGGAGGCTTCCCGCGGCCCGACCAGAGCAGAGCAGGGCGCGCCGAAGACGTCAGCGCCATCCACTGCCCGAGGAACAACGGGAGGCCGCGCGCCTCGGGCACGCTCCGCCTGCACCTCCTCCACCCTGGACGCCCGCAACGGCTACGGTTAAGTCGGGCGTGTCCCCCTACAGGGGTATTGTGGATGAAAAATTAAACATACTCAGAAAAAAATACCCCAAAAAGTAGTCAAAAATGGAAAACAAGTCGTCCTCAGACTATTCTGTGACTATTTTTGAATATTCCCCCTGTAGAGGGACACGCCAAACTTAAAACTAACAGCGGCGGCTGTTGGGCAGGGGACTTCGTCCCTTCAGTGGGCGACGTCCGCGGCGACACCGACAGCGAGTCCTGTCCACAGTGGACAGGCACTGCTGTCGGTCTTCGCCCCCAGTCTTTCAGTACCGATTCCGGTCGAACCTAGCGGTCGGCAGAAGCGGGCAGAAACATGAAGTAGGAAGCCGCTGAAGGTAGACAGGGCATCCACCCACCCCTGACGAGGAAAATGGGAAACCCTTCGTCTCATAAAAAATGAAGGCGCTTAGCATAGATTGGGGTCCAATAATCAAGAACTCACCAACTTTCAAAGACCACTGGGTACCGGCCCTGGAAAGAGCCCCGGAAACGGCAGGAGCAGAGTGACGGACCCTCCGAGGACAGCCCCTCCGAGAGGTTGCGTGATGAGCGGCCCCGTATCTTGGCGGCGCGCACAAGGGGGTAGGGAAAGGGGAAGGCTTCTTTGAAGCAGACAGCCTCTTAGAAGGCACCAGCCCTGAATCTACAGACAAGGCCCGCGCCTTCTAAGAAGCAGGGGTGTTTCTAAGAAGCCTTCACCCCTCCCCCTACCTCACTCTACGCGTGGCCGAATATCCCAGACCCAGGACTGCACATTTGGACATAGACTGGCAACTCTCTGTCGCTATATGGTCAGTCATGAGCCGCGTCTGCATTGCGGAGCGGGGGGATGGGCTGGGCAGGGGCATGCCACTCCTCTACAAAAACCTTGCTCCGACTTGTGGCCGCCGAAATCGCCGCGGCAACCTCTCAAACCGACCCAAAGCTTTGGTTCGGGGGTAGGGTATCACGCAACGGCTTCAGGCATGGAATAGAAGCGCTGCATTATGACGGGGGGCTTTCCAACTCCGGCTCGGCCAGTACATGGGGCCATGAGCGGCTCCGACACCCGGCTCAGCCCAAATCTGGCCTTGCAGGATCCTTTTGGATGAGGCGATCTGATTGAGCCCCGTTTGCGCTAAACCTCGTTACCCATCCCCGCATTTACATGACAAAAAGATGGGGAGGAGCAGCAGCAGCAAAGGGAGAAGGAAGCGCTGATGATGATGATGCTGATGCCGACGAGTGTGCCTCCAGCGCCGATGCCACCAGCAGCTCGGAATAACAAGGAGGCAGACACACACACACACACACACACACACACACACACACACACACGCGCGCGCGCGTGCGCAAACACCAACACGAACACAACCACAAACACACACACACACACACACACATTTCGAACCGGCTTCCTCCTCCTACTCCTTCTCCTTCTCTCGCCTCCCTCCTCCCGTGCAACCGCCTGCGTGCGGACGGGGCTTGTCCTGGCGGCCAGAGAGGCACCTCTGAAGCAGGGAACCGGGCTGCTGCATGAGCGTGAACCTCCCGCGACGGGCGGAGCAAGCCAATGGGGATCATTCGGAGGGGGGCATCAAGGAAGAATTGGTGTTGGACATGCTCGGACAACGTTAAAGGATACCGAACTCATCTGGGGACTGCGGAGAAGAACACTTACCTTCCAGCGCCACGCTAAGTAGCAATATAAAAAGAACACGTCTGGCCCCGAGGACTCCAAGAGGCCCACGACAATTAACCCTGCAACAGGCGCGGATGGATAGGGAGGGGTGCAAGCCATGAACAACGACACGCAGGCAGCACGACGGGAAGTAGAGCCCAAGACATACGAGATCGGAAGCCTGGGGGTCGGCGGAATGGCGCAGGCCCCCTGAACAAAAAGAGCGCACATGGCGCGCGACGACTCTCGAAGACCTGAAAAAGACAGTTGTCACATGGTGCAACATTCCCGAGTCAGTTGGGAAGTGTGCCCCATGTCACGGCATTGAGAAACCATGAGCGAAGTCGATCATATCGTGAGTCGTGGCATTGCAGGCTGACCTCGAAGCGTGCCCGCACCGAATGTTGAGCGTCCATGTTGGCTAATTTCGCTGTAGGCAATTCGGTTGACGCCACGAACTGCCCTTCACACCAGAAGCTGAGGGATGGGGCGTGGAAGTGATGGCAACCTGTCCCGATCAGCGCACGCGCGGCTCCTGAATGGAGGGTGGCTCCCTCTTCTAACTCCGTACTCACTCCTTCCCCCCCACCGTAATCCCTCCTCCCTCATCCCATTTCTCTTGTCCCTCAGCCCTCACCTCAAGCCGTACCTTCCCTTACTTCCTGGGGCCAATGTACCTCCGAATGTGGGAGGCGCAATAACTTAACGCTCCCCACATTAACGAAAGCAAGGCTTGGCACTTTACAACCGCTTACTGTGCTTCACAGTCCTGGCATCGTCCTCTCGCAGTCGTCGGCCATGGAGCCAGTGTACGCATTACAAAAACACAGGGGTACAATGACATCATGTATCAAACAAACGTTGCGCTCACTGCGCACATCAAATTAAAATCGCTCGCCCACATCCAACGCACCAAACCGACGAGTTCGTGTCGAGGGCAACGTTCCGTCAAGCGGCAACGAAACTCGCAAAGGCGGACGTCGCAGAGATAAGACCAAGGACGTCGGAGAGTTCACCACGCAAGCTGCTTGACTCCCTCAGAGCCTACTCCAGCAGACGGACCGTCTCGCCATCCAAGAGAACGAGCAGGCCTCAGTCTCAGCCGTGGGCAAGCTAAAGGAACGCAGGTGGTGCATGGAGGGCCGAAGCCAACAAGGCGTCTCAGTTAGTGATTGAGGTCGTTCGTCTGAAGAAGCAGCTGGCAGCAGCGGGAGGCAAAGGAAAGCGAAGCAACCTTGGAGTTGGCCAGGGCAGACGCGGAGAAACGTATTGCTGCTGCTGCTGGTCTCGCCAAGGCCGAAAGAGATCGAGGAGCTCATGGCGCGGCAAATGGCAAAAACAAGCCATCCGTGTTCCGTAGTTCCGCCCATAAGCATACAGTTTCGATTATTTCGAGCAGTGGGACCGCGAGGAGAGCGAGACGCGGTCCATCAGGGCCCTGAAGTAGGAGCTCGAGGTACAAACGGCCACATTTGAGGCGCGCGGGTCGGAGTGGAAGCTTTCGCTGGAAAACTGTAAGAAGATGCGGGATGAGGTCGCCCAACGCATGCCCACGAGGAAGCGACAGGGGACCTGAGGGACAGCCTCAGGACGTTTCGGCGAAGGATGAGGGCGACGGCGACACTGCGACGGAGGAGACCAAATATCGCCCGTACGAAGATGAAGTGCTCAAGAGGGAGGCTTAGAAACCATCTCAGGCGCACTTCGAGGCGGCGACGTCGATGGATAAGGCCAACGCCAAGGGGATCGCCAGCAGTGGCGGCAGCAGCGGCAAGAGCAATGTGCATTCGTCGGCTGCCAGCGTCGCGGTTGGGTCAGGTGACGCAGCACATTGCCTATCAGATTTGACCACATCGTCGGCGCCATCAATCGCGAATACGCCGACATGGGTAACCTGTACGACGAATACAGGGTGGGGTTCGTTCACCTCCGTGGCTACCAGCACATGTACCGGAACAGCACCAGGCACGTCCACCAGTTCTGAGCCCAGCTGTACAGCTACGACCCATGAATTCACGCACATGTTCTTTTCGGGCGTCACGTGTAAGGGGGAAGGGGCACGGGAGCATGCCAAACACCTCAGCACCACGAATGACTACATCACGCTCTGCGAGACCCACGCCCCGCAGGCATCCATGGCCAGGTGGCGGAAGCAGGCCTGCGACGCTGCTCCCGAGCTGTTCGCCAACCCTGCTCCATGTCTTCCTTCGAGCTTCGACCTCTGCGCGGGCGGCCATCCCCATGCAACTGGGGACGCAACTCTCACAAGTGGCGTTGGGCGCCTGCACCTGAAATGACCCACCGCGGGGGGGCCGCTCCAGCTAGCGACGTCAGGTCTCGCACCAACCCTGATCGGTCCAAAGCCAAGCGGGTCAGCAAGCAGGATCCTACATCTACTAATGGAGGCGAGTTCTTCCCACAGCTCAGCACAAGCCAGCCCATGTTCTTGGCGCCCCCCCCCCGATCAGCGGCCAGTTTGGAGGCAGAGCGAGGCAAAGCGGTTGATGGCTTCGTTCCAGTCTTGGTCGACATAAAAAAGCTTCCTGGTTGCAGTCCGCACGTTCTAGTGAAGCTCGTCGATGGGATTTCGTGATCAGAATGTGCAGAGATTCAGGGAACTCGCTGCCCTCCTCCGATCTCTCAAGCTCCCCTGGGTTGCTGCTGCCAAATGGGATTTCACATGCACGGCCATCAACAAAGGGGTTTCCTCGATCAGATCGAGTGCCAGATTGTATGTTGCGAGGCCGAGTTCGCGTGCATTCCAGAGGGGTCCCATTTCCCTCCCACCTCGACAAATTAATCATTACCGCTGCCGCGCAGAGGACCTCAAAACAGGCCACGATGGCCCCAAGAGGCCCTCCAGACGGTCCAAGAGGGCCACGAGCCGCCGAAAGATCGATGCAAAGCGCCTAAACTGGCCTCCAGGCGGCCCAAGAAGCCCCCACGACGCTTCACGAATTTCCCCAAAGGCGTCCCAAGACGACCTCCAAGAGCAAACATCATCCCTATCCAGTGAGAAAACTTCCAGTTTAAACACGTTCGCCCCTGGTGCGTTCACAACGTCCACGGCGGCCCAAGAAGCCTCCTAGATCGCCCCAAGACGGCCCAAGAGGCCTCCCAGACGACCCGAAAAGGCCCCAAGACCGCTCAAGAAGCCCCCACGACGGCCCAGGAGGGGGCCCAGGACAGCCCCAAGAGGGGGCCCAGAGAGTGGGGACCCGAACTAACAGTTCGAGGCTTCGACCCCAAAACGCTCCCCAGTTGCCCTAAGAATCCCCCAACAGGCCCCCAGGGAGCTCCAAGAGGTTTCACAAAAGCCACCAAGAGGCTTCCAGGAGGCCCTGAAAGGTACCAAATCTGGCTCCCAAACGACCCCGAGACGCCTCCCACGATCCGCGCGGCCTCCGACCCGCAAGCCAGGCACGGTGGCGGGATGTGCCGAAGGCCATTCGGTCCGCCGCCCCCTGTCGATTCATCGCAGGGGTGCCTGGCGTGCTAGATTCTCTCGGTTTTGGTTTTGGCTCTTTTTCCAAAAGAACTCTCCCAATGGGCTCCGGCGCGTCCCGCCGGGGCCGCGGAAGGCCTGGAAACGAGCTCAACGACCGGAAAAAATCCTCCAAGATGGCTCAAGAAACGGCCGTTTCGCTCGGGACATCCTCAAACAATCGCGAAGATGGCCCAAGATGGCCTCCAAGTCCGCCCAAGATGGTCCAAGACGGCCTCCAAGACGGCCCAAGAGAGTCGAAGATGGCCCAAGACGGCCCAAGAGGCCCCCCAGAGGCCTCCCAGACGGCCCAAGAGGCCTCCAAGAGGGTCTCCAGGAGGGCCCGAAGAGGCTAAAATCATTGATTTTCGTTAGGTTTTTGCAGGATTTTGGAATTTGTTTCTTCTCGGCATTCCGACGGCTTAGACGGCCCAAGACGCCCCCAAGATCGCCCAAGAGGCCCCCAAGAGGGCCCCATGACGGCCCAAGTGGCCTCCAAGTTGGCCCCAGAAGGGCCCCAAGACGGCCCCAGAAGCCTCCAACACGCCAAAGATGGCCTCCAAGACGCCCAAGATGGCCTCCAAGACGGCCCCGAAGCGCCCCAAGAGGGTCCCCCGTTGGCCCAGAAAAGGCCCCCAAGACGGCTCCCGACGGCGTCAGACGTGCCAGGAACCCACCAAGATGGCCGAAGTTGGCTCGAAGCTGGCCCAAGACGGCCCAAGAGGCCTCCAATAGAGCCTCCACGAAGGAGGGAAAATGCCAAAAACATTGACTTTCCAAATGTTTTCGAAGGATTTTGACATTTCCTTCTTTTCGGCCTTCCGACGGCCCGAGACGGCCCAACAGCCCCCAAAGATCGCCGAAAGATCGCCCACGAGGCCTCCAAGATGGGCAAGATGACCTTCAAGATGCCCACGTGTTCCCCCAAGACTTTCCAAACCGATTCGGGGAACACATGGTCCGATGGCTTGGCAGATCTGGCCTCAACGTTCGGCCACAGAGACGCTTCTAAAAGGGCAGGGGGCGGCGGTGATTCGCCGTAGGCGTCTTCGATCCACCGCCCCCTGTTGATTTATCACAGGGGTGCTTGACATGCTAGATCCTACAGCTTAGCTTCGGTTCCAGAAGAACGCCCCCATAGGGTTTCGGCGTATGCCGCCAGCCACGCAGAAAGCTCTGGGCGAGGTGGTCGCAAAGAGCTGTGCTGCTCAAGATGGCTCCAAGGCAGCCCAAGATGGCCTCCAATACGGCCAGGATGGCTCTGAAGTTCGCCCAAGATGGCCTCCAAGACGGCCCAAGAGGGTCCGAGATGCCTCCGAGTCAGCCCAAGAAGCCTCCAAGACGGCCCAAGGCGGCCCCAGAGGCCCCCAAGAGGCCTCCAAGACGACCGAAGAAGCCTCCAAGAGGCCCTCCAGGAGGGCCCGCATAGGCCTAAATCATTGAGGGTCCGTTGGTTTTAGAAAGACGGTGGCATTTTCTCGTGTTCGGCGTCCCGACGGCCCAAGACGGCCCAATGGGCCCCAAATATCGACCCAAGGTGGCCCCAAAGGCTTCCAAAATAGCCGCAGGACGGCCCAAAAGGCTTCCAAGACGGCCCCAAGAGGGCCCCAAGACGGCCCAAAAGGCTCGCAAGACACCCAAGACGGCTTCCAAGACGGCCCTGAAGTCGCACAGGAGGGCCCCAAGTCGGTTCAGAGAGGCACCCAAAACGGCTTCCGACGGCGCCTAACGGGCCAGGAACGCCCGATAACGGCCAGAGCGGCCCCGAACAAGACCCCGAAGGCTCCCAAGAGGCCCAAGGAGACCCCCAAGAGACCCCCAAGAAGCTCCCAGGATACCCCAACAAGAGTGCCTCAAGAGGCTTCCAAGAGGCGTATTCCTCATTGTGTTTCTCTTCCTCCTCTTTCTCCTCGTCCTCCTCCTCCTCCTCCTCCTCCTCCTCCTCCTACTGACTGTTCCTTCTGCTCCTCGTTTTCCTCTTCCTGACGCGCTCTCCGAAAAAGGTTTCAACGACAGTTGGGGGGACACATGGTCCGATAGCGTCAGCCCAATGTTCGGCCACGTAGGCGCTTCACAACAGACAGGGGGCGGCGGTGAGTCGCCGTAAGCGTCTTCGATAATCAGAGGAGCTCCAAGAAGCCTCCAAAAGGCCTCCAAGAGACCCTCAAGCACAACGCACAACAACCGCCAGTCCCCAAGGGGCCGGCGGTGCGGCGCGAACCTGAGAATCCACGCCCGGACTGCAGCGAAGCGTCTCGGCAGTCCGACAGGACGGGCGTGCGACGCAAGGGCCCAGCCACGAGACGTCAAGGAATTCACATGCAAAACGTTGCATCGTTATACCTTGCAGAGCACCCCCCTTAATCCTTCCCTGGGCCCGCGACGAGTCGCCGACCCATTTTGCAAAAACCTACAAAAACCGATTGCAAATCAATAATTCAGGCCTCTTGGGCCTCCCCGGCGCCGACAAGGACCCCACAAAGGCGATGGCTTCAAGCCGGCCCTGATCGGCCCCAAGACGGCTCAGGACGGCCAGAATTTGGGTTGAGAGGCCCGAAAAACAGCCCAAGAGGGCCCCGCAAGGACACCCAGGAGCGCCCCTGGAGGCCAAAAACGTAGATTTGCCATTGGTTGTTATTTGTTTTCCCCGCTCCCTCTTTATTTGGATTCACGGGGGCCCAGGAGGCCCGAGCTGCCTCCAAGACGGCCCCAAGACGGCCAAATAAAGCCCGAAGATGGCCCTGAGAGGCCGCCAAGGCGTTCCAAGAGGCCCCCAGGACGGCCCAAAAGCATCCACTAAGCGCCTCAGAGCGGCCCCGAGTGGCCCCGAAGACGGCCTCCGAAGGGGCCGGACAGCACAAGAGCGCCCCCAGGCAGTCCAACAGGCCTTGCAGATGCTCGAACATGCCCCAATAGAGACCCAAAGGCCCCCGAGAGGCTGTCAAAGGAACCCAAGAAGGGTCCCAAGAGCGCTCCTGGAGGAGAGAAAACATACTTTCCATTTGTTCTTGACAGATTCCACTGACATCGACTTTTTGACCTCTCCAGATCCCATGGCGGCCGAAGCAGCTTCCAAGATGGCCCCCATAGTGGCCACGTCCACCCTCCAAAATGGCCCCCAGAGGGCCCAAGTTCAGCCCTTTGCTGCCTCTGACAGAAAGATGTCTTTTCACTCCGCGCACCTCTTGCCTTGTTTGCGCTAGTTCGCACAGGGTGCACATTTCCAGTGGGGCACGGCGCGGACTGTACAGCCGCGATCCTGCGGCCGCGGAGTGCTCTTGCACGCGCTGCGTGGCGGGTAAACGCACGCGTCGCAAAGGTACCATGACTCCGAAAGGGCCCAGGCGGCGCCCACGAGGGCCTCCAGAGGCACAAAACAAATTAGCTCCCGTAAGTTACTGAAGTTTTTTGGCGTTCTCGCAGTTTTGGACTCTCGGCGGCCGATGAAGGTCCAACCAGCCTCCAAGATGACCCCCATTCGGCCCAAGGCGGCCCCAAGACAACCCAAGAACGCCCCAAGCTTGTCCAAGAGAGGCCCACAAACAAGACGGTTCAAGAGCGCGAGAGCGCCCCACCACGCCCCAAGGCGCCCCCAAGAGGCCCCAACGAGGCTCCCAAGGGACTCCCAGAGGCCCCCAAGAAGCCTCCAAGAGGCACCCAAGAGGCTCCCAGGAGCCCCGTGGTCCAGACGTGACCGGACGCGGTCAGTAGCGCTGCCGTGCGTCCCTAGTCCGTGCTGTTCGTTCCGTGTGTGGTGTTCCCTGGAAGCCTCATATTGGGCTCCCGGTGTAACTCGTAGGAACAGCCAGCCAGCGCATCCCGAGTCCACGAGCTGCCTCCCAGGTTCCCCAGTGGCTCGGCCTGGTCAGCAGGCAACCGAGGGCTCCACGCATAGTATCAGCAAGGCCCAACGTGAGGAGGCCAAGAAGTCCGCTCCAGCGCTCGTGTTAAAAAGGAACGCCCGCATACAGCAGTGGTTTGAAGAGAGTTCAGTTGCTGATCGGGCCCGAGTGTCCGAACATGAGGGCGAGACAAGCGAGGTGGACGGCACGTTCGGCGACGACCCGTGCAGCGACAACGAGGGCTTCGACGATGAATTCGACCCCTAGGATCACGAGCCCAGCCCAATTTCAATTGCGCCGCCCCCGCCGCCAAGCCTCTCTCGGAAAATGCCTCCCACACAGGCGAAGCCCAAGCTAATGCAGCCCCGGGGCCCCCCTCGAGTGAAGCCCCTGAAGTTAATGTCCAGGCCTCGCCGTCGCAGGTGTGGAGTTATCAAACCACGGCACCTCAGGCACAGTGTAGTTCTTCCTGTCTGAGGAATCCTGTGACGCAGCACAAGCGTGGTAAATCGGCCTAGAGGTCCAGCCGGCAAGGTTTGCTGTCATTCCGAGTTGTTTCTGCACTATCACCTCGAGGCGAGATACATCGTGCTGGATCAAGCCCCTAGGTTACTGATGGACGGTAACACCATAGCTGACGAGGTTGCCGTCGAGAGGGCCAGAATGGACCCGCCTCCCAGAGAGCACTAGAGATTAGGTACAGCAGGCTGAATGTATGACGCTCGCAGTCCGCATGCGTATCTGCCAGGATACCCTTGAGGCCATCCTAGCTCCGAGCTGAAGAGGGGGGGGGGAAGGCGTAAAGCGAGGGCGTAGGCAAAAAGTGTCAGGATGTGTAAGGCCTTCAGCGGCCAGCGTTTGTGCCATGATCTCCAGCTAGCATGAGTGTCAAGAGCGATTCAAGGTGTCAAGAGCCCGCTTCTCTAGCTGCCAAACGAGTGTGGCTTAGACCCCCATTCTTGATAACCCATTAAGGCGGACGGCAGTGATGAAAGGTCCTCCTCCTAGACTCAGGGTGCACATCTCGGGGGACTTCGCTCACGCGTCCCAATCTTCCCATGTAGCGTACAGGGCTGGGAGTGTTGGTGTTGCTTCTCGTGTAAGCGCTTTGCTGCTCAGCAAATCCGCAACCTTCAGGAAGGATCTGCCAAAGCTGTGTCAACCAATCGGGCCGGTTACCTGCATACACGCAGCCGTTGCATCTGGCCAAAGGTTCGGAGCTAAGGCCGAACTTGCTGAGAAAAGCCACGGCAGAAGCCCGACACTGTCGCTAAAAACGCATTTCCGTAAATTCCCGCAGCCCTGATCTCCACTCCTCTTCCTTCCGAGTGGCTGAGGGGCCAGTCGTGGCGACTGCGGAGCAGACCATCCCCAGAGGATGAGATGGAGAAAAGGGAGAGCCACCCTTCGAATCATCGCCGAGGAGGAAGAGATGAGGGGGAGGATGGGGAGGAGGAGAAAGAGGAGAGGGAGAGGGTCAAGGACGAGGGGATGGAGGATGAAGAACAGTATGGGGAATATCCACACTTCCAAACCAGGACAGAGTCACAAGGTCACCCACGGCCCAGAATACTTCCAGGGACCACCCGCTGGGAGAGCAGTTCATTATAATTACAAGGAATTGGGCGTACGAGCAATATTCCCTTCCTGGTCCTCCCTCCTCCTCCTCCTCCTCCTCTAATTTTTACTGCTCCTCGTCCTCCACCTCCTCCTCCTCCTCCTTCTCCTCCTCCACTTCTTCCTCCTCCTTCTTGATTAACCATCCTTCTCCTCGCTCGTCCTCCTCCTCCTCCTCTTCCGCCTCCTCCTGCTCCTCCTCTTCCGCCTCCTCCTCCTCCTCCTCCACCACCTCACCACTCCTCCATTGTGAAATGTCCAAGACTCCTCCAGTAGCGAGGGCCAGCTCTTCGCGGCTCCATTTCGGAGGACGAGGATGAGCCCCTAACAAAACCTAGGGGATGCGATCTAGGTCGGGCCAGGGCGTTACCCCAAAGGCGAACGTCAAACCGAACCTCCTCCTGCCCCCCTCCTTCCCCCCCCCTCCCTCTCCACCTCCTCCGCATCCATCTCCTCAGGTTCCCCCCTCCTCCCTCGTCCGCCCTCCTGTAACCTACTCCACCCTGCTGGTGTCTGACGAGTCCTAGCCAGCGACGGCATACAAGCACAGCATCAAAAACGGGATCGCAGTACAGGTTGTAGATCCATTGGCGTGAGCTAGAAATGTGAGCAATCTGCAAAGTCAAATATCTTGGCAGACTGCATTCAAGCGCCATGGCCCGGAGCTCTCCCGCTTGCGCGGTGCAACGAAAGCGAGATTCGACCATCCGAAAAGTGTGCCGAGCCATTCCACACTGACGCTATCAAGGAACCTTGAGATTATCAGCGCTTGCATTCTCAAGTAGGAATTGCGACGCTGTCTGTACCCGGCCTTCCTGGATCAGATGGAAACGAAGCTCGCCGAGTTTCAAGTGAGGTGTTGGAGGCAAATAGTCCACAACTCAGATTCGTATATTACCGACGTGGCGATTGCACACGTATTGCAGCAGGCAGGCGCCGCCCAACTGAACACCATGTCTTACACCATCAACTGCTGCTCCTAGGAAGCACTGCCCGGAAGCCAGCTGATGACCCGATACTGCGCAGTGCTCTGCAGCCTGCTTCACGCAAAGGAGCTATGAGCACATGACTTCAAGCGGAAGCGGCGGCGACTCTGGAAGACTTGGGCCGAGCCCGGTTTGTTTGCATACGCTGTCCAAGCCGCGGGGGGCGAGGAGGCCCTGCAGCAGCTCTGGCAATGCTGCGCCGCGTCCTCCGCAGCGTTGCGCGCAGCCGTGCGGCGGCATTGCTACGCCATTGAAGGCCACGGAAGTTGTGCTTACGCATGTGGTTTACACTCAGCTTTGTCTCGCACACTGCTCTACGCTGCTCAATCCTCGACCTCATTCTTCCTCCCCTTCCTCCTCCTCTTCCGCCTCCTCCTCCTCTCCCTCCTCCTCCTCTTCCTCCTCTTCCTCTTCCTCCTCCTCCCTCCCCCCACCTCCTCCCGCTCTCCTCTCTCCCTAGCTCCAGCGCATGTTCCTCCTCATTCCACTGCTCCTCCTCATCTTCTTCCCCATCCCGCTTCTACCTGCTCCACCCTGCTCCTCCTTCTCCCGCTCTCCTCCCCCCTCTCTCCTACGCAATTTGCCTCCAGCTCCCCTCCTCCTCATCCTCCTCATCCCTCCTCATTCCTACTCCTCCTCCCCCTCCTCCAGCTGTCCTCCATCCTTTCCTCCTGCGAAATGTTCCTCCTCCCTTCTCCTCCAGCCCTCCAACTCCTCCTCCTCCTCCTCATCCTCCTCCTCCTCCTCCTCCTCCTCCTCCTCCCCTCCTCCTCCTCATCCTCCCTCCCTCTCTCCCTCCCTTTAACGCAATGCTCGTCCTCCTCCCTCCCTCACTCCCTCCCTCCAGCGTAGTGCTTTTTCTCCTCCCCCTCTTCCGCATCCTCTTCCTCCTCCCTGCTCCTCCCTGCTCCGTGGCCAGTTGGCCCAAGCTGGCCACAACGGACAGACCCGTTGGGTTCGAGCCGTCTCGGCATGTCCCCAGGTTTGGGGCTGCTGATGGCGCTTCAGGTGGAGGTGGCTGTGGGGCTCGCCGCTGATAGGTGGCGATAGGAAGGAAGCAACGCGGCCGCGCAGCGGCAGCGGCGCGCGCGGGCTGTCGAGTCAGCTCACAGTCTCGTCCAGAGGCTCGTGAAGGAGCTGGCGGCGGCCGAGTTGAAGGTCAAGCAGCCGAACGAGCCGATCGAAGCTTTCTTTAAAAGCGAGCACGAGGTGGGGGTTCGGCTGGCGGCGTGCGCGCCTGCGGTGACCGCCCTGCCAGCGGGTCGTACGCCAAGCGACCTCGATCAGCTGCGTCGCAACGTCGCCCTGCATGCGGCAACCGAGGGCCTGGACGTCGGCATGGCGGCCCCTAGAGAGCTCAGGGCAGCGCAGCGGAGGCCTCGCCTGGGAGCTGGCGCCGCGTCGCGGCGGGGCGCAGACGACGACGACGACGACGACGACGACGACGACGACGACGACGACGCCGACGACGACGACGTCGGGTCGGGCGTCGCGAAGCCGCGGCGGAGACTCCAGTGGAGAGCAGCCTGGCACGGCGGTGCAGTCGGGCTTGGACCCTGCTCGACCCTGGTTCGGTTTGATGTGCACATGCGGTGCCACCGTCTGCATGAGCGCAGTGACCGAGGATATGTGCAAGTGTTGTGGATGCCATGGCAATGGACACTCGAACAATCCTATCATTGAATTGAACATGCGTTTAAATGTGTAAACAATGTTCTAACACGCTGTCAAACATGTTTTTACATATTCAAAACATGCTTTATATGTTTTAAACATCTGGAAATAATTTGGCAGCATGCTTCCCCCCATTAAGCGACTTCCACAACGCAAGTGTGAGGTCGAGGCGGCAGTGTCGCCCTGGACGCCGAATCCCACTTCTCCTCCTTGGATCCCCATCGAGGTGGTGCACGAGCAGACCGTGCGCATCGGGACGCAGGCGCGGCGGCGTGGGCAGCCTCTCGTGCAACGCCGCGCCTTGCTGCACGGGGCAGCCAGCCGCCAGCGCTGGGAGGCCAGCGAGGCGCGGGCTCGGCTGCTCGGCGGCCCCGACGCCCTGCGAGTCGCTGCGGCGCGGGGGGCCTTCGGGCCCCCGCGGAAGATGACTGCCCTTCCGCTGGCGGCTGCTGCCCGTGGCGGGGATCCTGGCGATCTCGCAGCCGCGCTGGGCCTTCCCTGACATGGCAGCGACGGCGCACGCCGTGCCGCCGCCGAGGGCCTCCCCCGAGCGCAAGCAGATGTGATCCCTGGTGCTGTTCGTGGTGTGCGTGTGCGTGAGCATGGCCTTCACTGCCGCCATCCAGTGCGACCAGGTCGTGTGGTACTCGCCTTCCTGTGCTCCGTCGCGCTGCTCGTCTACGTGGTCAGGGGGCGAGACTTGTGCGTATGACTGCGTCAAGGTTCCGATTCCGATCCCCTGCTCATCCTTGCTTCTCCATGCTCCTGCTCCCTTTTGTTCCTCCTCCTCCTCCTCCTCCTCCTCGTCCTCGTCCTTCTCCTCCTCCTCCTCCTCCTCCTCCTCCTCCTCCTCGTCCTCGTCCTCGTCCTCGTCCTCGTCGTCCTCATCCTCCACCTCCTCCTCCTCTTCCTCGGGGCAGCTCGTCCAGGCTCGTCGCCCAGGGACGGCCCGAGAGGGCCGCCCGTGGTCTGACGTTCGGTCCCCTGGCCGTCGGCCGCGCCCGCGCGGCTCGGCTGGCTCAGCCCCCCCCTTCCCCTCACGGAAGGAGCCGAAGGGGGCACACACATAAAGAGACCGTTTTTTTGAATCGGCGATAACACGGGTTATCCTGGTGGGGGGGGGAGGGGGCCGGCCAATAACCTGACCCTCTCGCTGTGGGCAGCCCCGCATATGCCCGCGCCCCCCCTCCCGCGGACCTGCACAACCGGCAAGGTTAGGTTATCCTGGAGAGGGCGGGGGGAGGGGGGGAGGGCAAGCCCGATAACCCGGGTCATCGGCACAGAATGCAGGATGTCTCAGATGTCGCCATATTTCCTGGACTTCCTTGTCCCCATCTATTGACATCGAGATTCGTTGATGATGGTGCCTATACTTCCCTCCTGTTTCACGAGCGGCGAACGTGTCTACATATCCACGCCCTCGCGGTCTGGTTTCCGTGGCGCGAGCGCGAGCCCGTGGATACGCGGTCGCATGCCCAGGCATGGTGGCGTGTCGAAAGCATCTGGACGGAAGCTGTTCGCCGTTTCCAGCCTCTGGAAGGAAGGCCCTCGCTGGGCCCCGGGAAGGGCATTTCACGTCTGGGGTCTACGTTCCGCGCGGGGCAGCCGCGAACGAAACGCCTGTATCCAGGGGGCGTGAGGTCGGGCTTGTCCCTATACAGGGGAAAGATTCGAAAATAGTTGTTTTTAAGTACGGGGACTATTTTTTGACCAGTCTGGACTAATTTTTGCATATGTGTTATTTTCCGTCAGAAATCACCCTTCAGGGGGACGCGCCCGACTTCAAGGTGGGCGGGGGGGGCCAGCGCGCGAGGCCGTCGATACGGATGTGCGTTTCGCCCACGATCCCCCACAGGGTCGCCAGGCTCGAGCTGCGAGCGCTCCGGGGCTCGGACTTCGAATCCCTGGGCTCGAGCTACGAACAAGCTCGAGGGCCTTTCGCGTGCTCTGAGCTTGGCCACCTCTGGACAACAGCTGCGCCGGCGGGGCACAGGAATACGGCATCCGAAACCAGACCAGAGCCCCCAGGCGACCTGGTGGTTTAGAACTCCTGTGCAAACGTGTGGTAGACCGACGCCCCGAGGGGACTCCAGACCCACGCGGGCCGCGGGGGGCCAGGTCCAACCCGTTGAGTGACCACGGGCTTTCTCCTCGCCGAGTCGGGCGTGTGATCTGTCACATTGACGCCTGGCTGCCGGCCACGCCGTCGACTGCACGCGGGAACGACGACGACGACGACGACGACGACGACGACGACGACGACGACGACGATCACGACGACGACCACGACGACGATCACGACGACGAGCGGGCGGCACGGCGAACGCCCCTAGAGAGGAGGGCCCGGCCCGCCAGGTGACTGTGGGGGAGAAGGGCTGGGCCTTTTCTCCGAGGCGCGCGCGCGCGAGCGCCGCTCGCGCGTCGGCCGCCGCGTGGAGCCCGTCGGGGCGGCCGCCCACCGCCGCCGAGCGGCGCTGGGCGCCCGCCGCGCCACCACGCAGAGGGCCGGGCAGCCACGGCGGCTGCCGCCGAGCGGCGCCCATCGACGGCCCTCAGGCGAGCCGGGACGGCCGGCGAGTGCCGCGGGGGGGGCGCCCCGGCGGGCCCTGCCGTCCGCGGGGCGGCCGAGGCACGCAGAGGTGGGCAGCGTCGGCCTGTCCCACCAGGCGAGGGAGGTGGCGAGGAGGAGGAGGGAGGCATGGCCAGAGTGAACCCAGGACGCATCGACGATGCTGCCCCACGCCCACCAGCCTCAAGGCTTAGAGAGCCCAGGGTCCGCTAGGGACTGGTTTCTTCCCGAAGCGACAGTAAAACCGTCCAGAACCCTCCCGCAACCCTCCGAAAGCCCTCCCCGAAGCCTTCCCGGAGGCCTTTTGGATGGTTTCGGGATGGTTTCGGCTGTTTTGAGAGGCAACCAGTCCCTATAGCGAACCCTGGACATTCTAACTCCGGGGCCCCTCCTCGCAGCGCCCTGCTGCAAGCTCTGTTTTTCATGGCAAGGGGGCGCCCCCCGGAAGGACGGGCCCCTGGCGGGCCTGCCATGCAGGCGAGCCCGGTGGGCCTGCCATGCAGGCGAGGGCCCCGAGCAGCAGCAAGAGCCTGTCCTGCGTCCTCCCAGCCCATAGTATGAGGTCGGGCATGCCCCCCTAGAGGCGGATGCTGAACGAAAAATAAGTAATACCCCCAAAAAAGATCCCAACAGCAACCAACAGTGCTCCAAAAGTCGTCCCCAGACGTCTGTTTGAGTAGTTTTGCAGATGCCTCCTGTAGGGGGACACGCCCGGTTTGACCACAGTATAAAGAATCCGAGGAGGCAGCATCAAACAAAGTTTGACGATGTGTCGAGCGAGAGCCCCGCCTTGAAGAGGAAACGTGCCTCCATCCGTGTGGCGGTTGCCCAGGTAAAAACACTTCTCCTTTCTCGTCGCTGGTGACGAGGGCGCATCCAGCGATAACCACATGTGTTGAACAAAACCCTGCTGAAGCAGTGGGTTATCGAGAGAGTCCGGAAAAAACTTGACGCGTTGTCCCAATGTTGTGAATGAAAAAAAAAACGTCCTTTATCCGTGTGGTCGGTGCTAACTTGTAGGTCGAACGCGCGCACCGCAAAGGCAATGGCCTCGTTGTGAGGGAACCGCCGTCAATCCTTTTACTTGCTAGGCACTTCTGATGCAAGATCTGCGCGGCACTGGGGCGAGAACCCCACATTTAGAAGGAACTGCTTTGCACCCCTGTGACTGCTGCAACTTGTTAATACGAGCGCGCGCGGCGGATTAAGCGGGAACCCCAGTTGAACCACCACCCCACCTCGTCCGCGAAACTCTCCAAGCACGAAAATCACGATCACGACTTGCGAGGACGTCTCCGGCGACACGCCTGGCCCGCCCGACCGACACGACTGGGGGCGCCGACAGGGGCGGGACACATACGAAAAAGGGATGGAGTGAAGTCGGGCGTGTCCTCCTACAGGGGGATTTTGTGCGAAAAACTAAAAATACCACAGAAATGCCCAACAACCCTAAAAAAGAAATCAAAAAATGGTCCCCAGGTTATATTTTTGAAAAAACTATTTTTGGATATTCCCCCTGTACAGGGACAGGCCCGACTTAAGGATAAAGAAGGGAGGGAGGGGAGACGGATGGAGGGAGGGAGAAGGAAAGGAGTGACCGAAGGGAGAGCGCACGGCACGAAAGCCTGTGTGTTGACACGGTGTTGCTTGCCTCAGGCAACTTTCTTTGTTACGAGCGCTCCCCGCGAGAACGGCCATGATAGGCCTGTTTTCCACCACCACCACCACCATAAGTTGGATGGGGGAAGGAGGAGTACGAGGAGGAGGAGGACGACGAAGAGGAGGAGGAGGAGGTGGTGGAGGAGGTGGAGGAGGAAAACCCCCTCCCCCTCCAACTTATGGTGGTGGTAATGGAAAACAAGCTCATCAGGCCTTACGCTGCTCGTGGGAGGGGGCTGCCACTGAGGCCGAGAACGTTCTACTGACCACCTTCAAGTCAGAGATCACCGAAGACTCCAAGGGGCCGGTATCTCCACACGAGAGAGAACAGGCCAAACGCCAGGAGCTCTTCGATCCGACACTTGGGCGGATTCCCATGGACAAAAACGGTTCATCAATTCAGAACCTTTACGGGTGGGGGCCTTACATGGGACCAGCTGACTTGGGACCAGCGCCCGAACTCAATACAAATCCAAATATGCTGCTTCTCGCGGACACTGCCTTCCACATCAGCGCCAGCCTTGCAAACGGCGCCCGCAGCGACGACGTGGTGCCTTTCGGGGTCCCTGAGAGACCCCCTGGGCACAGACTGGGGCTTCCTGGCAGCCGTCAAACACGAGCGTGCTCCCCTCATCTCCTCCTCGCATCAGGCACTTGCCACATCGCCAGCTCGCTTGCTGTTGATCACTGATGCCAGCGCACCATGCGCCGAGACCTGGGTCCGGGGTTAAACTGGGCACGGGCCTACCAGGGATGGCACTCCAACAGGGGAAGTACATAGGCGACAAGGTTACCAAACTGGTGGACCCTCTCCTTAGCGAGAGACAGGCACTGGAGAAAGCTCCGTCAGCCGTCGCATGAATTTGCACGGCTATCTCCACATGATGATCGACGACAACGCTGGCATCGGAAACTCTATCTCAAGCTGGGGCAGGCCATCAATCACCTCCTGGGACCGATGGGCTTTGACGTGCCTAGCCTGCTGGATCCACTCCGTGCCCTCGAGGGCGTGGGCGAATTTAATAAATCCCGCAAGTTTGCCCGATACCGTCAACTGCTGCCGCGCATTCTGGCTCGTGGCTCTCACCGCCGCCACGCAATCTGGACCGAGGACAGCTGGTCTGTTTGCAACATGCCCGCGTAAGGCGATGCCTACACGGTCAGGCATTGCAGGCGTCTGAGGAAACGCGCCGTGGATCCTGGCCACTCGAAGGGAGGATCCCCATCGACCATCCAGCCCTCTGCCAAGCTCTGATTGGGGGCTTTGCCGTCCGACGCAAGCCCATGATCGGCAAGCCGCCCAGGATCGATTCCGAACAGCCTGCCAAAACATCAACAATTTCAACCGCGGAAAACACGGACGGTCTGGGCAGCCCATCGCCGGGGCACACGAAAAATGCACCGGGTAAAAATCAAGCTCTGGCTCCTCGAAGGCCGCGGCAAAAAAACTCAGGCGAGACTTTAGGTTCTGCGCATGCCAATTGCACGCCGGGCTTCGAACAGAGGTAGAGGCCGTGGCGCGGTGCGTCGACTCCCCCGCAAGCAGAATACCCGCCCGTGGCGCATCCCGCCAAACGACCCCTCTCTTCCGTCCACGCAGCATCGCACGCCCAGCTCCCGATGCGAGGCTTAGCTCCCCTGCCCAATCCTCCGGCGGTTGGCCCCGCCCAGATCCGAATGAGATCGAGGGGCGTGGCCCAACTTGGCTGCCCAGGAAAACTCACGCCCACGCTGGTCGCCTATCTCGGGCTGGTCCGCGGGAAGGGCTGGCGCGGCATCGTCAACCCTAACACTCAGGAAATTATAATCTGGCCTCTCGAGCGGGCCTAGAGCCTTCCAACCCGCCCGATTCCGCTCTAGGGCCGCGCGCCTGAGGGGCCCACGAGAAGAGCTCCAGGGACCTCCCGCTTAAGGCTTAGCAGACCACCAGAGCCTGAGCAGGACCTGTTTGCTGACCAGAGTTTCCTGGGCTGGGCGGCGGCGAAGTAGAGCATTCTGCATCGTTGCAATGCCAATGCGACTCCGAACTCCAAGCTCCACTTGCCTCCGAGAACGACCTTAGCAGACAAAGAATCGCCTCCGTGAGATGGGTGAACCGCGCGGCTGTGGAGCCGTTGGCGGGTCACCCGTGCACTCTGGCCCGGGCCAGTCACTTCGACCCCAAAGCTGCTATGGGCTGAAGACTCCAGACCTGCAAATCTTGGCCAACCGGGATTCCTTGGGGGAGCCTCTGGAACCTCGCTTGAACCCTCTAGCATTGCGCAACCTACGCCTCACTCCTGCCAGCCTGGATTGCTGCTTCACTCTCCAGAATTTCGCCGACCTTTTCACTCCAGCATGCTCATCAATACCCAGGCGCGCGACGGTGGTACTGAGGATTTCCCAAGCCAGCCCGAGCAAATCCAACACTGCGTGCCGCAGCCCTTTCGGTGATGCCACCATCGCGAGCATCGTCTCACTGTTGACCGAGCTCAGCCTGGCCGACGTCCCCCTGAACCCCAATAGTGACCTCACCACGGTCCATTCGTCAATGTCAAAGCCGCATGATGGTGCTCCGATTGCCGTGTCGTCTATGTAGTTGAGGCAGTCCATCGACGGGCACCGAGTGACGAATTCATCGAAGTCGAACGCAGCATGCCTATTGATCTATCGATGGCTAGGTCCGCGCGGCTGTCACCAGCTGGGAGCCCGCACTTGGCGTAGGGGACCTCGACCGAAAGATGCCGTCCGCAGCGGCTAACTCTCGGGCCAAAACACATATCGTATATTGCGCAAGGGGGCGGGGAGACCGATCCTCAAGCACTTCCACTTGAGCCCTTGGAGCGGTATGGAGTCGTAATACGTTGACCAGTCGATCACCAACATCAGTAAATGTTGATGCTCCGCTTGATGTGCTTCCGCCCGTGACGCCTGCAGCCATGCGCAATCACCTGCGAATCGCCCGTTGGACGCTCCCCAGAACTTCCTGTCCAACTTATCAAGAAATGGTCTCACCCGGCTCGGTCTCGCACGCTGCCAACTTTGATACACCCGGCGCACAATCTGATGAAACATTCCCTCCCGATGCCTTGAGCAACATCGGCATCTGGACCTAGTAGAACTGGCGCGGTAGCAAACCAATGGCCTCCGAAGCCTCCCAAATCATGCTGAATATTCCCAGCCCCTCATCACCCATGAACAACGCATGTCCCCGATGAAAATAATCAAATGTACAGCGCCATGCCTGCCGGGAAAGAGTACGCAACCTCACGGATCTCAGCAGGCGACAGCCTTGCGCAAGAACTACGATGTGGCACCCACGCACGAGGCGCCTGGTCCCATGCCTTCCACAACTTACGGTAGGCCTCGACCCCCTCTTGCACTATCACCACTGGGTCTCCAGAAACGATCTTGCTCTGGAAGGTGTTCGGCTCCAGGTGTCCTTGGCATTTGTGACTCTATGCCCTTGTGCTGCGCGACGCTGCTTCCACGCACCAGTCAACATATATACTGGTTGCCAGACACCTCGCTGTAGTTTTTCGCTCAAAGTGCCCATTGATGTTCCCCACGAACTTCGCAAGTCTAGCACAGTCCATCGGTCTCTGTTCAACTTCAGCCATTGCCTGCCGCACCATGCTGTCCAGCTTGCCACTGAGCCCTTGCCCAAAGCACTGTATCTTGACGGAATTCGCTATCACCTCTGAGAACTGCTCCAGGTGCGCCGCGCCTCGATGCAGCTGCAGGATCGTGCCAGTGGAATTGGCCAACCAGCGCCACAGCCTTCGGGCACTGTCTTGTTGAGCGTGTGGGGTACCTCGTTGTAGATGGCGCCCGCCCACCGTGGGTGGAGGCTGCGACTGGGAACTCCAGACTCTCCAGGCGTAGTGGGAGGTGGCGGCCCTGGTACCATCTTGCTGGCGCCTCCTCTGTGAATGTAGCATTCTCGGGAGCGTCCCACCACTCTGGTGGAGGGTTCCTCCTCTGCGGCGGGGCAAGAGGGGTCTGGCCTCGGACAAGGAGGTATCCACTGGCTGCGCTGTGCAGCAAACCATCTTGAGCCAACATGGCTACGGAGGGAGGGAGGAGGAGCAGGAAGGGAGGAGGAGGGAGAAGGGACGCACAGGGAGGCCGAGCCTCCCCATCCCCCGCGGCGTCGGCCACCCGCTCGTGCTCGCGGTCGGGGTGGGCTCAGCCGCACCCGCAGGACCAGGCAGCGGATCTCCGTGGCCTGCCGCGGCCGCGGGGTGTGGGCCCCCCTCCCGCTCCCCTCGGGGACGAGTCCACAGATCGTGTGATGGTTTCAACCGGCCCTTGTCCTCTGAAGCCCCTCAATACGACACGAGCGTTGCAATGCTGCGCGGCAGAACGCGTGCTAGTTCCAACGAATGCGTGTCCACCGAAGCCTTTCGATACGACGCAGGCAGCGCAACGAGGACCGACAGAGGCTGCGTGCTATCGGTGGAGCTAACCAGGGTCAGCACACACTGGGCTAATACGCGCCCCGAGGATCATCGAGAGAACGATGAACGAAGCTTTGTGACGCACCTGGTCGAGAGGCACCTGGAGAGTTTCGGACGTGGAGGGTGCTCAGCAGGCCAGCGGCCCCTCCTCATCCATCCTCCCTCTGTCCCGCCACGGCCCCAGGGGCTCCCAGAAGGGACCGGCACCCGCGAACGGGACCCCTGGGGCGGCCGGAGTGGTCGATCCGATCGCACCCGCGCGCCAGTGGCACCGCTCCTCCCTCCCTCCCTCCTGCTAAACATCAGTATGCCGCGTCCCACACGCCGATCAATCGTCCCTACGCAGCTCGCAAGCCTGCCAGGGTGGGGAATTCCTTGCTGCAGCTGTTCCGGCTACCCCGCCCCGTCCTTCTGCGGCTCCTCGCTACTCCTCTTCCTGCCCCTCCTCCTCCACCCCCTCCCATCCCCAAACGTGCGGTACCGCCCAACTCGGGCGCCATATCGCACACTCCTCCGGGTCCTCCTCCTGCTTCCGCTACAAGTCCTCCTCCTCGCCATCCTCCTGTTCCTCCTCCTGCTTCCTCCTCATTTTCTTCCTCATCATTTTCGTCCTCTTCTAATATTCCCTCCACCGCCTGACTTGTCATCGCGCACTCCACCTTCTGCTCATCCTCCGTCCCTCCCTTCCCTTCCTTCGCCTCCTCCATTCCCTGGTCAACCTCCCCCTTTTCCTTATTGTCGTCGTCATCATTTTCTGCGGCAGCACGAGCACAAGCATGAGCATGACCATCAGCATCATCACCATCATTAGCAACTCCATAATCATCATCATCATCGTCATCATCATCATCATCATCATCATCATCATCATCATCATCAACATCATCATTATCAGCATCATCATCAGCAGCATCGTCATCATCATCATCATCATCATCATCACCATCAGCAGCAGCATCATCAGCATCATCATCATCGTCATCATCGTCATCGTCATGTTCTTCTTCTGCATCATCATCATCAGCATCATGGTAATCATGATCGTCGTCACTATCAGCATCATCCAAGTCCTCATCATCATCATCATCATAATCAGCACCATCCTCATCCTCCTCATCATCATCACCAGCATCATCACCATGATATTATAATCATCGTCGTCGGCATGACGTCATCATCATTACCATCGCTATCGTCATCATTATCACCATCATCATTAGCACCATCATATGACCATCAACATCGCCGTCATCATCATCATAATTGTCACCGTCGACCTTATCGTCATCGTGATCATCATCATCATTATCATCATCATCATCCTCATCATCATCTACATACTCCTCATCATCATCCGCACACTGCCACCACCTCCAACGTCCGTGTTACTTGTAACTAACTCCTCCCTGACGCGCCCCAGACGTGTCGGTAGGGTGGCCCAGGCAATTCGCCTAAGACTCCTCGCCGTCCTCACCATTTATAAAAGCAAAGCTTGAAACTCAAGGCTTCACTGATGGATGGGGGCGTTTCAAAATGTTGCTCTCGGCATAGTGCCGCGCACACTCGTCTTAAAACTTTGCAGCAGTTTGACCTATCGCAGGGGGCGTTTGCAAAATGTGCGGGTTATCGCTTAGTGCCGCGAGCAGTCGTCTTAAGAGTCTGACAGCTTTCGGGATGGAAAATACCTATACGACCACCCTTCGGGTGATAAGAAAGTTGTGGGGGGGGAGAGGGGGGAGAACCAACATCTAACTCAATCGATCAAACGATCGATCTGCTTCAACGGGACACCACGGGAGACCAAAAGACACCACCGAACACCACGGGACACTTGCCGATCTCACTATCGATCTCACTATCGACCTCACTCAACGGGACACCACGGGCCACCACGGGACACCACAGGACACCGCGGGACACCTCTCGATCTCACTATCGGTCTCACTATCGATCTCACTATCGAGCTCACTCAACGGAACACCATGGAACACCACGGGACACCACGGGACACCTCGGGACACCGCATCGATATCACTATCGATCTCACTCAACGGGACACGACGGGACGCCACACTTGTCGATCTCACTATCGATCTCACTATCGATCTCACTCAGCGGGACACCAAGCGACACCACGGGACACCTCGGGGCACCACATCGATCTCAATATCGATCTCACTATCGATCTCACTATCGACGATCGATCTCACTCAACGGGACACCACGGGACACAACAGGACACTTGTAGATCTCACTATCGATCTCACTATCGATCTCACTCAACGGGACACCACAAGACACCACGGGCCACCACGGGACACCATGGGACACTGCGGGACACCTCCCGATCACACTATCGATCTCACTATCGATCTCACTCAACGGGACACGGACACCACGGGACATAACGGGACACCAAGGGACACCAAGGGACACCACAAGGATCTCACCATCGATCTCACTAGCAATCTCACGATCGATCTCGCTCAACGGGGCACCCCCGGCCACTACGGGACACCACGGGACACCTCGGGGCACCACCACATCGATCTCACTATCGATCTCACTATCGATCTCACACAACCGGACGCCACGGGACACCACGGGACACCGGACACCACGGGACACCACGGGACACCGCTGGACAACGCGAGCCAGGGCCGGACGGCCAGACGGACTGGGGAAATCAATTGTCTTGACTTCGCCCTGGCAACGGCGGACACCACGGGACACCACGGGACACCACGGGACACCACGGGACACCGCGGGACACCGCTAGGGCCACCGCCGGACGGACGGACGGACGGACGGACGGGGGAGAATCATTTGTCTTTACTTCGCCCTAGCAACGGCGGACACAACGGGACACCACGGGACACCGCGTGACACCGCTAGGGCCACCGCCGGACGGACGGACGGACGGGGGAGAATCATTTGTCTTGACTTCGCCCTAGCAACGGCGGGTTCATTCCTCTCGCGCGCCCGCGCAGCTTCTCCTCGCCCGCACGCACGACACAAACGAAACGAAACGATTTCCCGGTTGGGGGTCTCCGTTCCATTGCGATCTCATCCCCCAACCTCCGACATAGTTTTCGAACATTGGCTTCGCCTCAGCGCCGCGCACATCCGTGATGTTTGCTGCAACTTTACTGATGGAGGGTGGCTCGCTTTCAAAATGTGGCTCCCGCCTTTGCGCCGCGTGCCCTCACCTTACAACTTCTCAGCAGCTTCACGGATTGAGGGGGGCATTTCGAGTACGTAGCACCCCGCAGATGCGGATGAGAGTGAGGGGGCGGTGGGGACGTCGGCAGTTTGCGAGACCCTGAAGAAGCACGCCGCAGGCGCCAACGTTCTACAAATCATACCACGAGCACGCCGCAAGCGCAGATTTTTCGTTAAACCAATGTGGGTCGGTTGCGGGTGGGTCGCGGGTGGGTCGCAAATGGGTCGCGGATGGGTCGCGGGTGGGTCGCGGG
Organism: Prorocentrum cordatum; assembly: GCA_963575745.1. Lineage (NCBI taxonomy): Eukaryota > Dinophyceae > Prorocentrales > Prorocentraceae > Prorocentrum > Prorocentrum cordatum. Next base: position 523,884 of record CAUYUJ010021826.1, on the reverse strand, counting down.
TGGGTCGCTGTTGGGTCTTGGGTGGGCCGCGGGCGTAGAGGGCGGAAAGTCCACCCTATAATAATCACCCCGGCAAGCGAAGCCGTTTAGTAAACGCACACAAGGGATGAATCGAATAGGGCAGGGCTGTTCAATAAACGCCTAGGGCCGTCTAGTAAACGTCAATTGTCGGGTCAGGGTGGTTTCTCCTCCCTTGAGGGTGGGTCGCCCGGTGGGTTGCGGATGGGTCGCGGGGTGGGTCGCGGGGTGGGTCGCGGGGTGGGTCGCGGGTGGGTCACGGGTGTGTCGCGTGGTGTGTCGCGGGGTGGGTCGCGGGGTGGGTCGCGGGTGGGTCGCGGGTGGGTCGCGGGTGGGTCGCAGGGTGGGTCGCGGGTGGATCGCGGCGGGTGGGTCGCGGGGTGGGTCGCGGGGTGGGTCGCGGGGTGGGTTCCGGGGTGTCGCGGGTGGGTCACGGGTGGGACGACGACAACAAACGTTAACGAAAACAAGAACGACAAGCAGAATTCTCACCACGAATTCCCTATTCAGCCACGCACCCAGGGACAATGAATGACCGTTCGGCCCCCTCACTCTGATGTTGCTCTCACTGGAGCGCCGCGCACATTCGTCTAGAAAGTTTGCAACAGTTTCACGGATGTAGGGGGGACGTGTTCAAACTGTGGTTTTCGACTCAGCGCCGCACACAGTCGACCTAAACATTTGCATCCGCTGCACGCATGGAATAAGGGGCCGCGCTGAAAATGCGACTCTCTTCCTAGCACCGCCCACATGCGTTGGGTTAGGAATCACCAACCGCCGCCGACGCCATGAGCAAGGTGTGATGAAACATCTGCCCAAACGCGGCCCACTCACCAAACGGCGGCCCCCCAAGGTGAACGACCCGGCAGAGTAGCGGCAGCAGGGACGTGGATGAGCCAGGGACGACAGCCAGGGTTGTGGATGAGCTGGGGGAGGGAGGAGAGCGAGCGACAGGGACCGACCGCCATGAGGGGGGGAAGGAGGGCGAAGCCTGGGCTATAGCCCAGGGGGCGAGCAGGAGCAAGAGCAGGCAGTGGAGCGACGCAGGACGGCGGAAGAAGGGACGACACCACCCTGAAGGCAGGCGGGCGGGAGAGCAGCGCAGGCATTCAGGCTTCTACCAGTGATCCCATCAAATGAGATTGAGAAGACCGAATAGCACGACCTCTCTGCATAGCTAAATGTCAGAACCCCGGGAAGAGAGGAGAAAGGGAGGAGAGGAAGGAGCTGGGGACTTGAGCTCCTCGTGGTCCGCGGCCCACGCCCATCTCGCCGCTGAGGCCCACGAGGCATGATCCCCGTTCGCCTTCGCCCTCCGGCGGCGCGCTATGCGCGCTGCGCTCCCTTTCGCCACGGTGGCGGCGATGCCGTGGCCGGCACAAGTCGGTTTCAACATGGTGCTCTCGCCCCCGCGCCGGGCATGTTCGTCATAGAAGCTTGCATCAGCTTCACGGCCGGACGTTGGGCCATTTTCAAACTGTGGCTCTCGCCCTGACGCCGCGCAACTTCGTCTTCGAAGTTCGAGTGGAAAGGGTTCCATTCAAAAGTGTGGCTGACGATCCTGTCGCCGCGCGCACTCGTTCACTGATTGAGGGGGGGCGTTTCCGAAATGTGGTTCTCGCCTCAGAGCAACGCACATCAATTGTAGAAAGGTGCAGCCGTTTCACGGATGCAAGCAGGGCGTGCTCCAAATGTTGCTGTCGCCTTGGCGCCACCGCGAATTCGTCTTGCAGACGTGCGCACATTGGTCATAAAAGCTCGCACTGGCTCCACGGATGGAGGGAGGCTCCTTTGTGAGGTGGGGCTCTTGCCTCGGCGCCTCGAACATTCCCCGTCAAAGATTGCAACTGTTCCCAGGAGTGAGCACCAGTCGTTTTCAAAGCCTGGCTCTCGCCTCAGCGCCGCGCGCATTCGTTTCTAACCTTGCGCTGTTAGGATGCAGAGCTGCTCGTTTACATAATGGAGTTATCGCCCAGAGCTCTGCATGGATCAAAACCAACAAGCGGCACTTCAACGCAAGTAGCGCTGCTCGAATCCACGGCGGCTCTCTTTCGAAATGGAGTTGTCGTTTCAGACTTTCTCGAAGTCTATGGCCACACATGTAAACTTGTGCAACAGCTACATCGATTGGGAAACCCGTCCTCCTGTGAAAGGGGGATATCGCTGCACACCTCGTTGAACTGAATGATCACTCCCGACCATCCTGTGGTGTTAGGTCTACCTTTTGGAAAGACCGCGGCCCCCGTTCGCGTTCGCCTTCCACCACGAGTGGATGATAAATTTGTGGCAGGAGGCGATGGCTTCCGAGAACAAATCATTTGCGAGACGCGGACCGGTGTGAGCTATCGATTGCAAACCGCGTGCGACAACCTCACCAGCTCGGGGGGCCCAGTTGAAGATAAGACGACAACGATCGACGTCATCACCATTCGGGAGTACCAACCACGACTTTCATCGACGCTGCGATAGGCACCGACGTCATGCCAAGTAGGTGATGGACAGGCAAAAACAATGTGACATCGATTGATCCGCTACGAACGACGGTGCGAGGAAGTTATGATCAGCTGTCCGACGAGGTTACTCACTTGCGTCGAGCAGCCGATGACAAGAAACGACGGCAGCAACAAGGAATCTAGCGAAACAACAACAGCTTGCATCAGTAGCGGATTTGGCCCAAGAGCTGGAGGAAAGAGGTGACGGGGGTGCCCTTTCACCCGCGAGATCCGACCGTGATGAAGTTGGCGGTGCAGGGGACCAAGGCGTCGGCAAGGTGCCTGGTCGAGACGCTGGCGGAGAGCGGAACAGTGATCATGCAGCGGAACCTGGTCAATGCCAAGATGAGGTGCGACAAGCTGGTCAAACCCCAGGCGCGCGGCCGCTACTACCTCAGCACAAGCAAAATCCAGGTGCAGGGCCTGCCGGCGAGCGCGGAAGACGGCGATGGACAGCCTGTCCCTGATCGAGGTCACCTACGCTCATCCAGTACTTCACGGGCGGCCTGGACTCCCAGCGGTCGCGCCCGGTACGGAGGAACTGCTCGATCAAGCAGGAGGCGTCGGAGGCCGGATCCGTGTCGAGCGGCGGCACCGGATGACCCAGAGTTCCACGAGGCGATCAGGACCATCGTGATGTGCACAGAGGCGCTGGTGAACTTACCGACGTGGCGTAAGAAGTTCGTCTGGGCGACGGTCGAGCAGTTCGGAGAGACGGAGGTGGAGCAGTATCAGGACCCTGGCTTCGAGTCGAATCGTGAGGAAGACGACGACATGGTCGGTGGCAAGAGAGAGAGAGAGAGAGAGAGAGACGGGCTTCCCGAAGCGCTCGATGAAGGGGGGCAGGCAGAAGTGAGTGAGGCAGCGGGCCGCTGGCCGGGTGTGAGCAGTCAGCAGATACGAGAAGGCTGCCCGTTCAAATGCCTTCCTGGTTGTATGGCTTTGAGGCCGTGTTGAACGTGCCAGCCTCCGCTCCATAGGCAGTTTGGCTCAGGGAAACAGGGACGCCCCCAGACGCACTCCGCGCAAGGTCCGCGGGAAAGCACATCAGAGTACCTCGACGGCCGGCGCCGAGGCCGACGATCAGCACCTCCCCTCTTTTCCTCCCCTTCATCCTCACCCGCTCCTCCCTCTTCCTCCTCCTCCTCCTCCTCCTCCTCCTCCTCCTCCTCCTCCTCCTCCTCCTCACAGCCGCTGTCGGTCAGGAAGCAGAGTGATCTAGAAACGGCGCAACCCAATGTGCAATCGAATGGGCGCCACCCTGGTGGCGACGCACTACTCGGCGGTGGACGCTCCCTGGGAAGAGGGGGGCTCCTGCCACTCCTCCTCCTCCTCCTCTCCTCCTCCTCCTCCTCCTCCTCCTCCTCCTCCTCCTCCCTCCTCCTCCTCCTCCTCCTTCTCCTCCTCCTCCTTCTCCTCCTCCTGCTCCTCCTCCTCAGGGGACAGGCTAAGGCGAGCAGCACGACGTCCGCGCGGGTTTGCTGGATCGGCGCTGGACCCCTTTCCCTGGCGCGCTCCGCGCTCCGCGCCAGAGGCGCCGCTGGGGGGTCTAGGGCAGATACAAGAAATGAAATCAAACCTGCGAAAATGAATGCTTATGTTCCGACAGTAGAAACCCATGTTGCCAGTATATTCTATCTTTCCCTGTCTGCAGCGATCTCGATCCACCACCGTCCCGCGAGGCACGAGTTGGAATGAGGTCCCGTGTAGTCCTCAGTCCCAGATCCTCTGGATGGAATATGAAGGGGCTCATATCCCGCATGCCTGTTTTGGAGCCACCAGCGCCCCAAAATGAGCCAAGAGGGCCCCGAGAGGCCTCTGACCTACAACCCAAGCACCAGGATGGGCCGAAGGCCAGTAGATGGTCGGTTACAAGAGCTAGCATACACTTCGCCAGGCCTGTGAGGTGTGCTGCCGAGCCGCCCGTCTGCGGCGGAGCAGGCCCGGAAGCGGGGGGAGCCGAAGCAGAAATCGGGGGGATGCCGAGCGCGCCAGTGCGAGCGCGACCAGAACATCTACACCTGCACCTGGCCTCTGCTGGGCCCGCCTTGCCACCATGCAGCGCGTGGCTGCGCCGACGAGGGCTGCACGGCCGACCGGACGACGGCGACGACGACGACGACGGCGATGGCAACGACGACGGCCTTCGGTGGCGACGACGACGACGACTGCGGCGTCAACAGCGGCGGCGGCGAGGTCGGCGGCGATCACGAAGGCACAACAAAGGCGACGGCAACGACGGCGGCGGCGACGGCGGCGGCGGCGAGGGGCAGCGGCGCCGCCAGGCCGAGACACTCGCAGCGCCTTGCCCGCGGCCGCGCCGCGTCGTACCCGCAGCGGCGGCCTGCAGGGGCGCTGGCCTCCAATCAGTGGGCGCGCCAGGCTGTGGGCGCAGCCCTCCGCCTCCGGGCCCGCCAAGGGACGGCCGCGTCCTCGTCGTCGTCGGTTCTCGTCCTCGCCCTCGTCGTCGTCGTCGTCCTCGTCCTCGTCAACGTGATCGTGGTCGCCACTCGTACTCGCTCGTCGCCGCCCTCGTCGTGGCCGTCGTCTTCGTCGGCGTCCTCCTGCGCCATGGCCTCCACATTATCCACCCCCTTACTCCTCCTCCTCATTTTTAACTTCCTTCTGCCTCCGTCCACCTCCTTCTGCCTCCTTCCGCCTCCTCCTCGTCTTCCGACGCCTCGGGGCTCCTGAGACGAGATCGCCGCTCAATGCTACCATGCTCCTCCTTCTATTGCTCCCCTCCTCCCCCATCCATCCTCTTTCTCGTCACCTTTCCTGATGTGGCTCCTCATCTTCATCCTCCTCTTCCTATTCCTCCTCCTCCTCCTCCTCCTCTTCCTCCTTATCCTCCCTCCTCCTCCTCATCCGTACCTGCATGCCGACCTAGCAGCCTACCCACCTACCCACCCAATGGAACAGCCCTGCCCCTGAAAGAGCAGAAGGAGCGAGCGCCTCTCCGCCTCAACAACGAAGCGCTTCGCAACCTGCCGATCGTAACAGGCGCGGGCAGGCAAGCCCATGCGGGATTTCGAGAGTGACTTGGCAAGCGAGACCAACGGAGCACCACACTGCCCATCACGTGCGCTGCAGAGATAGCGAGGCACACAGACCAAGAGGTCACCCAACTTCGACCACGCACCGCTCTGAGCCCCTTTCCATCGTGCCTCTCTCTGCGGCCTCACTCCAGTGACTGCGAAATGCAGTCGGACTCGGCTAGAACGGGCGAGACGTGTAGACTCAAAAGGCGCCCCTGTGCGGGAGGGGAAGGAGGACTAGGAGGAGGAGGAGGACACAAGGACGCCTCACGTCCGATGCCAGCAAAAACCGAGCGAACACCTGCGTGCCCTTAGAACTTGGAACTGGATCTGGCCGCAACGCGATCATGACCCATGCGAGCGTAGTAAAGCAGGGGTGGAACTCGGGTGCTGCCTGGGGTTAGCCCTGGCCCGAGGTGACTCCGACGCTTTCCAGGGAGGCCCAGATGGCCCCAATGGAGCTCAGGACAAGGCGAACAGCTGGGAGCTACTTGGGCCAGGATCGCCCCTGGCAGCCTCCAAGGAACGCGCAGGGCGGTGGTAAAGTGGAGGCGAAGAGAAAGTGCGGCTCGCGGAGCGCGTGGGCTGGCATGATGTGGGGGCAACGGATGAGAACGCACCTCCGCGCGTGCGGAAAGAGATAACTGGCTCCCCAGATCATGAACAGAAGCGCAGGAACCCGAGACAAGAACCGAGGCAAGCTATAAGGCGAGACATGATCACCGAGGCCGAAGCAAAGAAAAGACATTGAGAGAAGAAAGCGGCCTCGTGAGCAGCCGTCAGCGCATTAAACGCGCCAGATGAACCCACCTGGGGCAGGATTTCTCAGCCGCCCCCCCCCCTCCTATTCGCATCGATGATCTCCTCATCCCCCCCCTCCTCTCTTCATCATTACACGCATCGTCAGTCCGCATCCTCCTTATTCTCAACATCCTCCTCCTCATCTTCCATCTCTCTCATGGTCTCTCTCCTCCTGTGCCTGCTCCACCTCGCTCGCTCGCATCGGAGACAAACCTTGCTCACATCCCGGAACAGAAAGGCCAACCAAATCCACGTAGAGCCGAAAATATATACCCGTGCAACAGCGTTAGAGACGAGAGCAGCAAGCAACAACCCCCAGCCCGAGTCCCCCTCCCTCGATCCACCCTCCCATGGCGGAGAGTATCCTGCGAGAGTACCCAGGCACTCTGGCACGGCCCCTGAACTGCACTGTTGTCCTGCTGCTCCCAAGTCCTCCCTCCGCCTCTCCTCCGTCTCTCCCTCATAATTCTGGTCCTCTTCCTCCCCATACCAACTTCCTCCTAAGTCAAGAAATTGCCACAGGCCCCGCCTGGACCACCAAGGAGAGCCCAGGCTGGGGCAGGTCTGGACAACGGCCCTGGATCCTGGCAGACCTTCCACAGACACTCTCGTACCAGCGGGTCAGCCTGCCACGCATGCAGCACCACCACTGCGCCCCGCACATGCACGGAGCTAGAAAGCCAACTACCGCGTGCTGCGGAGGGGAAGGCACAGGGGGACGAGAAAAAGAGGGAGCCCCTGGAAGCCTCCTCCCCGAAAAGCCGAAAACACATGGAAACCTTGACACTCCATTGGAACGGCGTCTGGTTGCTTGCGCACGGACAAGCCCCCCCAGGTTCAGGCAACCCTCGCTGGCCTCAACAAGTGTCCCCGAAAAGTCCGGAGCGGTCTCAACACCCCAAATATGGGACGTGGAGCGCCCGGGGCGCCGTCGGAGGAGGCGCCAGGGTGTTGAGACCGCCCCTGTTTACTCGGGGGACCTGTTGAGGCCATCGGGGGGTACGGTCAGGAACTGTTGCTTATAGAGTGTCACGGCGGCGGCCCTGGCGACACGCTATGCCTTGCAAGCGGATAGCGTGTCGCTCCGCTCCGCGGGGCGGGAAGGCTAGGAAAGGCTGGGAAAGGCTCGGGCGGGGATGTGTCTCGGCGCAGCGTGGTGGGCCAGAACCAGCGGCGCTGCACGCTCAGCATCAGCTCCCGACCGTACTTGGGGGGGGCGTCTGTGCGCAACCCGAAGCCACTCCTCCGCATGGCCTTCCTTCTCCTCCTTCTCCTCCACCTCCACGTCCTCCTCCTCCTCCTCCTCCTCCTCCTCCTCCTCCTCTCTCCTCCTCCTCCTCCTCCTCCTCCTCCTCCTCCTCCTCCTCCTCCTCCTCCTCCTCCTCCTCCTCCTCCTCCTCTCTTCCTTCTCCTACCCAACACATTCCCTGTCCTCCTCCTCCTCCTCCTCCTCCTCCTCCTCCTCCTCCTCCTCCTCCTCCTTCTCCTACCCAACACATTCCCTGTCCTCCTCCTCCTCGTCCTCCTCCTCCTCCTCCACGGCGGCGGGCGCCAGCCTACCTTGTCGGGGTGGTGCTCGCGCGACAGCCGCCTGCCGGCGAGAGAGAGAGCCGAGAGACGCGCGCCGGCGCAAACGCCGAGCAGGAGGAGGACCAGGAGGAAGAAGAGGAGGGGCAGGATGTTGATGATGATGCTGATGATGATGATGATGCTGATGATGATGATGATGATGATGATGATGATGATGATGATGATGGTGATGGTGATGGTGATGGTGATGGTGATGGTGATTATGATGATGATGATGATGATGAGGAGGAGGAGGAGGAGCAGGAGGAGCAGGATGGGGAGGAGGGCGTGGGAGTGCGTGGAGGGGGACACGGAAAGAGGAAGGAAGCAAAATGAGCATGAGGAGCAATGAGAAGGAGCGAAGGGATGAGGGACTGAAGGGGATGACGACTGGGATGGAGGAGGGAGTAGAGGGAAGGGGGGAGGGAGAGGTAGCTGGAGGACAAGCACATGGGGAGGGGGGAGGCAGAAGGGGACGAAAGGAGGAGAAGGGAGGAGGGAGCAGGGAGGCACGGAAAGAGAACAGGGAGGACCGAGGAGGGACGATCGACCACCATGGGCTGCCGCAGTCTGCACACGGGGCCGTCCGAGCGCGGGGGGCTCGCACGGGGTCGTGAAGGCCACCCCCACCCAGGTCGTCCCTGGGCCACGAGCGCGGCCTCCCCTCGCAGAGCGCCTGACGGCGCTGGGCCCAGCTGCTCCCCCCCCCCGCGGCGCAGCCTACGGCGCCGAGCACGGGCTTCCGTCGCGCGTGGTCACCCACCGACCCTCCCTTTCCTCCTCCTCCCTTTCCTCCTCCTCCTCCTCCTGCCTCCTGCCTCCTGCCTCCTGCCTCCTGCCTCCTCCTCCTTCTCCTCCTCCTCCTCTTCCTCCTCCTCCTCCTGATCCCAGCGCGAAAGCTGGAGACTGTGGCTGTGCTGCGCCCGCCCTCGCCGGCCGATTCCCCACGCTGCGGCTGATGAGCGACCGCTCCGCCGCGGAGGGAGGAGGAGGGAGGAGAGAGAACGGCGGAGAGAACCTGGGGAGGAGGGAGGGGGGAGGAGGGAGGATGGAACGGGAGGTCCTCCCTAGAAGGCGGAAGGCGGCCCTGGCTCCGCGGGGGGAGGCCAAGAGGAGGGAGGCCAGCGGAAGGGGGCCCTGGCTCAGCCGGGGCATCCGAGAGGCTGCGCCCGCCACAGCTCATCCCTCCCCCTCTCACCATCCAACCTCATGCCAATCATCATCGCAAAAACATCCTCAGCATCGACATCGTAAGCAAAATCACCATCGTCGTCATCATCATCATAATCATCATCAGCATGGACAACAGAATCGTCCTCCTCCTCATCATTAGCATAATCAGCATCGTCATCATCATGATAATCAACATCATCGCCAAGACATCCTCAACATCGCCACCATCAGCAACATAATAATCATGCACACCATCATTGCCATCATCATGAACATTATCAACATGATCATCATCATTAGCATAATAGTACTCATCATCACAATCGTCAGCATCAGCAGCATGATCATCAGCAACACCTACATCAGCAGCAGCATCGACATCATCAGAATCATCATCATCATCATCATCAGCAGCATCATCAGCATCATCATCATCGTCGCCATCGTCATCACCATCACCACCATCAGCATCAGCATCATCATCACCTGCACTGTCATCAACATCATCAGCACCATCCGCATCATCATGACCGTCAACAGAACCGTCAGCATCATCCAGATCATCAACAACATCTTGATCAGCATCATCATAATCATCATGAGGAGCAGCATCATCAGCAACAACAACGCCAGCACCATCATCAGCCGCATCATCATGAACATCATCATCATGGTTATGAGCGTCATCAGCATCATCATCACCACCGTCAGTATCAGCATCATCATCATCGTCATCATCATCATCATTATCATCAGCATCATCGTCATCCTCATCAACATCCTCAGCACCATCATCATCAGCATCAGCGTCATCATCATCGTCACCAGCATCATCATTACCACCATGATCAGCACCATAACCATCACCCTAACCATCAGCATCATCAGCATCACCAAGCTGACCAGCATCGTCATAATCATCATGAGCAGCATCATCAGCAGCGTGACCACCAGCATTACATCATCAAGATCGTTAGTATCATCATCACCATCGTCGTCATCGTCATCATCGTCATTGTCATCACCATCATCATCGGCATCGCATTCATTATCATCATCAGCAATATGAGCATCAACATCACCATCAGCATCATCATCAGCATCATCATCATCCACATCATCAGCATCAGAATCTTCAAATGCCACGGCGAGATCAGGCCTTTGAGGCGCAGCGGCCTCTTGGGACGCGCCCCCACCGTCTGATGATCTCGGACACAGGGCTTGCCGCCATTGCGGCGCTGCGAGGGGATCGGATCCGCAGGCCTCTGCGCTCCAGCTGCGGCTGTAGGCATGCGGGCCGACAGGAAGCGAACCCCGAGCCCGTCGACACCCAATGCGACCTGCCGCAGATGCACTACACGCCTTCCCGGAGGAGGCTGATCATGGAGTGGAATACTCTTCAGGCGACAACGACCACATTGACGAGGACCACCACGCAGACTAACACTTTCAACCTGCCTGAGCCAGCTGCAAACCCAAAAAAACTCTACCAATAAGGACAAAGACGCCAGGGTGACGAACCGGAGGCCAGGGTGGCAGCACAGCTACGTCACGACCTACGTCATGTGGAGCTCGATCCGCATGTCCTCGAAGGGTATTGAATCAATGGAATGGATAATCGTATGCATGAACCGAGGCTCGACGCTACACCGTCACCACCTCGTCGCCAAGGCGTTCTCGGAAGTCCCAAAGCCAGGAAGGGATCCAGACACAGACTGAGGGGCCCAGACAGATCGGACCGAGATCAAGCAACAACACAGCATCAACCGCACCTGCGGCAAGACAAAAGAATGGCCCAAACACTGAGACGCTCCCCACCACCGACGCCACCAACCAAGCCGTGCTCTCCAAGCCTATGGCGATAGTGGGCCAGAACCCTTTTCGAGCATTCCTGGCAAGATTGACGACACCTCTGAAACCTTCAAGACATGCAAAGTCCTGATCTCGGTAGTTACTAAAGTGAGGCAGCCTACAAAGGATGCCCCTCGCCATGTTGAATCATGAGTCGCTCACCACTGGATCCAGTTTGGCTAGGGACACACGCACACAAACATTCTTCAGCGGGTTGTCGTATTGCGATATCTGAACGACATTCCCGACGTAGTGATAGATGTTAAAGCTTGCATCCAGGCGCGAGCTCCGAGGACGGCGAGGAGTTGTTTAGGTCCATCGGAGAGCACTTCGAGTCAGATGCATTGTAGAATATGTCGCTCCCCGACCTGCTGGACAGCTCGAGCAGAAATCATATAAGGAAGGACGCAACCGATGGGTGGCAAACGAATGTCCTTCACAAGTCATACCAATGAGTCGTACCGATGTGAATCCGAGCTTAGTCATCCAGTTAAAGAACATTACTACTGACCATGCCGTCGAGCCGTACCAGGCTGACGACGAGAGCGAGTTGGGTCGACACGTTCACAACCAGCTGCTGCACCACGAGCTCTCAGCGATCGACACTCACACGAACGTCGGCTACACATCATGGCCCTCAACGATCGAGGTCTAGGATCGACTACGTCATCGGAATAGGTAGCTTACACAAACTCGTTCGAAGTATACGGCTTGATTGGAAAGCACACCGACGAGTCCGAGGCTTCGAACACGTACCCGACCACATTCCCATGGTCATGCGCATGCGTCTCCATATTGCATGGTCTAAGGCACTTGATAGCAGACAAACTTGGGATTTGGAGGGTTTGGCAGCTGGAATATAAAGAGGCTGCTAACGACAAGACTGTCTAACGGAATTGGCCGGGAACTCTTCCGAGATGCCAAAATAAACGAATCTCCGAGACAACATGCAGCTTGACTAACTTCTGGTTCGTACCACTGCAGCGGCAAACTACCCACGCAAAGAGCTTCGACAGCATTGGCACAGGCAAGCCCAGCATGCTCGACTACAAGAGCTACGCCAACGAGCCAAATCCCGCGAACGAAGACTACCCTTTCAGTCCGGAGCTCTACGCGATCTAAAAGCCCAACTTCGATCACATCAGAAATGGCTGAATCACTGTTGGCATTTGACCCTCGACAGTGACATCAAGCAGGCATGGGCTACAAGCGACCTGTCACGACTCTCTAACCTTACTTGCCTTCGAACGGGACGACGAGCAAGTCCTCGAAGAAGATCGTACGTCTCATTGACGACGACCCGCCCTACTGCTTCAGAATATCTAGCGGCATTAGCAACTGGTGCGACTGAAGGAAGAATGACAGCCACACTTACTCACCCCAGCCTGTACATCAACGACACCACGGCCATTCCACGCATGCAGGAAAAAATGATACCGTCAGACCTAAGACAGATAAGCATCTGTCACGAACATGAGAGCCTCCACGGGCCGAACTGAAGAACACTCGAAGCTAACCTTCCTAGGATGCACAAGAGCATCCAGCAAACACGAAGGGCATGAGGGTACCCGCCTCGAACCGTCCTCGATCTTATACCTCGGTCCGACCATACAACCGATTCGTGAGATCACGGACGTCCCCAACACCGAGGACCTGCAAGATGCCGGGAAACACCTTCAACTGCTGCAACAGAAGCTTTGGTGCGAGCCCCCCTGGGTTTGGCCGATCGAGCTGACAATCATGAGGCTCACCCCGAAGCAATTGGCTCGGCCATGTCACGACTGCGCTGGATTTGGCAATGCTGACAAACGGAACGACATCAACCTGCTGGCAACTTAGTTTCCTCGACAAGACAAGTGACAGCTTATATGTATTATCAGATCTGCGATTCCATCATCACGGCTTTCGCACAACTCCTCGTACATGTCAGACACGCGACCAGGCGTCGCGACAGTGAAGCCGTCTACCTCCAGGCCTCAGATGCGACCCTCGCCCTTCAGCCAGGCATGGGACAGAGGATGGGCGATTCGAATGATCCAGAGCATTTCGTAGGATCGTTCTACCCCCTCGCTTTGGAATGGGACCAGGAGATGGCCGAGATGTCAGAGAAATCTTGTTTTGAGGAATGTCCGTTCTCGGACGAAGTCTATCCCAGCCAACCCGGCGTTTTCGTTGCCGATTCGGTTACGCTGCTTGACACCAGGCCTTACTGCCAGACAATATCGACACTGCTAGTCGATCCCGAGCTCTGCATTGTGGTGGATATGTCCATAAAATAAGCAAAGAGGACACCATCGTCCAGCTAGCGAGCCGAGCTGCCACCAAAGAAGCTGAGCGACGAGTCTCGGGAAACGCGGTCCAGGATCTAATATATCTCATGGGCGTACGTCCATGTAGCTATACACTCACAGCGTGAACTACACGTCCAGATGCGACTGGACTAGAATTGGCGACTTGTGGTTTTCCAAGGGGTCATGGAAGAACAAGAGACGATCGTTCCTATCTAACGTCGCGGGCAGAGTATGGTCAGGTCTTGAAAAATATGGATTGCGACCTCGCGAAGTACACCGACTAGACTGCGCACGCACTAGCAAACCAGGACTGCGAGCGATGCTATTGGGCGCTGCACATCAGGAGGACCCCGAGGGAACACATCGATCTGTTCCCATGTGTTCAGGGAAGTGACCCCCACGGTCATCGAATTGCAGTACTACGTCTAAGACGGTGGTAAGAGCATTTAAGCAACGTGTCTCATCAGGGTGAATTTCTAGCGGCGTCTTTTGGCAGATGCGGTTACGAACAGCAGGAGGCCAAAAGCAACCGCCTCGGTTCCGCCTCCACCCTGAGTGAGCAAGACGAGATACATCCAGCACGTCCACTTTTGGGCGCGCCAGTCATCAGCCAACCCCGAGAGCCTCGCAGCACGTTCTACTGGGGGATCCTTTCGCGCGCTGTGGCAACCGCAGACGATAAAATGCTTGTGAGGCGATGGGGATATTCGAGATGTTTTTCTTCTGTGCGATGTTCGAGCGCTATGGGCGAGCTTCTGGATAAGCCAGTGGTCACCCCCGAGTCGAATGAAATCCCGTCCCAAACAGTGAATGCTTGCTGACACCGCTAGCGGCGGCGGCACACGGGCGCTGTCACTGGGCCTTCGGTGGGCCTCCCTATAGGGCCTTCGGCTTGGCTCCCGCTTTCCGCGCTTTGTTTGATGGGGGGCGGCGAGAAACGCTAGACCGCCCCAAATCGCCCCCCCCCCCCCCCCTCTTCCCCCCCCCTGCGCCCGCGCGCCCCGAAGCCCAAGGCCGCGGGCGCAGCGCGGCGCAGAGTCCTCGCGACGCGCGCCGGTCGCCCCGAAGGTGCCCCAGCGACGCGAGCGGGTCATCCGCTGCGCGGAGCGAAGAGACCTAGTTCGCTGGCCGATTGCGGGCAAGGCTCTGGCTGCCAGGCAGAGCGACGACAGGCGAGCGACGCGTTGGGCAAGGCGCAGCGCGGAGCTCCCGCGACGCGCGCTGGTCGCCCCGAGAGGGCCCCAGGGGCGCGCGCGGGTCGTCCGCGGCGCGGGGCCAAACAGTCAGACCGTCGAGAGAAGGCGCTGCTCGAGCGGGCCGCTCCCCGGGTCAGGCCTCGCGGATAAACTCGATGATGCCCAGCTCCCTGGCGAGGGCAGTCGCCTCCCTCCGGCACCGCTTCGCGTGCGCCGCCAACTGTTCCAACTGCTCCCGCAAGCCCTCCGGCGGCCCTGCCAGGAATAACTCGATCCGCAGCACCCGCATGAGTACGATGTCCTTGTGGCGCGTGGCGCGCGAGAGCTGCGCATAGGAGTTCCAGCCGCTAGTCGTCGTCCTGCCGCTCCCGACCTCGCGACGGCCGCAGTCCAGAATCACGCCTGGGCGACGCCGGCCACAGGAGCGACGCGCCGGACAACCGACGGCCCAGGTCGAGTCTACAGGACCGATGGAAGGTCTTGCTGCGGACCGCTCGCGCGCAGGCCATGGGGCCACGAAGCGCGTCAAAGGCGCGCACCCTATGGGGCCACAAGACACCGCGCTGGGAGCAGGAACTGCATGCGAGTTGCGCCACTGGGACCTTCGATGGAGCACCATATGGGGCCACGAAAATCCGCACTGGGCGTAGAGACCGCATGCGAGTTCCACCACTGGGGCCGTCAATAAAGCCCCCTATGGGGCCACGAACCGCTGTAACGGGCGCAGGAACGGCATGCGACTTCCGCCACTGGTTTTTTTTTTTTGTGGCTGTGACCAGGCTCGCGCAGCGCGAGCTCAGGTTCTAGCAGCCGCACAGCGGCTCCCGCGGCTGGCGGGAGGCGCAAGCCCAAGGGGGCCGAGCGGCAAAGGGACGAGCAAGCCACAAGGGCCGGCGGCCGACTCGCCGCCGCCAGCCGAGCCCCCAAACATCACCGAGCCTGCGCCTCCGGCTGCACCTCCTTAGGCGGCAGCCCGGACTTGATCCTTTCGGCCTTCTCGAGGCGATGCTGCAAACCACGAGCGCTCTCTGGCAGCTTGCATTATGCGGACAAGCCTCTGCGCTTGCCTCCGATAGCTCTCGCATAGCAATGACAGCGCGTGCAAAATGCGAAATCCAGACATGGTTGTGAGAACATTCTCGCCGCTCGCCACTCCTGGAGACCCCGTGCCATCGCCAGCGGACGACGACGCAGCGCGGGGGCCAGAGGGGCACTCGAGGGCCACCGACCGAGACCGATCGGGCGAGCTCGAGCGGCGAGACGTAACAACAACCTTGCGAGGCAACAAGACTGCTGGCCGCTCCGCGAACACTGGACACATCGGCGGGCGCACTCTCGCCGCCGTGGGCCCCCCCCCCAGGGCTTCTGCAGCGGGGCTTGGAGGAGACCCGAGGAGCTCCGAGGGGGGAAGCGAGGCAGGCCCATCCTCAAAACGCGCGCCACCAGCAAAACCCAGGCCACACGGGGCTTCTGCAGCGGGGCCCACGGGCGTGCGCGTGCAAGGTCCGACTGGGGCTTCTGCAGCAGAGTTCACAAGAGCATCACCAGCACTGGCAGCAACTTTTTCAGCCGATGCCGAGCGCACAGACCCGCTCGAGCTCGCTCCAGAAGCTGCCGACGACAGGTAGTCGATCTTCTGCTGGGCTGTCTTGAGAACCTTGGCCTTCGGCAACTCGGTGCTGCCGTCGCCCGTAGTCTCAGCAGCTGTCGCCTCCTGCTCGGCCTGCGCCAACGCGGGGAAGGCCGCCGCTGCCGTGGCCGCCGTCGCCGAGGCTGCTCGGGCAGGTCGCTTCTTCGAAGTGCTGCCAGAGTGCGACGGGGCATACGGCTTGGGCACTCAAGGCTTGGCCCAGAAGTGCGCTTTGATGTTGCTGCTGTACGCGGTCTTGAGGCAGCGCAAGCAGTGAACGCCACCATTCGGGACCTCGATGACCTCGTGAGCCGTGAGAAACTATTGAATATTGATGGCCTGCTTCGCGACCTTCTCGTCCGAGATGTCAGCTCTGCCACCGGCAGCCATGCCACCAGCAATCGGAACCCAGAAGAACGCGGCGCCGAGCATGGTCTGCCTCGCCTGGATGATCTGCCGAAACGCGTCGGGAGCGCCGGCTTGAGCAGCAATGCGCTGGCACACCGATCAGCTTCGATGTTGCCTCTGCGGGCTCTGGCCGTGAGCAACGTGCTGAGCAGAAGCGTGCGCTTTGACCTTGACAACTGCGAGGCCGTCTACGCCGAGCCCCCCGAAGTCCTGCACTGCATGACAGACGCGAACCCACAGCTCCGCCTCGGCTGCCTTGCGGCCTGTAGTGGCCTCGGGCCCACGAATATTGATACCATTCACCACAAACTCAGCGTCATCATGAGCTGCCACTGGTGGAATGGTGTTCTTGAGATGCAGGAGAAGCGCCAACAGCTCGCCGCCGCCAATGGGCTGCAGGGCGCCAGCCAAAGGGGGGGTTAATGCACGCGTGGCAGACCTTGGCCAAGGGTCGATGTGATCGGCGCCGCTAGGCAAAGCAATGATGGCAAATCCCGCACAGGCAATCTTGGTGCCACCGTCGATGCAGGCTCCATCTGCGAACACGTCGGGCTCTGAAAACGGCGGGCCCTCGTCGTAGCCCTTGATCCACTGCACGCGCGCCAGGAGCCCAGCGGCCTCCACTCCGTGAGCGGCAGCGGCGCCATTCTACTGGCGAAGCTTTTGACGACAAAACGCAATTCAAAAAATTAAACGTTTAATCGCAAAATGCTCGGTATAGCGTTGGACCAATCGCGGCTGACTGAACGCGAGAACGCGAGCGCCCGCGCGATGCTCCTCGCTGCAGACTGAAGCCCCGATGGGCACCACGATCACAGCGTTTGGCGCGAAAGGGCGCGGACCGAATTGCCTGCCAATCGCGACGTTGCGATGAGGAACCGCTGCGCCAATGACAGCGGCAGCGGTGATACATCGAACAAACACCTTGGAGCAAGTGTCATTGCGACAGCGACATCAAAGGCGCCATTACGTTCAATGACACATTGGAGGTCGCGCAACCACGCGCGAACCCCACGCGGCACTACAGCGCGCAACCGCATGACGAACGCAAACTGCACAAGCCAACGCGATGCGCGTGCCTGCGCGCGCTAACCCACAACCAGTGGCTCGCACGTGCGCGCGCGCACGTTCGAGGGCGATGGCATCGCCAGAAGTCGCGGCGCGATGGCAACTGGCTGTGCAAATTTGCAGGTCGCCAGGCGCACTTCTGAAAGTTCTTGGGGTCGCAAAACCATAATGAAAACCGCGCCGCGCATCCAAAGCGACGCGATCACGCGAGTAGGGCCGCCCGCGCACGGCAAGGCGCGAACGCTAACCCAAGCTGGAAAAAAACCAGCGAGGTATGGAATCGGATTGCAACGGGCGCTGGTTTTCAGGGCGCGCTAAAAACGCATCGCGCGTCGAAGCGCGACCGCCAACAGTCAGCTATGAGGCTGGGCACCCTCGCTGGGAACGGTCAGAACTCAAGAGCAGCGGCCAGGAATTGATGGGCGCCTCGAACGGCGCGACAACAAAAAAGCACATCCTCTCGTCGCCACACGGCGCAAGAAGCGGCGCAGTCGACCGCGCACGTCCGCACCGCGCAGATTAGCGCAAGACGCGACGCACAACGAAGGGATTGAAAGCCCGCTCGCGCGCGCACGCGCGCACGCCGCAAAGGCGGGAGCGCGCCCCCGCGGGCCTGCGCGCGTTCCGAAGGGCCGACAGCGCGCGCCAGCGCAGCATGCGCACTGGGCGTCGACCCACCGCGGAGACGACGTCGACGCAGAGGGTTCTGTGGAGCCAGAATACTTGAGCCAGAATGGTCGGATCCAAAATTGCAACAGAGGGGGGGGGCGCCGGGGGCGGCGGGGGGGGGCAGGAGCGGAGGGTCTGGCGGGGCGGGGGCCGGAGGCGCAGCGGGGGGACGCAGAGTAGAGCGCGGCGAGGGGGGGAAGGGGGTCGGATGGGGAAGGAAAGGAAGGCCGCCACCATGCTTTCGCACGCAGAGGCGCGTGAAAACGCTTCGCGCTTCGATTTGGGATTATTTCCAACGTTCTCTAAGGCGTATGACGTACTTGCAGTTCGACAGGATATGCAATCGCACCCCGTCTGGCGCGCGCAATGCGTCTGGTTAGTGTCATCGAGGCCACGGCCGTGCATAAGTGACACAACAGCCGCCCCGTCTCAACAACCATCTGTTTGATCGTTTCAACCCCCGCGCGTTCCAATCCAATGTTGGCCCTACGCTGCCCGACAGGTTCCAAAGCGGGCCCCGAGACGGCCGCGCGTGGCCCCGAGGCGGCCCGCGAGGCGCCCGCGGCGGCGCAGGAAGACATCGCGACGGCCCCTTGGGGATCCCAGAAGGCGCGCCGCGACCAGCTAATCCTTTGATTCCGCACCGACAAGACCCACGAAGGACGCACGAGGCGGCGCAAACGCGCGCAAGGATATCCGAGGGCCCCCACCACAGCACCGAAAGACAAATACTATTGATCTATCCTTGATTATATTCAAGATGTGGAGGTCCGCACCTTTCGGGCTCCCTGGCGCCCCAGGGCGGCCTTCGAGGTCCCCAAAGACCACTCCGAGACGGCCAACGACCCCTCAGAAGACCGCCCGATTGTCGGAGAGGGCCCCAAGACGGCCCATAAATCATCATAGATTATCAAACGACGCCCACAGGCGGTCTCGAAAGGAGTCCGCGAACAGGAAAAGCACTCAACCCGCGGCCGCCCAGGCGGCCCAAGAGCTCCGCAAGGGCGGCCCCCGCGCTGGTCCACAGAAGCCGACGCCATGCATGTTTCATCGTTTGTGTCCACGTTTGAAAAATCTGTCGCGTTTGTTTTCCGCATTTTCGGATGGGCCGCGAGATTTCTCCGAACGCCCCAAAAAAACTTCCAACGAGGTCCTCAACGGGGCCCATATGACGGCCCCGAACGGCCTCAAAATGACGGAAAACGAATGCAGGGCCACGCGAGGACGCGCCACGATGCCCCCCTTATCAAGCACAAAACCTGGGACAATGCGGGGCCAGTGTGCAAATTAGCATGTGCACCAATGCACCCAATGACATTTTATCAAACCTCAACTGTTCGAAACCATGCGTCTACCACATGTCAGCAACAAAAAAACTGATGTGAAAACGCAACTGTCCAAAACGAGTTTCCTGGACAATTGAATCGCGGTTCTGATGTCTCGAATGTCATGCCGCAGGTTGCCTTCATCATCCGCCACAACACTGCGGAACCTCAACTGTTCCTAACAATTGTTTCCCTGGGCTCCTTACCACCAGGCTAACCCAACAACGCGGATAAGAAACGCCCAGCCACCAAACAAAAAAAAAACAACGTAACCTGGCGAAAAACCCAACCGTATACAACTGGGGGCTCCATGTGGGGCCGCGGACCGTGTGAGGGGTGCGTCCATGTGACGTGGCGCCGCCATGTGGACCATGCTACTGGGGCCTTCGGTGGACCCCCCTGTGGGTCCACGAACCGCGCGCTGGGTTTGTAGCCGCACGATTTGTGAAGACCGCACGCGGGGCGGCGCACGATTTGCGAAGACCGTCTGCGGTGTTCTTGGCCAGAGGATTTGTTAACACCGTCTGCGGGGTTTTTGGCGGCACGATTTGTTAACACCCTGGGCGCGAAACGATGTGCGAACACCTGGGCGCCGCACGATGTGGTAACAACCTGGGCGCCGCGCAGTCCCACCAGCCCTCTGGGCGTAGGTGGTTTGGGGAGTTTCCTCTTCCAACCCCCTTTCTTCCCCTTGGGGGAGGGGTTTACCCCTCCCCCTACCCCCTCCACTGGACCTGGACGGGAGGTTTCGCTGGTAGTTGGAGCGTCCAAGATGGCCCAAGATGGCTCCAAGAGCGCCTCGGGGAGCCCAATATGAGCTCCAAGATTGCTCAAGAAGCTAGCCTCAGATGCCTCAAGACGGCTCCGAAGATGCTCCAGTAGGCCCGAAAACCGCCCCAGGACGGCTCCGAGAGGCCAGCTAGGTCCCCCAGGAGGCCTCCAAGAGGCCAAAATCCTTCAAAAACCGAAGGAACATCAATGCGTGTTGCTTTCTCACCCTTTCGCTTCCGATGGCCTTCCGAGGCCTCAAGATGGCTCCAAGAGGGCCCAAGATAGCCCCAAGAGGGGCCCAAGATGGCCTCAAGACGGCCCCAAGAGCGCCCAAGAGCGCTCCAAGAGCGCCTCGAGATGAGCCCAAGAGGCGATTTTAGAGGATCTAGAGGGGCAGGCCTAATTAACCCCACTCTCTTCTTTGATCGATCGCCTCCAAGATGGCCCTAAGAAGCGCCAAGGAGGCCCCAAAAGGCGCCAAGATGGCCCCAAGATGGCCCCAAGATGGCCCCAACATGGCCCCAAGAGGTCCCCGAGAGGCTCCCCGGGGCACCCAAGACGCCCCAAGAGGCCTCCGGGACCGCCGAGACGCTCCCAAGACGCCCTAAGAGGCCTTCAGGACGCCCCCAAGAGACCCCCGAAGAGACTCCGAGAGGCATCCAAGAGGCCTCTGGCCATTCTGCTCGCCCTTCTCCTCGTCCTCCTTTTCACTCTCGTCCTGCTCCTGCTCCTCCTCCTCCTCCTCCTCCTCCTCCTCCTCCTCATCCGCCTATTGCTCTTCCTCCCTCTACCCTCCTCCCGCTCCCCCTTTTCCTCCTTGAGTTCCTCCTCCTCATCGTCCTCCGATTCATCCTCCATCCTCGCCGTCTTGGGTAAGACGGGTTCCCCAGCCTTTTGTTATTATGTATGCCCCCCACTTCCCTGATCACCCCCATTCGCCTGGGCATCGTTACTGCATGGGCTGTTGGGGATACGCGAAGCGTCAAGAATTTGTTGGTCTGGAACAGACTGGGCGCTACACGATTTGTTAACACCGTCAGCGGAGCTGTTGGCTGCACGATTTGTTAACATTGTTTCCGGCGGAGGCGGGGTGGCAATGCCACCTCCGCGCGTCGCAACGCCACTTCCGCGTGTGAAGTGCACGCCCAACTGGAGCGGCGCCGCCATGTGGACCTTGCCACTGGAGTCTTCGGTGGAACTCCCTGCGGGGCCACGAACCGTGATGATGCGTGCGCTTAAACAAGGCGGCGCCGCCATGTGGGCCCTGCCGCTGGGCCCCCCCTCGAACTCCATGTGATGCCACGGACCGTGTCAAGTCTGCGCCCACATGGCGCGGCGCCGCCATGTGGACAGTGCCGCCGAAATCTGCGGTGGAGCTCCCTATGGGAACGACGCCCCCCCAGAAGGGCTGGACCAAGCAAGAAGAAGGCGGGGGTGCCCGCCACCGTGTCCCCTCGCCCTCCTCCTCCTCCTCATATTATTCCTCCTCCTCCTCCTGCAAATTTCCCCCCCCCCCCTCCTCTCCCTCCCCCACCGCGCCGCCATGTCCCCCCACCCCCCCCTCGCCGCATAATGCTACTGCGAACCCGCTAGGACCGCGAATCGCCCGGCGAACGCGGCACGACCTCGTGGACGCACCAGACCGCCCCGACAAACAGCCCAACCAAACTGACCGACAAAATGCCCACCCGGACCGTCGAACAAAATTTCTGGGGGGTGCATCCTAACTGCGAATTTACACTGAATCCGCTCGGCAGCGACAACCAGGAACGAATTTGTCGCGACACTTTCCTGGGTCGGTCCGATTTTTTTGTCGCGCCCGTCGTTTTTTTTTGTCGGCTCATTTTGTCGGCCGCCTCTTTTTTTTTGTCGGCCCATTTTGTCGGGCCGATTTTTTTTTGTCGTTTGTTTTTTTTGTCGGGGAGGTTTGGTTTTTTGTCGGCCGATTCTGTCGGGGCAATCGTTTTCTTTTGTCGGCTGGGCGCCGCCCGCAATGCATAGATGCAGGGAGGCAGACGGGTCATGTGGCAGCAAGGGCGCACGCGCAAAACGCAGAAGGATAACAAGAAGGAACGCGAACCAGGGCAAGGCAAGAACAACACGGAGGGGGCGAGGGGGGCGGCAAGAGCAGATGATGACGAACGGGAAAAGACATTTGCTCGTGGAGTACGTGTCCCGACGGATCCACTCACAGGGGGCGCCGAAGTGATCACGGCACCTTTGGCCTCCAATCTGTAACCTCGATGCCAGCAGCACAGGCGTACGCAGGATGCTCTGTGGGCACAGTGCTCATGAAGTCCGCCCCGCGCGTGACGCAGGAAACAGGCGACGCAACTCAACTCCCTTGCGCCTGAGACCGGGCGGCCGCGCACGTCAAGAAACTCAAAGAGCCCCCGCGGTCGCCCCAAGGGGCCCCGCAAAGGCCTGTCAGGACCAGGACAAAAATAGGCCTGGCGAAATAACCAACCACATGCTGCTGCGGGTACCATATGGGGCCACGATTGCGCGGGGAGCGCGCCAAGATGAGGCGGCGCCGCCATGTCGACCACGCCAATGGGGTTTCCAGTGGTACTCCACGCGGGGCCACGAACCGAGTGAAGGGTGCGCCCCAATGGGGCGCAGCCGCCATGTAGACCCTGCCACTAGGGCCTTCGAGTGAGCTCCATGCGGGGCCACGAGCCGTGCGAGGGGTGCGCCCGCATGGGCGGTACCGCCATGGGGCCATGCCACTGGGGCCTTCGGTGGACCTCCATTTGAGACCACGAAACGTGTGAGGGGTACGCCCAAATGAGGCGGCGCAGCCACGTGGACCTTGATCCAGCATGGATCCTGGCACGTCGGCGGGCCTGGCGAAAGCATAAATGTATCCAAGAATTTAGGGTCTTGTCCGAGCCCATCGATATCCTCCTGCGTGAATGCATAATCTTCATCGCCACCCAGACTTATTCATGGTGAGACTCACGCACGCCCCGTTCGTGGCCGTTTTGCGGGGGTGCCTCAAGCGGTTTGCCTGTCTTCTGTCCCAACATCCTTGGCTACCAGAGCAGACTGTGAGGATGTCTCAGGCGGGACGCTGGTTTCAGCCCCCCCTGACGGAAACCACCACGTGTTATTTCACTGTCCCATTCGCGGCCGTTTTGTGGAGATGTCTCAAGCGGTTTGCCTGTTTCCTGTCCCAACATCCTTCGCTGTCGGAGCAGATTTGGAGGATGTCTCAAGCGAGGCGCTCATTCTCACCCCCCATAGGGGGAACCGCCAGGGCTTATCTCACGGTCCCGTTCGGGGCCGTTTTGTTGGGATGCCTCAAGCGGTGTCCCTGTCATCTGTTCCAACATCCTTCGCTTTCGGAACAGATTTGGAGGATGTCTCGAGCGTGGAATGGGAGGTGCGCGCGAATGAGGGGGGGAAGGGGCAATGCGGCGAGGAGGAGGAGGATGAGGCGGAAGGCGTGGATGACACGGGGAAAGGGAGGGGAGGGATAACGAGGGCGGTTGAGGGGGGCGAGGGAGGTGGGAAAACACCAGGATGACGAAGGCGAAGTAGGATGAGAAGGAGGAGGAGGAGGATAACAGGAGAAAAGGGGGGTAACGTGAGGAGGCAGGGGATTAGTATGATGGCGAAGTGGGGCGACGGGGGGTAGAAGATAACAAAGAGGAGGGGTCATGCCGCATTCAATTTCCTCTGGCCCTTTCCGGCCGTTTTGCTGCGATTTGGGCGGTTCTTCGGGTGGTGCCGAGCGCTCTAATACCCAGAAGGGCGAGAGCGTGACGTTCCTTTTCGTTTTCTTGTGTCTGATCAGTTTGATGGCGCCCGGAAAGCATCCTCGCTGACAGCGCGCGGTATTTTTTGGGAGCTCTTGGATTGTCCTCGGGTTGGTGTGAATCATTTTGGGCCGCATGGGCCGTCGCATCGTGATTCTCTCTATGAAAAATGATCACCTTCAGCGGTGTCGGCCGTCGTTGGGGGCAGTGTGCGCCGCCATGGCAGTTCGCATCAATGCAGAGGACGTTTGAATGACATAGGGCCGATGGGGGGGGGGACGGCATATTTGGGAGCAGTTGCGACGATTGGTATGGCCGAGCCGCCCTCATTCTAAATATGCGACGTGCTCGTTATTTTTTGTTTTTTTTTCCAGGGCGTGCTGTCAGCAGGGGGAACGCCGCGCGCCTGGATTCCCCGATGGGAGCTCGCGGATTGGATTTTACAGTGCGACTGGGGCCACAGTCCGTTATCACCGCGTGATGTTCGCCCCGCGCGGATGGCGTTGCATGTCAGACGGGTAATCCCCATCGAGGGTTTGGTGCAGTTGGCATTTTCGCCATATCCTAAGATGTTTTTTTGTTATCACTCTTCTCCTGCCCTCTCCTCCTCATGCCCCGACTTACTCATATACAGACTGACTCACACTCAGACTAACTCATACACATATTCACACACAAATACCTATTCATACTCATACCTACTCATACTCAGACCTGCTCCGACTCAGACTTACTCATGCTGAGACTCACGCGCGCCCCGTTCGCGGTCGTTTCGTGGGGATGCCTCAAGCGGTTTGCTTGTTTTCTGTCCCAGCATATTTCGCTATCGGAGCTGATTTAGAGGATGTCTCGAGCGAGGCGCTAATTTTCACCCCCCTTACGGGAGCAGCCAATGGTTATCTCACGGTCCCCTTCGCGGCCGTTTTGTGGGGATGTCTCCAGCGGCTTGCCTGTTTTCTGTTCCAACATCCTTCGCTTTCGGAGCAGATTCGGAGGATGTCTAGAGCGAGGCGCTCATTCTCACGTCCCTAAGGAGCCGCCGAGGGGTTATCTCACGGTCCCGTTCGCGGCCGTTGTGGGGATGTCTCAAGCGGGTTTGCCTGTTAGTTGTCCCAACATCATTCGCTTCCGGAGCAGATTTGGAGGATGTCTCGAGCGAGGCGCTCATTGTCACCCCCCTAAGGGGATTCAAATATTCACTGCGTGGGGCTCCCCATATGCGCATTTATTCCCATGGACCTGTCCGCCGTGAGAATCTAGGTGCAAAAACTTTCGAGTATAAACGGGTTTCAATTGTGACGGTCTGGTCATGAATCTAACTGAGAATCAATTGGAGTGTGAATGAGCCTCAGTAGTACGAGCGCGTCTCTGCGCATGACCCTGGGTCCTCCTGGGGCCTCCTGGGGCCTCCTGGGGACCTACTGGGGCTTCTTGGGGCCTCCAGGAGCCTCTTTGGGCCCCCTGGGGCCTCCTGGGACCTCCTAGGGAGGATTCGTGCCCGAGGAGAGGCCCAATCTATAGCAACAGTCGCACATAAAACATTGCGACTTGGAGCCGCAGAAAAAAGAGGCAATCTATAGGAACACGCGTACAACACCAAGGAGTCGTGCCCCAGGAGAGGCCCTATAGGAACATAAGTACACAGGATATGGACCATCTATAAAAACATACGTATAACATCAAGGATTCGTGCCCCAGGTGAGGCCCAATATATGAGAGCATACGTAAAACACATGGGATTGGACCCACCCCTGTTGCCTTCTGAGGCCTCCTGCTCCTGGGGCCTCTCGGGGCCTCCTGTTGCCCTCGGGAGACCTCCTGGCGCTTCCTCTGGCCTCCTGGGGCCTCCTGTGGCTTCCTGAAGCCTCCAGGAGCTTCCTGGGGCCTCCTAGAGCCTCTTGGGGCATCCTGTGGCCTCTTGGGTCTTTCTGTGGCATCCTGATGCATCCTGGGACCTCATGTGGTCTCCTGGGGCCTCTTGGAACCTGTTGGAGCCTCCTGTGGCATCCCCAGGAAAACCAGCGCCCACGAGTCTGGCCACCGATCGAGACATCCTCAAAATCTGGCCCACCTGGGGGGGTGAAATGGAGCGCCTCGCTCGAGACATCCTCCAAATCTACTCCGAGAGCGAAGGATGCTGGGACAGAAAGCAAGCACGACGCTTGAGACATCCCCACAAAACGGTTGCGAACGGGACCGTGAGAGAACCATTGGCGGCTCCCCTTAGGGTGGTGAAAATGAGCGACCCCACCAGTCCTCCTGCCAAGGGAACCTGGCTGTGGTTTTCGGCGACGCACCAGCGCCCTTGGCTAACAGCGTTGCAACGCACGCGCTGCATTACGCGGAAGTAGTAAGATGATATGTTTCTGACATGATGCGTGGGCGCGCACGGCGCGGGCCTACATGGCGCGTCAAAGGCGCCTGACACACGCCCGCGATACTCTTCACGACCGAAATCGGAAAATTAGCTCCGGCGGCGCACATGCGGTGGGACACGCGTGCGTTCGGCATCACCCGCGCGAGGTGGCTAACAATTTCGCGGCGTTGCGCTAAAAATGCCATTGTGCCCAACATCGTTTCGAAGCGCGCTGCGGTGCGCCGCGCAAGCGCGCGTGGACTGCGGCCTGCATGCGGCCCGCGCACTAGTACGAGCGATTGAATCTGAAAGGGCAAGGCGCGGCACGTGCGCCATGAAAACGCGGCACACGGCAGAAGCAGTTACGAGAAGGAAACTCGCGCGATTCGCGTGCCTCCGTCGACCGAAATCGCTAAATCAGGGCAAGCGATCGGCGACGACCGCGTTTGACGCCACCAATAAATACATGAAAAAATGCAAAAACAAATTTGTCGAGGCCCTCGTTTTGTTTCCTGGCGGGCCCTCGTCGTAGCCCTTGATCCACTGCACGCGCGCCAGGAGCCCAGCGGCCTCCACTCCGTGAGCGGTTCTGGCAGCCACAACCTCTCGAGCAGAGCCCTGATCGCGATGGAGTCGCCCTTGTCGTTGAAGCGCCCCAGCTCCTCCGGAAGGGTCAAAGACGGCCAAGCGCCTTGACGCTCCATGTGCCTGTGCCAAAATGTCCCCATCTTGCTGGGACACAGCGAGCATACCGAATAAAAGCTGAGGCCTGCCGCACAGCGCCGCTCGTTGAGCCACTGACCGTCGACCGCGCATGATCTGGCGCACCCAGCTCCACTGGGCGTCAACGTCCTCCAAGCCCGAGCGACCTTGGTGGAGCCTCGGCGCGGCGCGACCCACCGCCTGACCTGTGGCAAGAAGACTCCGCCAGCACCGTAGATGTCGTAGTGCGTGCTCCGGGCCAGCTGAGACAACTGCCACCGCTCGACGCCTCTCGTGACAATCTGCTTGGCTGTCCAGGGAGAGTGCACCGCAAAACTGAGCTTCTCGCCCGCGTCGGTGACCCAATCAGTGACGGAGCTGAGTGCGAGCCCGATCCTCTGCAAAGACATCGCTGCTGCTCCGAGCGGGCCACGCACGTCGCCCCAGTGCTTGGCGACCCTCACGTTCCACTCGGAAGTAGACTGCAAAATGGACGTCGGGATCCACTTCTCCCATACAGCCTTGGCCAGCATCATGACAGGGCACAGCGTGGCAGTAAAGATGGGGTCCAATGTCATGGCCCCCGAGAGCAGCAACACTGCCTTGGCATTATTGCCTGTCGCCGTGGCTCCACGGCTCTGGCCGCGATGGTGCGCAACCTGGACAACCCGCCGGGGTTGTGGCCAGTGCAGTTGACGCCGTACATCGCCGAAGGATGGAGGCCTGCGAACGCAACCTTGGCTGCGGCAGTGCGCCCGCGCCTCAGGCCCAAAAAGTTCTGCACCTCGCCGGGCCGAAGCTCGACGTTGAGGAGGCGTTGCTGCCGAAGGGCCCGAGCTGCACGTCGCCCCTCTGCGCGATCGATGCCCAGGTTGCGCGCGCGACGAGCCTCTTGGACTCCAGCAATCTTGAGCAAGCGCCTCGACATGTTGATGCGCAAGCCTGGTGAGCTGCCCGGGACCTTAGACTTCTTGACCGCGATCTTGAGCTTAACGTTCTTCAGGTGCTGCACCAATGCACTGCAAGATCGCCCTGTGCCCGCTTGTTACCGCCCCAGCGCTGGAGCACCAAGTCGTCGACCACGATGGCTGGTGTGACGGCCCCGAACCGCGCGACCATCTCGTGAAGCCCGTGGCGAACGCGTCTCCAGCGAGCACCGTCTGGAAGACCTGCAACTCCTGCGAGCAGCACCCGACGAGGTGAAGCACCCTCGGCGCACGGTACAAAGAGATCTGCAGCTTGGCCAGCCAGAGCGGACAACCGTACTTGGCGGCTGCCTGCACGAGGCACCGATGCGAGACCTGCTCGAGCGCCTTCCAAAGGTCCAGGAGGATGCTGGCAGAGGCCCAGTCTTGATGGGGATGAAGCCTGGCAACCATCGCAATCCACTGCGATCTCGTCTGCTGCTGCCACACCGTTCTATCACATGAGCGCCCAGAGCACGCTCACCAGTAGGGCGTGTCACTGGCCTTCTCCCACTGCTGCACGATGGGTATGCGAAGCCTGCCGCGAACTCTGACCACCGCATCCAACAGAGCGATGGGTCGAAGGCCTTCATCTGCCTTGGGAGTGAAGGCCCTCTTGGTGATGAAGCTGGGCCAATCTGCATGCTGCTCGATAGCCATCAGCAAGCCAATGAGGGCCTCGATTCCTAGGTCATCCATCAATTTGAACTCACTTGGACGGACGCTGTCAAAGTTGGGCCCAGGCTGAGGCTTGAAAGACGAGATCTTTTTCCGCAGCACAGCCACAGAAGGCCTGTCGGGGCGCTCTCCGAGGTCCGCGGGCCAGGGAAGACGATGCCTCCCGGGCTCGAGCCCCCTCGCAGCATTCACAGCTGCGTCGGGAAGCGTAGCCTCGCTCAACAGCGGGGGACTGTGGCTGCGTCGGGGAAGGTCCCCCTTTTCGCCTCCAACTGCTGGTTCAGCCTCATGCGCACCGCCACCTGCTGCCTGGACAGGCAGGGCCTGGGGGGCGACGATGTCACAGTAAATGGACCGCTCGTCGACTAGCGCCTGCAGGCTCTGCTGAACGGTGGGCGGCGCCAGACCAACTGTGTAGGCTGGCTTCGCATTCCAAGACTGCGCCGTCTTCGTGAAAGCATGGATGCCGCCTGAGCCCGTAGCGACAGAGTGCTGCACCCAGTCGCTGTAGTTCTCGGAGGCTTGATCAAGATCCGTCTTGAACATTGCCTCAGACCAGCTCAAGCACGCCGCACTGAGCACATCAAGCTGACCAAGGAAGAAATCCTGCGCTCCGCTGGCGATGATGCTGACCGCGCCCTGCAGCTCTGCGAAGTCGGACGGCGGCCTGCTAGCCAGCCTACCCAAGGCACGCAGGGCCCCGAATCTGGTGAGCGGCCGCTCGATCTGCGCTGCGTCCCAGAGACAGATAGCAGCAGACATGCGCCAGGTCGAGGCTCGAGCGACGCGTGGCAGTCTCGGCGGCGACGGCGCCGTGGCCAAGGTGGCTGAAAGCCTGCGCCGTTCCGCGCGGCCTGAGTACCTGTCGAGGTCGTGGATGAGCCCGCGCGCGTCAATCATGTTGACATCCGCCTGCTTGACGAACGCCTGCCGCATGCTGTCTAGGTCTGCCACGCGCTCGAGCTGGTCACGAACGGCGCGCCAAGCTGGGCCATGACCCTGCGCGCAGCAGGCCAGCGGCCTGGGCAGAGGCAGCCGCTTGGCCGCACGCATGACGGTGACCTTCTGGTGCCTGCTCGGGCCGAGCAGCTCGAGCGCAAGTGGGAAGAGCGGGCTGATGTCCAGCCCGCGGAAAAAAAAGCTGACTTTGGCCCCGCGGAAGAGACTCGAGACCACGAAGTCATCGATAATCCTACCTGCAGGTCTGCACGTGGCCTCCGTGGGCGCAGCATACACCGCCTGCGCCGCCTCTAGCCAGCCAGACTCTTCCAAGACCGACGGCTCCATGTTGAAGTTCCCGCACACGATGAAGGGCCTGTTGGCCGCCTGCAGGGCCTTGAGCACCGCGTAGAGGGCGTCGGCATTGCTCTGGTTGAGCCCGACGTTGACCTTCAGATACACGTTGACCCAAGCGATGCCGCCTCTACAGACGCCATTGAGGTGGGAGATGATGGAGCGACCAGGCTCCAGCACAGCTTGCTTGCCGAGCAAGTCGAACGGCACGAGCCCGAGGTGGTGGGGCGCCATCTGCACGCGACACCCAATGCCCTGGGAGCCAAAACCAGCGTTGATCGCTGGCGCAGCTTCCGGGACCCATCCGAGCCGTCGAAGCTGCCCTTGGACGTCTCGGGTGCGCTGCGAATCCAAGCGCGTCTCCTGAACGGCAACGAAGTCGCAGCACCTGACAGTGGCTGCACCAAGCAGGTTGGCGAGCCTCGAGCAAGCATTGCAGTTGACCGCGACTGAGCGCGTCCAGTGCCTCATGGGGCCTCTTCCTCTCGCTCTCGCCCGCAGCGCTGCCGAGAAGTCCTCCAAGATCCTCGCCCTCCATGAACTGGTCGAACTCGCCGCTGCCTGGATCGGCTGCCATGGGTGCATCAGCCTCGTCTGCGCCACCACATGCGCCTGCGCCAGGAGCGCCGGGACCTGCACCTGCGGCTGGCACAGCGCGGGCAGGCTCTGCCTCGGGATGTGGTGGGGCCGCGGCTGCAGCCATCTCGCACAGAATCGTGGCGAGGCTAGCCAGGACCTCAGCACCAGACTTGGCATCCGTGTCGATGGAGGCGACCTTGTCCTTGACGGAACGGAGCGTGTCCTCAGCCGTGGTGGAAGGGTAGACCTTCGCGGCCTGCTGCTTGGCCTGCATGAGCTCCGCCTTGCGCTCGGCTGGGGCCCGATCGCGTCTGCCAACGCCTCCAGAGCCTTGCGAGAGTTCCCCAACAGGCGCTCACGCGTGGCTGTGGCGC
This sequence comes from Prorocentrum cordatum, assembly GCA_963575745.1. Classification (NCBI taxonomy): domain Eukaryota; class Dinophyceae; order Prorocentrales; family Prorocentraceae; genus Prorocentrum; species Prorocentrum cordatum. Next base: position 492,876 of record CAUYUJ010021826.1, on the reverse strand, counting down.
CCGCCAGCGATGCTTGATCGACTGCCAGAGGGAGCTTCCGCGCCCCCGAGCCCAGGACACCAGCGGCTGCCTTTCGACGTGCCAGCTCGACCTTGTCTCGGCTGCTGCGTGGAAGTCCGTCCTCGACGATCTCATACGAGTCCACGGCCATGGCTGCGTAGGCTGCAATCTTCTCTGGCGAGAGCGTGAGGGTTGCGGGAACAGCGGGCCCTCCGCCGTTAGGTCCGAGCCCTTTGCCACCACGCCCTTTGCCGCCGCCGCCTTTGGGTCCCTGCTTGGTCCAGGGAGCTCCGAGACTGCCGCCGCCGACTGCCCACTTCCCCTAGGCGCGTGGTTCTCGTTCGCTGCTGGCACATTGTGGTCTGTCTGCTTGCCCTTACAGCCAGCCTTGATACAGAGTGAAAGATGTTGTGGGGTGCAGCCACTGCACCGCACGCACTGCCAGCACTTCGCCATGAGAGCCACTGGGTCCAAGCGAACAGACAAAGTCGCATCAGGACTGCGCACCCTCGGGCTGAGGGAGGCAGGTGATGACCAGGGGCGGACCTGGCACCACAAGAAGATGAATCGCAAGCTCGGGGAACAGAGCTACCCCGCTGTCGCCTGGAGGCTAGCAGCCTCCCAAGCATGGAATTTTGAGCCAAATGGCTACGGAGCGCCACTGGGACCTTCGGTGGAGCCCCCTATGAGGCCACGAGACGCTGTGCTGCGCGCAGGAACCGCATGCGACTTCCGCAACAGGGACCTTCGGTGGAGCTCCCTATGGGGCCACGAACCAACGCACAGGGCGCGGCAACCGCATGCGAGTTCCGCCGTTGAGTCCTTCGGTCGAGCTTCACATGGGGCCGCAAAACGCTGCACTGGGCGCAGGAGCCGCATGCGAGATCCGCCACTGGGACCTTCGGTGGAGCACCCTATGGGGCCACGAAACACCGCACTGGGCGTAGCAACCGCATGCGACTTCCGCCACTGGAACCTTCGGTGGAGCCCCCTTGTGGGGCCACGAGACACCGCACTGGGCGCAGGAATCGCATGCGAGTTCCGCCGCTGGGGCCGTCGGTGGAGCTCCCTGTGGGGGCACGAACCGGTGTAATGGGCGCAGGGACCGCATTTGAGTTCCGCCGCTGGGGCCTTCGGTGGAGCCCCCTATGAGGCCACGAAACGCCGTGCTGCGCGCAGGAACCGCATGCGACTTCCGCCACTGGGACCTTCAGTGAAACTCCCTATGGGGCCACGAAACACCGCACCCATTGAGACCTTCAGTGGAGCTTCCCATGGGGCCGCAAAACGCTGCACTGGGCGCAAGAGCCGCATGCGAGATCCGCCACTGGGACCTTCGGTGGGGCTCCGTGTGGGGCCACGAAACACCACACTGGGCTGAGCAACCGCATGCGAGTTCCGCCACTGGGACCTTCGGTGGAGCTCCCGATGGGAACGCAAAACGCTGCACTGGGCGCAGCAACCGCATTCGAGCTCCGCCACTGGGACCTTCGGTGGAACTCCCTACGGGGCCACGTAACGCTGTGCTGGGTGGGGGAAACGTAGGGAAGAGGGAGGAGGATGAGGAGGATGAGGAGGATGAGGAGGAGGAGGAGGAGGAGGAGGAGGAGGAGGAGGAGGAGGAAGAGGAGGAGGAGGAGGAGGAGGAGGAGGAGGAAGGAGTGAGTGGGGAACACGGGGCGCTGTCTCTTCAAAACGAAGACCCAACACCACAATGATGGTTGGGAACAACAAATGTAACGAGATTGGGCACGTGCACGAAAGATTTGCTGCAGTCTGCCAAGCTTAGGTGTTGTCAGCCTTCTCCTCGCCGTATTCGTCCGCATGCTCCTTCACAATCTCCTCCTTACACTTTCTCCACTGATCCGCGAGTGGGTGCATATCGGTCCACTTCAAGATCGTCACCGTCATCATCATCCCTATCACCATGATCATCCTCCCCTCGTCACCCCTCATCACCCTGATCCCGCAGGTGGCTCCCCCAGAGGCTCCTCGGGCCCGAGCGAAGAGTGTCTTCTGGGAGCCCCCGCGTCCGCACCTCGTCGGATGAAGTATGCATCTCGTCTCCTTCTTCCCCTCCGCTCACCTCCTCCAGCCACCTACGGGAGCCCCCCTAAAGCCCTGGCAAAGCTGCACAACATTTTATCATGGCTGAGTGACCCCAAGAACCTCCGACACCCCCTGAAACCTGCTCGTTCCTCCTCGCTCCCTCCTCCCTCATCGCTCCTCCACTCTCCCCACCCCGAGAGGCACGCGCACTGCAGCGCTCGCAGCAAGCTTACAGTACCCGTCCCTCCTCAACCACCTCATCCCTTCTCCCCCCATCCCCCCTCAACATCCTCCTCCTCCTCTTCTTCTTCATCTTCTGATTCCTCCTCCTCCTCCTCCTCCTCCTCCTCCTCCTCCTCCTCCTCCTCCTCCACCTCCTCCTCCTCCTCCTCCTCCTCCTCCTCCTCCTCCTCCTCCTCCTCCTCCTCCTCCTCCTCCTCCTCCTCCTCCTCCTCCTCTTCGGAAAACAGCGACGACGGCGACGGCGACACCGAAGTCTGAGGCGACGATGACGACGATGACTCTGCCGTCGACGGGCAACACCGAGGACGACGCCAAGTAAAACGATCCCCGCGCCAAGGGGCGCGCCGGAAGGACGCGGCGAGCTCCGCTGCGGTGGCACCTTCCGTCAGCCCCAGGGCCTCGAACGCCTGGCGTGGGACGGAGGGGAAGCGTGGCCCCTCTTTCTCCTCCTCCTCCTCCTCCTCCTCGTTTTCCTCCTCCTCCTCCTCCTCCTCCTCCTCCTCCTCCTCCTCGTCTCTCCTCCTCCTCGACCTCCCTCCTCCTCCTCCTCGACCTCGTCCTCCTCCCCCCCCCTTCGCCCTCATCCTTGTCCTACTCCTCCTCTTCCCCTCCTCATCCTCAACATCCTCCTCCTCCTCATCCTCCTCCTACTCCTCCTCCTCCTTCTCCTCCTCCTCCTCCTCTTCCTCCCTCCTCCTTCTCCTCCTCCTCCTCCTTCTCCTCCTCCTCGTCTTCCTCCTCCTCCTCGCTTTCCTCCTCCTCCTCGACCTCGTCCTCCTTCTTCTCCCTCCTCCTCATCCTCCTCCTCCTCGACCTCGTCCTCCTCCTCCCCCTCCCCTTCGCCCTCATCCTCGTCCTCCTCCTCCTCCTCCTCCTCAACCTCCTCCCTCCTCCTCCTCCTCCTCCTCCTCCTCCTCCTCCTCCTCCTCCTCCTCCTCCTCCTCCTCCTCCTCCTCCTCCTCCTCCTCCTCCTCATCCCTCAAGCCATGTGGCCTGAGGTGATTCGGCCAACAGGGGGCTTGGCTGTCTTGGGGACCCGGCCCACTTCAGAGTTAATCCCAGTACGTCCACAGGGGTGCTTGAGGGATATAGCATGCTGTCCTGACCACAGGCTCCGATAACGAGAGCTGGGAACATTCGCAATATTTCTTCAGTCATGGGCAAGGCACGTGCGGCAGCCCGCATTTCGAGGCCTTTGTCCAAGTGTGCATATCGTCAGACCTGTGAGTACAATGACCAACTGCTGCTGGCCGACTGCCGCTGCCGAGGTTGTACGAGGAAGGCTTACCTGGACAAGCCGCCCTCCCGCTCACCGAGCGTTGAGAACAACAGGAGCGTCCGTTTCGCCACGGACCAGTCGGGAGGCGGCGGTGCTCGGCAGCAATTGCAGGCCGGCAGCAAGCCCGAGCTCGAGGACGTGTCGCTCTCGACGCAGGCGCTCCAGCAGTGCAAGGACCACGAGCTGCAGGCGGTGCTCAAGGCCCAGAAGACGAGGCTGGAGGCACAGCGGGCGGCGGCGGCGCCGTCCGACGTCGACCAGGTCAAGAAGGCCGACAGCGCCTTCAAGGGCGGCCAAGAACCAACACGAGCAGTTGGTGCAACAGGTGGTGAGGCTCCTTAAAGCCAGCTCACCACGGCGCAGGGCAAGGAGCAGGAGGCGGCCCTCGACCTCGCTCGTGCCGACGCCGCGCGCCGCACGGCCACGGCAGCCCTGGCGAGGGCGGAGGGCTTCCAGGAGCACAAGGCTGCGGGCGAGACGCCCGAGCCTGAAAATTTTCGGTATGAAGATCAACACGGATATTTTCGCGACCTTCGAGACCTGGGACTGCGAGGAGGCCGAGCCTGCTCAAGCTCCAGGAGGAGCTGAAGTCGTACCAGAGCACGCTCAAGCAGAGAAATGACGAGTGGCAGCAGTTCATGGACCGTGCCAAGAAGGCGCAGGAGGAGGTCAAGGAGCGCATGGCCAAGAAGCGCAAGGCCCAATGGGCAAGCGGCTGCTGCGGAGGCGGCTGGCACAGCGGGCGCGGCCCAGGCGGCGGCAGCGGCGGAGGCCACCCCAGCGCCGTCAGGCGACGCGAGCGCGGAGGCGGCGGCGAACGCCGAGGCGGAGGAACGGCTCAAGAAGGAGGCAGCCCGCTTCTCCCAGGCGAGCTTCGCCGCGGCCCAGGGTGCCACGCCCGAGGACAGCCAGGCCGCGGCCACCAAGGGGAAGACCAAAGGCGACGGCGCGCCTAGTGGTGGCACCCCTCGCGGCAAAGGCGGCGCGGTCTCTTGACCAGGGACCTCGACTACCACTACGGCGGGCTGCTCACGCGAGCAGCATCATGGCGCCTGCAGTACCACCAGTACTGCCATGGCTTCTTCGGGCACTGTAAGCACGACTTGCATTTCGTCAGCTTCGACATCGGGGGATGTCACCAGCACCGCGGCCTCCGACGCCAACTGGGAGTCCACCGGGGTTTTCTTCAGCAACGTCACCTGCTTGAGTGAGAAGGTGTGGGCACATCTTCAGATGGTTCGTGAACGTTTAAAGTACTTTGCATTATGTGAGAGTCATGCACTCCCGCATCAGTCTCGTAAGTGGCAGATGCGGGCCAAGGGGCATTCCATGAGGACTTACGTCAACGCCGCACGAGGCAGGTCTAAGTGGAAGCGGCAACAGTGCGAGAATTCCAGTGAAGGTGGTAAGGCCTTTTCCTGAAAGAATAATTTGCCTGTGCAGATGCTTGACGTTGCACTGGCAGCCCGTGGCCTGCGAGCGGAGGACAGCCAAGCTTTCGACGGCTTTCTGAACCTCGTATTGCATTTTTAAAAAGGTTTCTCGTTTGCCATCATTGTGTTCTATGCCCACTCGCCCATCGGCTGCAGTGACAAGAATGTGCCAAGGTTTCGTAAGTTAGCTAGCCTTCTCAATGTGATCCGAATTCCCTGGGCAGTTGTAGGCGATTGGGGCATGAGTCCGACGTCGCTCGCTCGAACAGGGTTTCTTGAGCGCGTTGGAGGGCAGACTCTTTGTAGTTCGGCAGTGCCAACCTGTCTTAGAAAAGGAGGGCAAGGAGGTTCCCATCTAGACTACCTGGTCGTGTGTCCTGCCGCGCGTCGTTACGTTCGCAGTGACAGTGCCATCAGCGATGCCCCTTGGAGGCCTCACGCGGGGCTCGACATTGAGCTCGCAGGTTCTGCGGGGCAGCTTTTCACACGTGTCTTGGAGCTTCCTCCGAGGCTTCCCCAGGTGTCACGGCCTAAGCGGGAGCCCACAGTTGGCTCCAAGTCTCAGCAGAGTAAGGCGAAACAGGCTCTTGCTCTCGAATTGTCTCGCGAGAAAAGGAATCAGAAGATTATAGAATGGTTCGGGGGGAGTCTTGACACCGGCCGTCTGCAGGATGGGGAAGGCAGCCAGTGAGTCCCAGGCGAGGACGGCTTCGCCTCGGACTCCGCCAGCTGCCACCCCGACCGCGACTGGGGAGGCATCTCCGAGGCCGACCCGTGGGCCGACGAGGCCAACTGGTCAGGGCAGCCCGCGCAAGGGGATCGGGTTGCCGCTGCTCTTGGTTTGCCCGTTTCTGACGCCTCAGTCAGCGTCATAGAACCCCCCAACCCCTCGGCTACAGTCGAATCTGGAATTCAGCGAGATGATAGTGAACAAACCTTAGACCCCCGCACCGAGTCTCGTGACCCACAGGCCCAGGAGATGTCGTCCCAGGCGGTGAGCTTCGAGCCCTCTGCGCCCTTCTGCGTGCCCGTCTCTACACGGTTGACCGCGAGGACAAAGATTGGGTTCGTTCCTATGAAGGCTTGTGGGCCGACACCCGTGGTTGCACAATCCGTAGCATGTCGGATCGGAGCTTCAGTCCAAGCTTCGACACACATTTCCGCTCTTTGTTGTAGCTGGGTGAGCACAGTCGAAACAGAAACAGCTGCGCATTCTCATCATCAGGCGACTGCACCTTCGGTGTCGAAAGGGCAAGCCTCTCAGTTTCGACTCGGCGTAGTTAAATTGGCGAAGCCTCTGCGGGCTACTCACATTCGTGATCAGGTAGCAAGCTGGCGGACGCGCTCGGCGACTGCAATTCGCGGCGCGCAGCACTTCTCCGGTAAGCCCCAGGGCCAACAGCAGAAGCAGAGCTACGTTGCAACCGTCAAGGAGTTGCGCCAGATCTACCCATCGGAAGCGCACCGAGTGGTGCGTCAGAAGGACCCTTTCTCCTGGACCAAGTGGCAGAGCACCCTCGCGGCGATCTGCGACACGGTCATCAGCGACGGAGAGCTCTCCTCAGCAGTGGAGCTCGCATATCGCGTGGCTCGGCGGGCAGCAACGTGCAGTTCATCAATCGATTCGGAGCTTTCGCGACTAGTCCGAGACCGCTCCTGCTGCTGGCGCGCTGCACCGCGCCCTGCGCGAGGCCTCTGTGCCTCAGGAGCGGGTCGACTCTGGAGAGGGCGTTCTGCATCATCCTCGGGACGTTCTGGAGCACAAAACTCACCAGCGGGAAATTCTCTGGGGGCCCGAAGGGGCCTGCGACTGGCAGGCGATCCAGGATCTCTTCGGCGAAATTCGGCTCCTGGTCCAGGACAACCCCCTGCCAGCGATCGAAATCGATGAGCTAAGGCAAGCCATGGGAGTCGACAGGCTGAACTGTCAGGACTTGGATCGACTTCCTGATCCAGCTCTGGCTGAACTGGCGGCGCCCTACGGTCTATGTGGATATTATCAGGTATGGCCACACCAGACCCTGGTCACCATTTGCACCCTTCTTCCCAAGAAGGTGCAAGGGTTGGGTGATTGGCCTGCTCTCGAACTTCGGCAGGACATGGTCCAAGGCGCGTGAGGGCCATGTTCGTCACTGGACGGACAGCTGCGAGGCGCACTGGGACGCAGCCATCAGAGGCAATGCTGCGGTCCGCGAGGTGTTCCTCAAGGCAATCGACGAGGAAGTCGCTAGCAGGCTTGGTGTATCACACGGGCATGGGCGGCTGGAGATTGCACAGGTTTATGACAGCGTGGGCTGGCATCATATCGGCACTGCTGCTCTACGACTTGGCTTTCCACCCGAGACCCTTGGCATAGAACTTCAGAAATGCATGGCCACGAAGTGCGTTCGGCAAGCAGGCGCCTACGGCCTCCCGTTCAACCGCACACGTTCAATCGTGCAGGGGCTCCGCGGGGGAACGTGTTCCGGCAAATGCGCCACACATCTCATCATGGCCAAGATCACTGCAGTCCATGTCAATATGTCGCACATATTGTGGGTTGATGTTTTGGGCCAGTCAGCGAGAGGATCTAGCAAACCCATGTGTCAAAATATGTTCTTATGCCTCAAGCACACCTTTCAAGGCATGAAGGATGCAGGGCTCAAGATCTTTCCCAAGAGCGTCACCAGTTGCAGCAAGATGGAAGAGGCACGCAACATTTCTCGCAGGCTGGCGGCATGCGGGCACCAGGTCAAAGCGGTCAGTCAGGCGGTCCACCTAGGGGCGGATCTCAGCGGGGGACGACGGCACGGCAGAGCCACACGGACAGCACGTGCGGCCAAGCACGCCAAGATGTCGACCAAGATTGACAGCTACGCACGCACTCTCCGACGCTACCGCCCCACGGCTCGCCTTGAACAACAAGGTGCTGCCCCAGCTGGGCTCTGCGGCCACCAGCTGCACGGCGTCTTCGGGGCCCAACTAGCAGCGGTGCGCAGACGGCAGGCGTCGGCAGCGGCCCCACGGCTTACTGGACGATGTGTTGCGACTCTCCTCGACTTAGTCACGCCGAACAGAGATCCCGCTGACCGCCTCCCGTCCGAAACCCTACGGATATGGATAATAGCGTGGATCTCTGAGACTCAGGTTCGAAGGGGCATCAATCGCACCTGGCCAGGGCTAGTTCGGGAGTTGTCCGCTAGACCCGGGGCTCAGAGGTGTAGACGTGTGCGAGGACCCCAGGCCGCTGTCATCATACATCTTCTCCAAGCTGGTTGGGACCCCCACCAGCCTGCAGCTTGGGATGTGCCTGATCGCACCAGCGGATGGGTTTTTTCAGACTGAAGCTTTGACAGGACACGAGGCCACCGATGTCCCCAATGAGTTCTTTCAAGAACTTCAGTCCTCAATACAAGCAGGTCTCTGGCGCAAGGCAGCTTTGCACTTCGGAGGCGCAGGGATGGAAGACGGAGTATGCAATCACAGTTACAGGCAGCTGCTGAAGCAGCTAGAACAAGCACCTGGCGGCAGAAGGCTCGCTGGCCTGTTGCTTGCGGCTGCAGCGGGCGCTTCCTGGCCTCGGGCTAGGCGACAAGCACGTTGTACGCAGCAGCTATCGGCCATGTGTGAACGATGCAATCAGGAGGAAGAGGCGAGTGCTCATAGAGTGTGGGCTTGTTCGGCGAAGGCCAGCAGCCCAGTGTACCAACCCAGTGATCAGTATTCGGCCAAGGCCTACACTCAGCCTCAGGCGGACGAGTGTTTCTGGACCAGAGGGCTCATCCCAACCAAGTGGATTGCAGTGGAGCCGCCTCCAGAACACGAACGATGGGTTTCCCAGGATGAGTCGACAGTCGCAGACCTAGCCCCAGGGACTACTGAGAGACCATGGTGCTGCTTCGGCGATGCAAGATGTGGCGGGAAGGAGAATTTGTCGCCCAGGTTACGTCGAGTGGGCATGGGACTTGCAGTATATGACGAGCTGAGCGAGAACATGCAGATGGTCTGTGGTGGTTGGGCTGCGTTACCTGGCATGAGGCAAACAGTATGTTGTGGTGAGTTGTATTGCCTCTGGTATGCGATCAGGACCGTACCTGGACATATGTACTATGTGACGGACAATGCAGCGGTATGTTCAGGATGGCACGAGCAGCAGTGGCGATCACCAACGGGCAACGATGCAGATCTGTGGTACAGTATCGGGCACGAGCTGCACGGCAGGAGGGAGATCACCATGATGTTCGTCAACTCCCACCTTGAGCTGGACCAGGCCTCAGCTCAGAACCCACTGTATTTCATCGTGGGCAATCGCGAGGCTGACCGCCTGGCCGCCTGCGGCGCCGAGCTGGCGCGTCTGGCGGAGGCCACCCGAGGGAGAGTGAAACAAGTTGAGAGTATGGCCTTCGTCGTTAGGATGAGGATCCTCCAGAGCACCCTCGAGGCCATCAATGCTGAGGAAGTTCTCGAGCGTGAATCCAGGCACCAGCGTAGAGGGCGTCGCACCGAGACCAATGTTGTGGTGCCACCCGCGCCCAGTGTTTGTGCCTTTTTCGCTTCCCCCCATCAGTTGGGTGAGAATGGTCGTTCGTGCACTAAGTGTCGTGGGTCAGCCTCCCACGCTCGGAAAAAGGTTTGGCTGGACTCACCGTGTTTTGACCTAATTAATGTGGACGGCGAGGTGTTTGAACCGCCTCCTGGGGCTGGGGTGCATATGTCAAGGGGGTTTGCTCACCACTCGCACGTACTCTGACTTCACAAGACGGTAGGGGTGTGCTTCTGTAATGTCTGTGGGTGTTTCGCGGCCGAACAGCTCGCGAAACTCAGTGAACAGTGTTCAGGCCGCCTAGATGGTAATCGGACTGAATACCGTAAGCGAATCTACCAGGGTCTCTGGCCCAAGGCCTTCAGCAAGGCCGAACTCGTAAAGAGGGCGGCTTAGCAGAAGCCAGTGTAGAACCCCCTTCAGCGACCCAGTCGCCCAATCCATAGCTCCATAGCTCCTCCTCCTCCCCCTCCTTCTTCTCCTCTTCCTCCTCCTCCTCCTACTCCTCGTTTCCCCCTCCTCCTCCTTCTCCTCCTCCTCCTCATCATAATCATCATCGTCCTCCTCCTCCTCGACCTCGTCCTCCTCCTCCCCGTCCTCCTCCTCTTCCTCCTCCCCCTCCTCCCCAACATCCTCCTCCTCCTCCTTTTCCTCCTCCTCCTCCTCAACCACATTCGTCCTCAACCTTTCTCCTCCGTCGCAATTGCCCCCTTTGCCATGTCCCCTTTTCCCTCTAGCAGCCGTATACCCCCCCAAGCTATCCTGAAACCTTCCGGACAGCGAAACCCGAATTACCCCCCACCCCCCTCTTTCATTCCCGCCGCCCTCTCGCCCCGCCCTTTCGCGATCGCATGGGACATGTTTCCATTCACCACGTATTACACCCCCCCTCTTTACCTGTCGAAACTCGGTTTTCGGCACGGCTTCGGGCCGTGAACGGCCAACCTGGTGTCAAATTGAAAATTGGGACAGCACGCCGCCACGGAAACGGACCGCACGCCGCCACGGAAACGCAATGACTGGGCCGCACCTTCCCCGCTGTTCTACCTCCGGGGTGCGCCCCCCCGCTCCTCCGCCCCCCTCCCCCCGCACTCGCCGCCCCCCATCCCAAAGCGCGGGGTGCCCTGTCAATCGCCCCAAGCCGCCCAGTACGGAGGTTTATCGCGCCACCCTATCGCGCGCTCGGTTGACATTATCACCCAGATTCCCCGTGCCCCCTCTTCCACGTCATCCTCCTGAAAACATGATGAGAGCATGTTTTCGTAGAGGAAACTAGACTGTGAATAAAGAGCCCGCGGCGTGGCATGTTGTTTCGAAGGGGCCGAAAAAAACATCGCAGTTCTGCTGCACGGCATAACCTGCGAGACCTGCTCACCCAGCCGGGACGCAATAATCCAACACCGCCTCCCCATCGGCTGATAACCAGACTGCGGAGTCCGGTGATAGATAAACAAATGCAAAGACGGCGGGGCATCGGAAACAACGATTGTGAAAACCGACATATATATATATATGGTTGTGTGTATGTATGTATGTATATATCCATATTTATACACATATACATACAAACATGCATATATATATATATATATATATAATATATATATATATATATATATTTGTATACGTGGCGCCCTGCGACAAATCTAATCGCGCAGACGCAGGCCAGGACTCCATCCTAGCACGCGAACGTGTAACACTCAAGCACGTAAGACCAGATCAGGCACATTGTATCGCAGTGCCATAAATATAAAGCGCTAAAATTGGGGCGAAAGCGCGCAAGGCTTCCTGGCACGAGATTCAGTATGTTTGAGTGTCGCAGTGCGCCAGACTACACATACTGAGACAAATCTTCTGCAGTGTAGGTTTAAACTCGCGCAGTCCAGCACCTGGGTCCCAACGGATCCTGAGCTCAAGCCCCTGGCATAGCGGCACGCGATGATAACCCGCAAACGGATTCAGAGCCGAAGTCAGCTGACACCCCGCAGCGGGCGCCAGCTCGTGCCCACCTTTAACAATATGGTGAGCGGTACCTTGCACATGCATGGACGCGCTGCCACTGCGAACCTATTTTAGTCGAGGGGTCTGAAAGGTTACCTTGAGTACCTGCAGCGATCACATTGATTGCGCCTCGCCGTACTTTGTCCTGTTATCGAAGCTGACAAACCTCGATTTGACGGTCTTGTCCGAATCCCCGCCCGCCAGCGACAGCAACGGCTGCGCTCGCAACGCTCTCCCACGAGATGCCCCGATCAACTTCGGACCCGATGAAAAATACATGGAACCAGAACGCCACTGACCCGCCTCTGCACGAGTCCACAATATTTTGCTTCCCCAACAGATAACGCGACTACGCTCTGCCCCACCATACTCTTTCTCTGGTTGTTGACCTTACGTGTCTCCTTGCAACCGGCATAGCTGGTATCAGTTCACATGAGCTCACTCCGTAGGGCGTTCTCGATGCAAACAGAGATGCCCACACCTGTCGTCAGGATCGAGGTACTTGACAAATTTGGCAAGGCTTTGCCATGCCTCTCGGGTTGGGGCTGACAAAGATCGCGCAAGCTTCTTCACGGAGAATTGCTTATCCGAGCGGTAATTGCACTGGAAAACCCTGGCCACCAATGCCTGGAATCTCGTTAACTTCGTAGCTCGCTAGGGGCTCCACATCTTCTTCTTCGCAACGCTGCTTGCTATCTGGCATGTCACATATAACTGTGTACTGGCCCAGAACTGACTCCACGACGCAAATCTTAGGACGCCTTTGATCCAGAACACACATGAACCTATCCCGGCCCCATGCAACAAGTCGGTTGGGAACCCCGCTCGACTGCGAATCTGCCGGCCCAGGTCCGCGCGCGCCCTGGACTCAGACTTCGAATCTATGTCTGATGTCTCTCTCCAACCCGCCGAAGCCACTGCCACTGCCCAAAAGTAGACCCGTCCCCAGGAACTGTTAGCCATATTCGCCGTGCCATATGTTAGAATGCTCATGGAAGCGCCCCCCCGCGACCAGAACCACTGCCGCGCGCAAAATTCACGCAGCAATATGCTCAAAAGCCGGCGGCGACCCGACTGCCGCACATTGACTTCATTTGTCTCCCACGCATGCCGGGTTCACGATCTTTTTCGGGCAACCTGAAGAACATGTTCTTTTTGGCCTCGGGTCGAAAGTATGTCCGCATAGCACCTGCAAGTGCCAGCTCGGGCTCTTTCTCGCGCCCCCCTCGGCCACCCCCTATTCCCTCGGTAACTGTCGCGGAAATATGCTTGGAGAAAGTCCGGGCTTACCATGGATGGGGCGGCTGCAAATCTAATCCGCCGCACAAGTGTTCTTGCTGGGTCACGAGCCTGGATAGGCACCCAGGTTTGGCCTCGTCGCCCTCGCACCTCTCACCTCGCCCGCAATGGCCCGATCTCCCCCCCCCCCCCCCCCCCTCCCCATTCGCATCCTCATAACTAGACCTCGCGCAACCCAAAGTGCCCCATCTCCTCCTCCCGAGTTTCTGACGCGAGTCCTGAATCGAGCTCGCTCCCTGATGCATCGCCCCAAGCACGCGCTTAACCATCTTCGCAGTGAACCACCCGCGCGCTTTCTTGGTCATTGGCTGCACCTCAGCAACACCCCTTCAAGCCTCGCACGCCCCTGGCGCTCCCGACTTGCCCCAGTGTCGACGCGCTCTACAAATCCGCGGCCGCGGCTGGACGTCTCGCGCACCCTGGCGCATGGGACTAATGGGATCATTGCGCGCCCCCCCCGCGGGACCCCTTCCTCCGTTCCGTCGCCTGAATTTCGCCCCCCCCTGTCCTCCAGTTCACGCCATGCCTCCAAGTCCCGAGTAGCTCCGCACAGGCGCGAGCTCCATGTTGGCCCCGAGCTTCCCGGAGGCATCCGGCGGGAAGCGCCGCGAACATTTCTGGGCCTAAATGACGCGCCCCCCCCCCACCCCACCCCGCCCCGCCCGCCCGCCCACCCGCCCCCATCGCGTTCTTCGCCCGTTCTTCGCCCGGCTTGCGACAGTGAGCGCCCGCGCCACAGGCTCTCAAGGAGCACCCGGAACCGGCCGTCGGCAGTCATCTGGTCGACAAGGCCCTCGAGCATAGCTCGACATAGCCGGCCCTGGCACGGCACTGACCTCCTCGTTCTCGTTCGCCCCCCCCCCAGCCAACTCGATGCGTCGACGCTCACCATGACATTTCGCGCCGAGCGCCCACCAGGCGTAGGGGCGGTTCGCCATAAACCAAGCGGGCATCTCTATTCACACTTCACCTCCCAGCGCAACCTGCATCCGGTCCCAACGGCGCAGATCGCCCTCATACGCGGTCACGCCACCGCTCTTCAGCGTTCTCTGCGTTGGCGACGCGGACCAGCTCGAGGCCCCCGCAGGGTGCTCACCGTGAATATATAAACCGTTGTTTCCTGAGCTTGACTTCGTTCCCGCGCCAAACTGAAGAGTTTAACCCCGCAGTCTCGCCGCCCCCGTTCTCTATATGGCCGAGCCTTTTCAAGGTGATGGCTCGAAACATGCCGAAGGCTGCGCGCGTCGGACTCGCGACCAAAAGCAGCGCGGATTTGCTCCTGAGATTTGTCTTCGCATGTGCTCGCGTCTCTCTGTTTAATGCTGCTCACCCTGGATGGGCAACGTCAGCTCGTCCTTCTATTCAACCACCTCAACTGAATCCATCCCGCCCAAGGTCCTCGCGAAACTGAATCCACCCCGCCCGAGGTCCTCGTAACTCCCTTACAACGTCATCTCCCTCCGCGTCTGCGATTTCTCCCATCTCGAGATTTCCACGGACAAATGCACGCGCTCGTCCCTCATTGCTCAGTCGCTCGAGGGTGGCTTGAGCCCCCGCGTCTCTAGGCGCGCGCGTTGGACATGGGTTCGCGACGCTGTCGATTAGCGAACTTGTCTTCAACGACCCCCGAGTCCTACTGGGAACTGCAGGGCCCCATCCGCATATGGGGCGCTGCCCTTCCCCCCTGGGTTGTCGGGGCGCCCTGTCTGGACGTCGGCGGTTCGCCTCTTCGCTGGCCGCGGCCTTTTCGCCCGCGACACCGCAGGGTCAGCCCCGCTGCCGACCGCTCCGACTTCTTCGCCGCGGCCCTTCGAGCCATTGGCGAGAAGCCGCCATCGGTGGCAGCGCACTGGCTTTAACCTGCGCGACAAGCGCGTTTGGGCCTGGTTGTCAGGGCACCCATTCACGCCGTTAGGCTCATCTAACTCCGACGTCTACCCATCGCCCCCCTCACGCCTGAACTCGCGAGACTTAAATGGCGCCCCCGGGAGCGCGAGTGCTTAGCTCTTGGCTGGCTGCATGTCTTCCCGGGAATACACCACTCCCCTGCCTTGCTTCGCGGTCGCTGCCTCCTTTTTTTAGGCGGAGACTTCGAACGCGAGACGCCTGTTCAAAACCCGGGCAACGGAGCATTGAATTTCCGCCCTCGGCGCAGTGCGCGGGCCGCCGTGCAATCTGCGCGCGCCCTAAACTTCTCGACTCGCTGAGAGAAGATGAATAACAAGCCGCCGACCTAGGTATGAGGGCATAAATTTATCGCCTGATGCACCCTTTCATGACCCAATGTGGCCGTCGACTACTCGGATTGCCCTGTCGACTTCAGCATTTGCTTGGATGCCTGAACGGAACGTCGACTCCCATGTCGATACGGAACGGGGCTTGAACTGCTTTCCTATGCCCCACGAGTGACGACCCCACACTGCTTTTGAAGATCGCTCGCTCGCGGCCAGTGAACGAACTCATATGACGGCATACTTTGGCTGAAAACGGAGCCTTGCCCTTCTCGAATAAAACTCGACTCCCGGCACGCTGCGCGCCCCGGCAGCGCGCGACGGTGATGGGGCGCCCTCTGCCTCTTTATCCTCGCCGCCTCACGCCCCCCTGCATAACCCCACGTTGTCGACTGAGATCACCGGCGCACCTTGCCCCCCCGGCTCCGGCAGCCGTACCTTCTTTCGGCGGGATCTCCTCCAGACTTCTCCTCTGTCGCAGCGGGGGCGCCAGCTTCGGTGGGGCACGTGAGTTGCACTCAGGGGCCCTGGCGGATGCACATGCTCAAGCGAGGTTTGCCTCCGATTTCCGCGCCTTCTAGTCCTGTAGCTCTATAGCCCGATAGCCCTATAACCTCACGCCCCGACAGTCCCAAGGCCTCATAGCCGCGCAGCCCTATAGCCCTGTAGCCCAATAGCCCATTTAGCCATATGCCTTATAGCCCTATAGCCCTATATCCCCATGGCCCTAAAACCCTATAGCCTTAAAGCCTGATGGCACTATATCCCCATAGCCATATATCCCGATAGACCTATAACTCAATATGCCTGTTACCCTATAGCCAAAAAGCCCCATAGTCCTATATCCCTATAGCCCTATGGTCGTATAGCTCTATAGCCCCATAGCCACATAGGCTCATAGCCCCGTGGCCCCATAACCTTATAGCCCCATGGACCCACGGGCCTATAGCCTTACAGCCCTATATAGTCTTACAGCCTTATAGCCCTATGGCCCTATTGACATATGGCCCTGTGGCCCTATAGCCCTATAGTTCCATGGCCCCATGGCCCCACCGCCCTGTCGCCCAATAGCCCCATAGCCAAAAAAGGCTGTCACTGGGGCTTCTCTCCAGTTTCATCATGTAACTCGACTTCAGCCACGCACGGTCTTAGGTCACACGTGATCCACTGAGGTGCCTCAGTCCCCTCGCCGACAAACGCGACCCCACGCCACTCATTGCCCCCATCCGCAACCCTTTCGTCTTCATCCAATTTCACGATGGCTGGAATTCGACTGGGCCCACGGGCTCGCCCGGGCTCTGTAGAACAGGTCCAGCATGAGAGCTGCTTCCCTGGGAAGGCCCTCGCACTTCTCAGCACTGACTTCCTCGACCTTCCTCGCCCTCTCCTGACTGGGGCCTGCGCGGGAGCCTACCGCGCGAGGTAACTGCGGGATCGCCCATCGTTGCCTCGATCTAGCACCATGCGGTTCCTTGCATCTACCATTCCACGCGCAGACCCGAATACCTCATCAACAATGGCTGCACTGTTCGCCGTTCCTGGAGGCCCCCGCGGCTATGACAAAAGAACTGGGTTCCCGCGCTCGGAGGCCCAACCGCGTTGTAGGCCCCTTGGTCCGCAGCAACAGCTATCTCCCCCGCGCTGCTCTCATGGTTCCTCACAGGCAATTCATTCACGTCCTAGTCGGACCCCAATATCTCGTACGTGTGCATCCAACTTTGCTCCTGCTTGATGTACTCTGCGATTCGGTTCACCCGCGTGGTGTCTGAGTCGCAATGAGCAACTGCACTCATGAGGTACGCACCTCCTGCTGATCCCTAACACGGCCTTCCTGTTCCTGCCGTTTGTTGTCTAACACTGCGCAGACCACTCCCTGTGCTCCTTAAACCGGTTCCGGTGCTGCGACGTTGCCAGTAGCTTCACCTGCGTCAATGTCCTCGCCCATTTCGACGCCGTAGCATCCCGGTCCACGTCGGGGGTTGCCCTCACATCTGCGCGGGCACCCCCCGCCCCTCCTCCCCCCCTCTCCCGGGATGACCTCGTTGGCGCCCTTAGGGCAGCGGGCTGTGAAGTGGCCATCTTCGCCGCATGTGTAACACTCCCTCTCACTGATTGCCACACATTATCCCTTGCCTCCTCCTTTCCTGCTTGGGGCTTGATCCCCTGGGTAATCTCCAGGAAGATCTCGATTGTGGCCTCCCTTGACGTGGCCCCCTGGCCTCGCTGGCTTAGTATCCCCCTTGGCATCATCCGGCCTGCGCCCGTTCCGGCGACCCTTGACTCCTGTGCGTTCTATGCGTTCCACCTCCCTTTCCTTTCGCGGTTCGTTTAGTGGCGCAGTCTGTGGGCTCAGATCCTCCACGCTTGTAACATGCTGGCCCTTTGCCTTTTCCTTCTCCCACCACGTTCGCGTCGCCATCTCTGCCCGCGTCTTCCAAGGTCCACATCCACCAATATTCGCGTTTTCCAAGTAACCAATAACCGGAATCCGTCACGCCGGTGGCCCAGGCGCTAATATCTGCATCGCAAACTTGGACGATCTCCATAGAGTCGCAGATTTTCGTTTGGGCGCCCAACCATTCTTCCTTGCCCAATCTTCGCACTTGACGCTGTGCTAGGTGTCAAGATTTAACGACTTTGGCGGCTTGGTGCAAATATGTCGCCAGTCGTCGAACCAATCACCTGCGTGAGTCCTGATAATTCTCGACTCAGTAACCCTGAATGGTAATGGCAACGAATACGCAAAGAATTCAGCAGGGGCTCGACCAACGCATTCCGTTGTTCGAGTTGGGCCGCCACGTCGTTTACCGTCTTGGGTGTTGCATGGTTCATGGCCAGGTTCATCCCGCGAGAAAGTGCGACTCCAATCAAGGGGGAATACCATGTGCATATCTCCGGGCATGCCATTAGGGCGCGGCCGACATGCAAGTCCTCACGTTCCCCACGGGGCTCCGCCCCCCCCCCCCCCCCCGAGCTCGTCATTCAGCAAGTCTGCCACCGTGCCTCTGGCGCAAGGTGGAGTGCCGCAAGGCTCATGCAGCACTGAGAGCCAGAGGTAGACGCTGTGCCGCTACTTCAACGAGAAGCGCAAGTCACTGCAGGCCTGAACCAAACGTGTTTCACGCGGTCCCCGGGTTCCCCTGGGTGGCCCCCGTAAGTTCTGATGCGATTTCTGCGGACGCTGTGGGGGCCCCCCCCCCCCCCCCCCACGCACGCACACACGCACGCGCGCACGCACGCACGCACGCACGCACGCACGCACGCACACACCACACACACACACACACACACACACACACACACACACACACACACACACGCACGCACGCACGCACGCACGCACGCACGCACGCACGCACGCACGCACGCACGCACGCACGCACGCACGCACGCACGCACGCACGCACGCACGCACGCACGCACGCGCACACACACACACACACACACACACACACACACACACACACACACACACACACAACGACCTCCCGAACCCTCCCACGAATCCTGGAGGGCCCCGAATCGCCGAACGATCGCCCCACGACGCCCACGGCGGCCTCGGGATGGCCCAAGAGGCCGTCAAGGCGCCACGAGAAGCCTACAAGAGGCATCCCAAGAGAACCCCGAGAGGCACAAAATCAGTGATGCGCATTGAGTTTTTGAAGGGCAAATGCTTTCTCGCCTTTTCGGCTGCCCGACGCTCGAAGACGGCCCGAGAGGCCCCCGAGACCACCCTAACACGGCCCAGCAACCCTCCAGCAGAGCCCCAAGACGGCCAAGGAGCACCCCAAGACGGTCCATGAAGCACCCAAAACGGCCCGAGAGGGCCTCAACACGGCCCAGCCAGGGCCCAAGGGGCCGAAAATCCAAGCCCCCCGCCCAGAGGAGCCCCTAGGCCGCCCCCAAATGCGCCCAAGAGGCCCTAAGAAGCCCCCACGAGGCCAAGAGGCCCCAAGAGGCCACCAGAAGGCCCGACAGAGGCCCAAAGAAAACTGCCCCCCAAGAGGCTTCAGAACTGCCCCCAAGAGGCCCCCGAGAGGACCCCGCGAGATCCCAACGAACATCCACCAGGCTTGACACCAACAGCCCAGGCACGTTGGCGGGATGGGCCGAAGGCCAATAGATCCGCCGCCCCCTGCGCCTGTCACAAGGGCGCGCGGCGTGCTGGATCTTTTGGGATTTGGTCGCGGTTCTTTTCCAAAAGAACCACCCCCTGGGGCTTCGGCCCGCCCCGCCGGCCAAATCCGCGCAAAACCCGGAGACGGGCCCAACGTCCAAACAACAATTCTCGGGTCAATACCTTTCCCGCTCCAAGATTGCCCCCGATGGCCTCCAAGACGGCCCAGATGGCCCGAGGTGGTTTCTAAGTTCGCCCAAGATGGGCCAAGATGGCCTCCACGGCGGCCCAGGAGGACCCAAGATGCATCCAAGTCGGCCCGAGATGCCTCCAAGACGGGCCAAGAAGCCCCCACGAGGCCTCCAACGCAGCCCACGAGGCCCCAAGCCTAGCCAGCGCACCAGTCCCAGCACGGCCCCCAGATACAGCTCCTGCGTGTGTGGCCGCACCTTCGCGGCCGCAAGGCGGGTCTGGCGTCTGGCGTGGGCAAAGCTGGCGCCGCTGCTGGTCGAAGCCGCTCTCCCAGCGAACGCGGCCAAGCTTTGCGCGCCGCCCAGCCAAGCCTGGCCTGCCCCCTGGCCCGCTCAGCACCGGCGCCGCTGCGCGCCGCGGCGGCTCCGGCAAGCGGCTCGCCGCCAGGGGCGGCGAACGGCTCCTGCGCCCTCTGGGCTCGCGAGGGCCTGAGGGGGAGCTCGCCGCGGCTTGGGGCGTCGGCGCCATGGGCCGCAACGTTGCCACTTCCATCGGCGCGGAGGCGACGACCCGAAGTGGCGCCGCAAGACCCGCTCTGACGGCATTGAGGCCGGAAGCGGCGGAAGGGGCCGTCGCCCAGGTTCCACTCTGAAGGGACCCACCTAACCTGCAACTCCAGATCTGCTGCAAGTCCGACTGCAAAGAGGACGCGACAGACCCCCAACAGACGATGATTGGCGGCGCGACCTTTGGCGGCGGCAAGAGTGAGCGCCATGTTGTCTCCAAGAAACAACCTCCGCGAACAGTGCTGTCGAACGTCCCTCGCCGCCCGACGGACCGCCCAAGTGAGGGCAGCGCCCTCCAGACCACGGATGGCCCCCTTGCTCTTCCAGCGGCCGCAGCCCACCACGCGCCAAGGCCAGGCATGCATCTTGCCGCAGCCGACCTCCAGGAACCCAGCGGCGCGCCCCGCCAGCAGGAGGGCTGGCCCAGGGGCCCGCGCGATCTCCTGCTCCAGGGCCCGTTCACGGGGAGCCCCCTCAGCCGCCAGCAGCCCCTTGAAGCGAGCGCGCTCTGAGACACGCCCTACCCTTTGCACGTCGGGGAGCTCCCACTCGGTCCCAACGACGCCGCAGCTCCAGGGGGGCGCGTCGAACCAGGTCACGATATCGGACCAGGGCAGCCTGGCGCCCGCGCGAAGGCACGGCAGCAGGGCCTTCACCCAGCGCATCTCCGGCACGACGCTCTTCCACAGCGGTTGCCGCTTGGTGCAGGGCGCCCATGCGAACTCGCGGGACGCGCGCAGCATGGCCAGCCCCTCGCGGCGGAGCATGAGGAGCAACACCAAGTGGCCGATGAGGCGCTCGATCTCCTGCCCTGTCACGCGGGCGCGCCTGGCCAGCACGTGCCCCAGGGCGCAGTGGATCCGCCGGAGCCGACGACCCAGCACCTGCCAGCAGCCCGAGCGCAGGTCCAGCTCGCAACCCAGCAGCTACCCGCGCTCCTCGACTGCGGCATCGAGCTCCGACACCACGCCCTTGGGAGCCAGGGCGGCCTGCATGTCGGCCACAGCTGTAGCTGCTCGCTCCGATGACGCTGAGAAAACTGCAAAGTTGTCGATATAGAAAATCTTGGCGACATCAGAACGTAGGTCAATCCCCGGACGCTTGTCAAGACACCAGGGCTGCGACGGCAAAACTGACCTGACAATGTGAAGGTGAGCTTCTTGAATAAAATAGACTGCCCAGCTCCACCCCATTGGCACTACCTTGTAGCGGAAGCGGCCCTGGCCACTCTTCAGAAAGACCACAAGCACTTCTGACGTCAACCAGCAGGAAGCGACTGTCGATCTGAGGCAGGTGGAAGTAGCGCCTGCACCAGGGCGGCAACGAGCATTAATCTATATATATATATATATATATATATATATATATAACTGCCGACGTCTCCAGACCTCATCCCAATCGCGCTGACCCCCGACGCCACCAGCGAAGATAACGCCTCGCCCGTCGCAAGAGCTGCATGTGCAGGGGTCGTCAAGTGCATATTCGGCGTTCTGGCATCGCAAATGAGACGCCACCGCGTGCGTTTGCGAGCAACAAAAAACATGCCAGTTTCCTCCAAAACCGGCTCCGAACTAGCACGATAACTCCAGATGCGAAGAGCTCCCCGGGAGCAGCGCAGCCGTAGTTGAAGCCAGGACGACCGAGCTTCGGGCCCATAGCGCGAAGAGCACCTGCATCGCGAATTAGCGCTGCTGCCTCCGAGGTGGATCGCAACAGCCCGCGCCCAGACTCCAGCTTGCTTTCAAGATCAGCAGGTAGGACACCCAGAAGGTCAACCCTGCCTGCGCCAATCTTGGGGAGCGAGCTGTCCCCTCGCTGGTAGACTGTTCGTGAACCCGAGGCCTCGACTTCAGCATAGCCAGGCCTGAGGCCCTGGAGCGCCCCCCCCGCTTCATGGGGACGAGGGCGATCGGCGGGCGGCGACCACTTGCCGCAGGTAGCAGCCAGCCGCCTGACAGTGGCACGCTGGGCCGCTGTCAGCGGAGCGGTAACAGGTACATGGCGCCCCTGTCCGCGCAGCTCGTCGAGGGCGGCGGCGCCCTCGATCAGCCACTGGCCCCGACGCCGATCGGTCGCAGCTCTTCACCTCGCCAAAGGCGACGTACCCCATGCAGCATCGCCTATAAGAAGAGACATCAGCCCCGGACCAATCGGAATAGGCAGCAGACCACGATGGCGACCTCCAACGCCGTCGTCACAAAACATAGCGCGGGCGAGCCTGCACCCCCCCTTGAAAATAGTCGCTAGCTCGGGGGCAGGCTGGCGACCAAGGAACTTCGACGTCAGGAGGGGGCTAAGTAGCCCCCTCTGCACCCGCCATTCCCTTGGCCTTTGTCTTGGTCTGGATGCAGGCGCATCGTCAGCGACCCCCCCACGAGAAAGAATCTTCTCTTCACGACCTTTACGACGCTCTTTGAGAGCTGCGGCCTCGGACTGAAGACGGCCTGCCACCCGAGCCTGCAGCTCCGGTGAAACCAATGTGTTTCTGCGCCTACGCTCTTGTCCAAGGTCTATCTCACGTTCGTCAAGCCAAGCTGAGCCACCTGAGCTGCGGAGTGACCCAGCCTCTTGCTCACGAAGCCGATTAGCGCACACTTCGTTACACAGCTGATACCTCCGAGAAACGTTCTCGAAGATCCCAAGCTCCCCTTCATTGAGCTGATCCTTGGTCGCGCCCATCTCCAGGAGCTCGGACAGAAACTGATGTTCGCCGACTCCAGCGTCAGCCGCAGTGAAGTTCTGGATCTGCTTCCACCACATGTGACGCTGGAGAGGTCTGGCCAAGCAGCTTGAACTGCTGCAGCAGCCAGAGAGTCGCGCGTGGTCCCAGCACAGGCCAGACGCCCATCGTGCTGGTGGACATGATGTCGACTGCCTCTGCGAAATCTCTGACCCTCGAGCCGCCCTGGTTGTACCTGACGGGGAGGGTGCGCAGCTCCTGCTCGCCTGCCCTGTCGCCGTCGCGCGGAGTGGCCGTGCCGCCATGGGTCTCCGCCTTCGCGACTGCCAGCATGGTTCCGTCGGCAAGCTCGACAATCCCGCGGTCGCCCGCAATGCGGCTGGGGACGGTACCAGCAAGCAGCTCGTCCCCATGGTGGTAACCTGCTCTAGCCTCCTGGACCACCCAGCGCACAGCATCACCAGCGCTAGCACGATCGGTGAGAGCCTTGGCAGCAGGTGCGTCGTCAGACGGCGCAGGGAGCGCGGGGAGTCCAGCCTCTTCGTCGGCAAGGCCTTCCTCACGCCGCACCTCGGCGGCCAGCAGCTGGCCCTCCTCGAGAAGTTGCTTCTCGTTCCGACCGAAGCGATCCATGTCCATCCTGAGCAGGTGTCCAGGCAGCTTCGTCGGCAGGCCCCCCGTAGGGCCGACCAGGCAGAGCTGCAGCGCGTCCGAGAGGTCTTTTTCATAGATGTCAAAGTGGGGGGTGACCACCACCCATCTGCTGCTGGTGATTCGTCCCAGCGAAACACGCTCATGCCAGTAGTTGTCCTCTCGCTCGTAGAAGACGAGCACTCGGGCCCCCACTCGCAGGTTTGTTAGTGTTTTCGCCGTCCGTGCTGCTGCCATCCGTCACCTCGACCCGCGTCAGCGCTGTCCGACGGAGGCAGAAGCACACGGCGTCCCGCGCGCAGAGGCCGAGCGCCAGCGCCAAGACCACCTCGAGCCGGGCGTGCCCAACTGGCGGGCAGGACGCGACCACCGTGGGATGTCCGTGGAGGTGCTCGGGGCCACACCTGTCGAGCTGGCCCTTCAGCAGAGCGATCAATGCCTCGTCGGGCGAGGCGTCGAAATGGCAGCTGCAGTCGCACGCTGCGCTGTGGCTGCAACCGAGCCAAGTCCCCAGCGCCTGGCTGCCGACCGCTGCCGCACAGCGGGCACCAGCGTCGACGAGGGCTGCGGCCATCCACCGGATGCGATCCCGAAAGAAGCGCCTTGAGTATACAAGGCGGCAGGCAGTTACAATCATTCTCGTGGACCACTTTCATTGATTTGCTTGGGCAGTTACTTGTGTTCTGCTTCCGGCGGCCTGGGACGGCCCAAGCGCCCCGAAAGATGGCGCGAAAGGCTTCCAGAACGGCCCAAGAGGCCCCCAAGACGGCCCCGAGAGAGCTCTAAGACGGCCCAAGATGGCCTCCAAGACGCCCAAGATGGCCTCCAAGACGACCCTGGAGCACCCCAAGAGGGTTCCAAGTTGGCCCAGAGAGGCCCCCAAGACGGCTTCCGACGGAGTCAGACGGGCCAGGGATGCCCTGAGACGGCCGAAGAGGCGCCCGAGAGGACCCCAAAGGCCCCCAAGAGGCCCAAGGAGGCTCCCAGGATGCCTCCAAGAGGCTCCCAGGAAGCTCCCAGGAGGCCCCAAGAATGTCCCCAGATGCTCCCAAGATGCCCCCTCCTCCTTCTCCTCCTCCTCCTCCTCAACCTCCTCATCCTCCTGCTTTTTGAGATTCCCCCCAGCCATCCTCCCCCAAGTGTTCCCCGAAGGATTCCACAACGGTTGGGGGAACACATGGTCCGATAGCTTGGCAAAGCTCTTGCCACGACGCTCGGCCACATGGGCGATGTCAAAAGTCAGGGGGCGGCTGCGATTCGCCGTAGGCATATTCGGTACCAGAGGTCCTCGTCCAACTGTCCACCTCTTCCAGCCCGAATGTTTCCAGCTGACGGCATGGCCTCGCAGATCTTGGTAGCATGTTCCGAGGCGCTCGCTCGGCGTTGAAAACATTTCATAATGTGCTTTCTCCAATGATTGAACCGCGTCTCGGAGTGCATGCTGCGGCTGATGATTGGTATGAGGTGTATCCATCTTGAAGCTAGTCTGCAACATTGTCAACCGTTACGGTGCCTAGCGTAAAAATTGCGTTCGAAGCGCCACCTTATCCGCTCGCTATGGACTTTTGGCTTTGGGCGCTGTGCTGACACACCTGCAATCTCGGTTCTCCGACCCGGAAGTGCAGCCAGTTCCAAGAATCGGTTCGTGCCCAGGTTGTACCGGCCCTTTTTCGGACCTCGGGTAACGTCACATCGGAACCAGAATTCGGCAATCCGGCAGAATTCGGCAACCACTCCGCCCGTCGAGGGCCGACGCCTCGCCCCCGCTCGTACAGAGCCACGCGGCCTCCCTGTGTGTGGAAAGGGGGGCGTTTGGGCGGGCCCTGCGGCGGCTCTCCCCCCCCCCCGCCCCCGCCCCACAAGTCCAGCCTCGTGGCGTGCCGGCACAAATCTGCATGCCCAAACGGAGGAGGAGGACGCGGAGGAGGAGGACAAGGAGAAGGAGGAGGAGAAGGAAGAGGAGGAGGAGGAGGAACAGGGGGGGAGGAGGGAGGAGAGAGAAGGGCGGAGGAGGACGGTGGAGGAGAAGGTCGGAGGAAGGAGGGAGGAAGGCGGAGGGGGAGCGGGAGGGTGGAGGGGAAGAGGAGGAGGAGGAGGAGGAGGACGCGACGACCTGGGGGAGAGAACGTTCAGCTTCATCCACGACTAGGTTGTGCCGTTAGCTGCCCCCTTCGCCCGAATCCTCTCAGCCAGCGCACGGAGGCGGTTGTTGTCGATCAGCCGTGCACTGCCAGACGAGGGCGGCGGAGGGGCGGCAAGGAACACTCCCTTGGGCAGCGCTCGCGACACCGAGTTGCCACCCTCTGAATTCATCCTGTAATGAGGGTGAATCCACGAGCAATGCGATCGAGGTCGCTCTCGCCAGAGGACCCCAAGAGCTTGGAACAGTGTTGGCCCAAGAGGTGGCAACGGTGGCTCGCGTATGCACCGCAGCGGGCGCAGGAAAACAACACCTCTCCTGATCGGTTCAAGTCGGCGAAGGTCCACTTTGTGACCACGGCCCGACTCAGCACCGACAAGAAGTCGCAGGGCCCGTCGGGGGCCCACCACAACCATTCACGGATATTTCGCCGTCTTCGAACACTACTCTGCGCGGGGAAAATAATACCCCTACCGTTGTCCGGGATTTTTCGCCGCCCACCGCGGACGTGGGTGGGCAATGCGCTTCTGTCGACATTGCGGCTGGCGCCTGGCAGTGCGAAGCCGCTGCGCCACAGAGGCAATGGTTTGAAGAAGTCGTTACACTCCACTGGTCGGCAGCGAACGCCGCAAGACTCGTCAGCCTGGATCCCTGACCTATGCCGCGCACCCAAAGAGCACATACTCCGAAAGCACTGGCCACCTCAAACAGGAGAGGATCAGCCCTTGCAGCAACCCTCCAAGGGGAAAACCGACGCAATACTGACCTGCCGACTTGTCAGAATTAACCTCACAACGAATCACCCCAAAACGGTTTGGGGATACACTTTTCGGGTCCAATGGGGCCGAACATTTTACCCCAAAACCAGAGCACCCCTGGTGCCCTTGGACCTGTGAGCGGTCATGCGTCGAGACACGTCGTGCCGTGTCACCCGCCCAAGAAATGTCTAACGTTGCAAAACCACCGGGAAACAAGGTGTGAAAATTTATATCCCCAAACTCGTCCCGCGTCTCCCGCAATCCCAACGTTCGCGCCATTTCGCAGCCGCGTCTGCTCCTCTCGCCCCAGCAGAACGACGATCTCAATCCCAAACAATCAACCAATGAGTTTGGCGAGATGCTCGTTTCCCCAGCGTGGCATGCCAACGCTTCTGCTAAGGGCGCACACAGGCCTCGAAAAAAACGACGCACGACCCGCTAGATGTTTCCCTGGACGGGGGTAGGGGATCAATATTTCGTCGCGGATACTCTGAAACAGGATCTGCACCGAACACGGGTGCCTGGCTCCAGCTGCTCCCCATCATGCCTGTCTGGCGGTGGCTTCACACGCGGGAAACGGGGAGCCTGGGGCGCTCGCTGGAACTCCAGCTTCGGACAGAGGGACAAAACAACCCCGAACATTTGGAACCGCGATCCGAGAAGCTGCACCTGACGATCCGGCCTCTCCAGATCGGCAGGTGCAGCCAAAGGGTGGAGGGAGAGAGCGTGCTTGGCCAGGCGATCTGCATCATGATTGCCTAACGCGATTCGCTTCTCGGCAAGCGGCAGCGCAAGGCTTTTCCTCTTCCGAGCGGTGGGCGGGCGCATGGCGCCCCTGTCCTGCCGGTGAGTATCCAGCAGCTTGCTGTGATGCTCTCCGCCCGCCCGCAAACATCTGCTTGGGCCTCAACTGGGCCTGGTCCGAGGCATTTCGCAGTCACTGCTTGGGCCCAACTGGGACGGGCGGCCCCTTTGCAATCACTGCATGCGGTACCCAACCCAGACGCGAACAGACAAACAGTGGCCAGGCCTATATTCTCCGCCGCCTGAGGGGTCTGATGTGCATAGGGCCAGACTGGGGCCATCATGTTAATTTGAACTTTGCATTCGGGTCCTGGCTCCCAAACGACAACGGCAAAACTGGCCCTTCTCAAGTATGACATGATACATTGGGAAGCTGGTCTGTCGACTACTACACCCATCACAAGTTGGCACTGCGCTCCACAAAACCCTGCAACGAGGGTGGGCCGCCGTCGCCGCCCCGTAGGAGAGGGTCCGTCGCCGTCGAAGGAGGGGGGAAACATCTGGCATCGGCTGCGCCGTCACCAGCCGCGACCAGATGGCCTGCTCCTCTGGGCCAGCGCGAGCTCGCTCAATCATTTCCTGCGAATAATCTCCAGGTGCAGCTGCGCCACCGTCTGGTCCGCGCAGACCCGCTGGCAGTGGAAGACTGAGTCAGGCTGTCTACATGATGGGCGCTTGCCGTCGGGAACGCACCCAGAGTCAGCAAGACGATCAGCCGTCCAGCATCCCTGCGCGAAACGGGTGCTGATCCAATACTGTGCTCGTGGAGAGGTTCGCTTCGAACGGAAGAGGGCACGAATGGGGTCAACCGAAACGCGATCACCGTCGAAGGAGGGGATCGTCATCGCAAGCCTGCTCCTGTGGGATCGTTGCACCGCAGACTGCAAAAGTCTTGAATCCATGGCAATGGACGTGAACGTTAGATCTATTACTCTACCTCGATCATCTAGCCATTGATGGAAACCGAAGGCCTTCCAGCCTATCCTATGGAGGCTCAGGGGCATCATATGTCCAGGGCCTCTTGAGATGTTCCACTTTTCGGGCTCCAGCTCGCTGTCCACATTGACTGCCTCCGAAGAACGCCATACGCTGCTGCGCCCACGGAAACTCAGAGGGCTGGAGGTCGGGGTCGTCGGACTTCTCCACAGTGAAGAGGCCCGCTGTCTAGCGGGTGTCGTCGCCTGTTGCCAGGCTGGATCTCCCATTTAAAAACAGCTTGGCCGTGAGCGAGACCCCCCCATTTGGGCCCGGGTGCATCCTGCAAGCAGCGCCCTGCGGAACACCACGGATTCTCGGTCTGTCATCCCCGGGATCATCGATCCATAGCCCGCAGCAGGCCGAAGTCCTGAAACGTAGATCATGATCATCCTCGCGCGGCTCCCGGGCAGCTTCCTCCGGGTCTATCTTAGGAAACAATGCTATTTCACCACGTTGCGCACGCGATCCTTGCGCTTGCCCAAACCTCGCCTACATGCGCGGCGCTGCCTCGGCGCCAGATCACTGCCCAAGGAGACGACCGAGTCGCGTGCCAGGGCTGGGCAGAAGATGGCAAACTTCTCGGCCAAACGGCTGGCGACCTGCCGCGTCGTCGGCCATGGCGCTCGTCAAGAATGCGCTCGAGGTCAGCGAGCGGCAGCAGCGCGTAGCGCGGGCAGCGCCCCCCCCCCCCCCCCCGGCATCGCGACCGCGTCGTCGCCGATGTCAGACCCCAGGGAAACCGACGGACGGATGTCGCATACAGAACTGATCAAATTCGAACATCGCACATGCCTGAGCGAAAACACAGTTGAACATATCACCCGCTGGGAGCCCAGACGTCGCTGCGATGGGCCCCTGGACGAAGCGCCCCGGGGCCCATCCAGAGGCCGCGCAGGGTCTTGACGAGCACCCGCGGGGCCTTCCAATACTCGGCTCGCGCACGGAGCCGATCCAGACGAAAAGACTCTTGATACTTTTCGCCATCCTAGACGACTCCAGCTGTGATCTCGCCGCTACCGACCGCTCCCTCAGCCGGCAAACATTATTTCCACACCGTGGCTTCCGAAGGCTGTCCAACGCCAACAAACCAGCGTGGTCTCTCCGACCGCTGCGAAGAAATCACCAGCTCCGGGGCGACTCAAGCGCCCCCAGGTCCGAACTGGCGCTGCCAGAGGAAGGGCGGGCCTCAGTCCATCCATGGGCCTCCAGAAGCGGCAAAAGCATCCGCGCCAGCTGAGCTGGGGATATGCCCAGTCGCTCAACAGCCTCAACGAGCAGGGCCATCACCTCCAAGCCAGCGTCGCATAGGAGGCCGAAGTGGAACGCATGAAAGGAATCGAGCGACTGCGCGGCATGCCTGCTACAAGCCCTCGCTGCCGATCGAATCTGATCTGGGGTAGCCCGAGAAGCGCATCGCCATCTGGCATCCATGCCCCTGGGGGGGGGGGGGGGCGTGAGCGCGGCCTTCCAGAAGCCGCCTAATAGGTGAATTTCATCTTCCTGAATCGAAAAGGATCAGCCGGAAAAATGCCAGGAGCCACTCGCACAACCGTGGGCAACAATTTGTTCTGCATCTGCGTGAAACGACGCATGAGCCCCGCCGAGCCCCCCAAGGGTCAACCGCTGCCAATCATCCCAAGACAGTTGGTGGAACTTATCTCTTATCTGTGGTGTCATTGGCATCTGCGAGACCCTCCGCAATGGCATCCAAAAAGGACTCTGCTCTCGCGCCCCACTCCTGCCACTGGGGAAGGAGGTCGGCGCCGCCCTGTCGCCTGGGAGCGCACCTCGCGCAGAGACGCACCCAACCGAACATTGAGACCTTCCCCAAGGCAGGGGTGCTGCAGCGAAATATTCAACACGGTGGCCTGGTTGCCAGCCACCTCTAGATTCGAGGTGACCTGAACGAACACTGCGACTGCGTGAAACAAACACATCCGTCCCGAGCATACTTGGAGTCGATCAGAGACGGGAGCCCAAGACGAGCGCATGCGGCGCCCAGGATATCCGAGCGACTTGGCTTCGACCCCCAGGAAGCGAACCAGTTCCAACTCTGCGCAGTCGGTGAAGGTTGCCCACGTACCACTCAGGCATCTCCACGCCTCCGTCGGGGGGCTGCACTGTGCACGTGCGACAGCGGCAGCAGCAATCAAAAAGTGCCCCATCCCAGCGCCCCTCTTCTGGTCGGGGTCCGATCGGTAAGCCCAGAGGTCATCGCTGGAAACACCTGTAAGCCAAGCGTTTGACGCGCAGGGCATCCGGTCGGATCTCCAGGGCCACGGGCCGACGCGGTTTTATCCCCCAGAAGAACGCCAGCGGTAACCCCTTGGAGCAGACGAGCGACACCAAGGAGGAGGAGGAGGAGGAGGAGGAGGAGGAGGAGGAGGAGGGGGAGGGGGAGGAGGAGGAGGAGATGGCGTCGTAACAAAAAAAAAAAAAAAAAAAACAGGGCGGGATGCACAAAACATGGAACTTGACGCAGGGGAACGGCATGCTCGCACCGCCGATGCCATCGTCAACAGTCCTAATCTGCCAGCAGGTCCAGAACTCTCCAGCACTTGCGGGGCCGCCTGCAAGAATCGATTGCGCCGGATCTGTGACGGACCTGCCCAAGGCCGCCAAGAGACCTAAATTCACTGTTCCCAGACCTTCCGCTGAGTTCAGATAGACCGAGTACAGCGACACCGTGGGCCACCAGGGGGACTCCACCAAAACCTCGATGATGCGGTGCGGGGCCACATGAACATCCCCACATGCTAAAACGCCCAAATATAGCTACCCCCGCCGAGAGACTACCCGTGTCCTGATTGTGGCAACTCGGCTGGAATAAAGCATGCCACCCGAGACTCTTGGCCTTCGCGGCGGCACGTCCCACATTATCAGCGCTCACGCCCACCACGTACGCACAAAGGAGAACAGCCCTGCTCTCCCTCTCTCTCTCTCCCTCTCTCAGGCCGCGCTTGGGCGTGGCCCAGCACGAGCCGTTGAAATTCTCTACGCGATACGTCCCATCTGTGTCCGACCTGTTGGGCGCCCCCTCCAGAGGTGGGACGGGAGCACCTGTGCAGGAGAGAAGTAATACCCCACAAAATCGTGGAGCTGAGCTTCGAAACATAGTGTCACCGACACGTTTGCTTCTTGGCCCGGACCCCAAATCGCTGAATAAGGTCGGTGAAAGCTGGCTTGCTGTCCCCGTCCGGTTTTGCAGCTTGGAGCAACTGGTCAATACCTTCATCCGTGAGATCTTCGGGTTCATTTCCCTCCATCGGGACAAGTTGATTTTGTCCTGGAACGGGTTCCTTGGCATGGGCCGCGGAGGAACCCGAGGAAACATCACGAGCAGGAGGAGGGGCCTGAGCTTGGGCCGTTCGGGCCTTGCACTGCTCCTCGTACAGGCGCTGGTACTCCAGGAAGTGCGGCGAGGCCATAAAAAGACTGCAACTCGGGTTTGTCATTGACCACATCTGCGTCGAGGACGCAGGCTGGCACACCAGGCGGAACCACCTGGTGCATCGTCCACTGCAGCTCGACCTTGGCGGCTCCAACCTCCACACGCACCAATCGAGCCTTCTCCTGAATGTCAGCCAACTCCTTTGCTGCTGCAGCAAGGAGTGCCTGCTGGGTCGCAATGTCCTCATCGAGCTTCTCAAGCTTAACGGTGGGCACTGCGGAACTGCGTGTCATTCTTGATGCCCTGCAAGGTGGACTCCAGTGACTTGATTTCGGCAAGGAGAGCACGTCCTGCCTCATCCGTGTCAGTTCCACCATCGGCTGCCGAGGCATCAGCGGGCGGTGCAGCAGGAGGTCGCAGTCCTGCTGATGCTTCACTGAGCTGCTCGACCACTGCCTCCATCTGTTTCGGGAGCTGGCCAAGCTGGCGCACCACGGACGTGTCGGCAGGTGGCCCACGAGCCCAA
Source organism: Prorocentrum cordatum (assembly GCA_963575745.1). Taxonomy (NCBI): domain Eukaryota; class Dinophyceae; order Prorocentrales; family Prorocentraceae; genus Prorocentrum; species Prorocentrum cordatum. The sequence continues at coordinate 461,016 of CAUYUJ010021826.1, read as the reverse complement.
GTCCCAGCGTGAGCGCGCTGGCCAGCCTGACGAGGAGAAGGCTGCAGTTCAGCGGCCTTCTCCATTGCCTTGTCGATGACGCTCTGTAATGCTGTCATTCCACATAGACATTCGATGTGACTCGCGAAGTTGGAATTGCGCCCACACGAAGGACATCCCCACACTGGCGACGTCGGGCCTGAGAGGACATCGGGATCTGGTGGCCCCATGCGCGAGCACTCAGGGCCGAGACTGCTGGGGGTTGAGGTCCCCCGACCTGAAACTGGTTGCCAAACAGGCCCGCAGTTGCGATTGCCACTCTGAAGACGGCAGCTGCAAGCCCAGGATCGCTTTGGCCAAAGCGGCTGAGGAGGAGGAGGAGGAGGACGAGGAAGAGGAGGAGACGGAGGATAAGGAGCAGGACGCGTGAAAAGTATCCGTCCAAGCTCCCTCTTCAAAGGTCACTACAAGAACATGTGTTCATTGCGGGGAGGACCCAATTGAAAGAGCACCGTATGAGAATTTCCACTCGAGCCAAAAACACCCTTCCTTGAACTTCAACGCCGCGAATCGACGTGATTGTTGCGCCCTGACAGTCCGCGATCGCGCCTGACCAGAATCCCTGGGACGTCAATACCGTGAATCAACGGGACTGTTGCGCCCCGACCGTCCGAGATCGTGCAGGAACGCAGATCCTGAAACTTCAACCCCACGAACCTTTGAAAACTGCTGGGAGCTCTGCCTCTGGAAACAACTTCGCGCGGTGCTGCGGCGAGAGCCACGCTGTGAAAAGGAACCGCCCTCCGTCCCTGAGTCAGGAGGGGAAAAAACACACAGACACAATTAATCGGCGATTCCCAGAAAATATGGGAAAATATGGGAAGTGGGGGGGAAGACAGAAACCCAGAAAATATAGGAAAATATGGCGAATATTTTTATTTGTGTGTATTTATTTGTGTCCTGGGGCCCCTTGACTGAGGGCGAGCGTGAGGCAGATGGGAGCGGCGCTGAAGCGAGAGCCACACGCTGAAGAAAACGGGCCGCCCTCCATCACTGAACCTGTTGCAAAGCTCACGTCACGAACGTAAGCGGCGAGGAAGGTGCACGCCGAACGCCCGGCCCGACCTACCGACACGGCGGGGTATGCCACAGGGAGGAGTCGATCTACAGAGAAAAGGGATGGGGGAGGAGAGGGAGGAGGAGTGCGCTTCACGTCTGGGCAACTTGAAAAAGGGAGTGCAGCACCGTCATTTCCTGGCCGGGCCACTCGCCAGGCCCAGGGGCGACCTCGCTCGCGTGCAGAACAGCAAGGAGGAGGGATCTAAAAGAGCGAGCACGGCCGTGCGCGATCCACGACGGAGCCCACCCCGTGTCCATTTAGGGCACTGCGTGGGGGCTCGTGCCTGAGAGGCAGAGGTGCATCCCCGCCGTTAGCGGCGCGCGGGAAACCATGCGAGAAGCGGATCAGGTAGCTGACCACTCGATCTCTGAGGAGGAGGGAGGGGAGGGGGATGACGGGGAGGGATCGGCAGAGAGGGGGAGCGGGAGAGAGGTGGGGCCGCACCCGAAGGGGAAGGAGGAGACTGCCGGGGGCAGCGCCCGGTCGCAGCCGAGGGCCTTCCTGGCCTCGACTGCTGCACCCCCGGCGGCGGCGGGGGCGGCGGCCAGGCTCTCTCCGTCGCACACCGGCGGCCCACGCGTCGCCGGCCTCCGAGGCAAGGCTTGGGCACAGCGGTGCCACGTGAGCCAAGACAGCGGTGCTCAGAACGACGTGTATGAAGGGGACTGGGACACACACAGACACACATATACACAAACCACAGATTCCCCATGCTTTCCCATTTCGTCTTCCCCCCCACTTCCCATATTTTCCCATCTGTTCTGGGGAAGCGACGATGAATTGTGTCTGTGTGCTTTTTCCCCTCCTGAGTGTATTAAAAGCAGCCAGGGGCAACGCGGGTCCCGTTGCGGCGCAGGCTGCTGCGGCGCTAGCCGCATCGGGAGTAGGATGCAGCTGCAAGTGTGGAGACGGGGTGCCGTTGCCCACGCGGGAGATGCGATGGAGGGGGGGACTGCAGGAGAGGAGGAGGGTGGAAGTAGCCCCAGAGATCCAACGTATAAGGGGTGTAGTGAGGAGGAAGTGGAGGAGGTGGTGGTGTGAGGGAGGAAAACGGGGGAGGGCTCGAAGGTGAAGGACACGAAAGGAATGAAGGGACAGAACAAAGGCCGGCAAAGATGTTAAACAGAGGGCTGGGACCGTCTGCCGGCACCGCCTGCCCCAAGGGGATGGTGGCGCGACCGCCCGGCGTTCGCGTGAGGGAAGGTCGCGCGGGTGCGGCTGTACCTCTCCACCTCCCTCTCCGGTACTCTTTCTCGGAGCCCCTCCGTGGAAAACCCCATGGAAGACCAGACAGCTGGCAAAGGGAACTCGAAGTCGGCGCTCCAGGACGGAGAAAGCATCGACTCACAGCGCGACCAGTGGCGTCTAAATCGCGTAGATGACCGACGGTGCAAGAGTCATTTCCAAGACTCACAGGTGAGACTTCTCACGCTGGGTAAGGAGATACAGGGAAGAACTTCATGAGGGACGAGGCGAGAAAGAGGCGGGAGGGAGAGGGAGCTGCAGTTAAAGAGGTGCGTTGTATCCGCCGACCCCGAGAGTGTCGAATCCTTTTTCTTGAGGCCCGCCGACATCATGACTTCCTAGGAGCTGTGCTTTTGGCACTCCCTACCCTACAGTGCTGCCTCGCCCGGGTCCGATCCTGTTCGGACCCTCCCGCCGACATCCCTTTTCACTCCCTAGGAGATGTGTTCTTGCTCCCTCCGCCGTACAACTCTTCACCCGCATCTGACTCTGTTCCAGCTCTCCCCTCCGACAGTCTCACCCCCCAGGACCTGTTTCCTTGGGACCCCCCACCCCACAATTCCTCCCCTGGATCCGACTCCGCTCCAGACCCCACGCCGCCCCGCACCACGTGCCGGCATCCTCACCCTCTGGGGCCTCTGCCCTTGGGACCCCCCACCACACAATTTTTCTGGGTTTTCTCCCCTGGGGACCATCCACCCGACAAGTCCTGGACCGCCACAGACCCCGACCCCCCGCCTCGCCCCCGAACCTCACCTCGGCACCCCCACATCTGGCTCTCTGTTCTGTCGGGGATGGACAGACCCCCCTTTAGTAAAACGTGGTTTAGTGAAAACGACCTGAGGCCCAAACCTGGCGGGCGCAAGCCTGGAAAATCACGGCCACGGTGCCCTGTCGAGAACCGAAAACGGACAATTCACTAATCGACGTGTCACTGTTGGGGGTTCTGTCCAACCCCGATTCTGGGGGTCATGTTCCCAACAATTTCTGGCATGGGACAGACCCTGCCGCCCAACCTCGCCCTCCCATCCCGCCCAGACGACATCCTGGCCCGGAACCGGCCCAGACCCCCCACCTCGCCCCCCCCACCTCGCGTCAGCACCCTCACTCCTGCCTCCCTCTTCTGGGGACCATCCACCCCACACTTCCTGGCCTGAAACCGACCCTGACCCACCACCTCGCCCCCCCCCCACCTCGCCTTGCCACCCCCAACTCTGGCTCTCTCTCTCTTCTGGGGGCGTTCCGCGCGACAATTCCTGACCTGGAACCGACCCTGACCCCCCACCTCGCCCTTCCACCTCGCCTCCCCTCGCCACCCCCACCTCGAGCTTTCTCTTCTGGAGACCATCCACCCGACAATTCCTGACCTGGAACCAACCCTGAACCCCCACGTCGCCCCCCCACCTCGCCTTGGCACCCCCACTTCTGGCTGTCTGATCTCGAGACCATCCACCCGGCAATCCGTGACCAGGAACCGACCTTGACCCCCCACCTCGCCCCCCTACCTCTTTCGCCTCGGCACCCCCCACCTCTGGCCATGCGCCCCACCCGACAATTCCTTGCAGGGAACTGACCCTCCAGGTCGCCCTTCCGCGTCGCCTCGCCTCGGCACCCCCACCTTTCGCCTTCTGTCCTGGATACCATCCACCCGACAATTTCTAGCCCAGAATCGAGTTTGACCCCCCACCTCGCATCTCCACCTCGCCTCGGCATCTACACCTCTGGCTCTCTGATCTTGAAGTCTTGAGACCATCCTCGCGACAAGTTCTGGCCCAGATCCGATCGACCTCTCCCCTCGCCCCCAACCTCGCCTCGCCACCCCCGCTTCCACCTCTCATTCTGGGGACGATCCACCCGAAAATGCGTGGCCTGGAACAGACCCCGACCTCCCACCTCGCCCCCTGACCTCGCCTCGCCCCCACCTCTGGTTCTCTGTTCCTGGGGCCCTGCGCCCAACGATTCCTGGCCCAGAACCCGCCCTGACCCCCCCCACCTCGCCCCCACGCCTCGCCTCGGCACCCCCACGCCTGGCTTTCTGCTCTGGAAGCCCACCACCCGACAATTCTCGGCCTGGAGCCGACCCTGACCCCCCACAGCAGCTCCCGCACCTCGGCCGCCCCACCTCGCCTCGGCACCCCCCGCCTCTGCCCGTCTGATTTGGGAACCGTCCACGCAACAATTCTTGGCCCAGAACCGACCCTGACCCCCCACCTCGCCCCCCCACGTCGTCTCGGCACCCCCAGTTCTGGCGCTGTCTGACTGGGACCATCCACCCGACCAAAACCAAGGCCAGCACCGACCCTGACACCCCACGTCGCCCCCCCCCCCCGCCTAGACACCCTCACCTCTGGCTCGCTGTCCTGGGGACGCTCCACCCGATGATTCCTGGCCGGAACCGACTCTGACCCCCACCTCGAACCCCCCTTCGCCTCGGCACCCCCAGCTTGCGCTTTCTGTTCCAAGGGCCCTCCACGCGACAACTCCTGGCCCAGAACAGACCTGACCCACCTCGCCCCCCCCACCTCGCCTCGGCCCCCCATCCTCTAGCTCTCTGTTCTGAAAGCCCTCCACCCAACAATTCCTAACCCGGAGCCAGTGCAAATCCCCCACCTCGACCCCCCATCTCGCCTCGGCACCCCCACCTCTGGCCCTCTGTAATGAGAACCCTCCGCTCCGCAATTCCTGGCCCGGAACCAGCCCTGACCACCCGCGTCACCCAGACACTTCGCCACGGCCTCCCCACCTCTGGCTCTCTGCTCTGAAGGCTATCCACCTGACAAGTCGTGGTCAGGAACCGACCCTGACCACTCACGTCGCCTCCCGACCAGGCTTCGGCACCCCCACCTCTGGCCCTTTCTCCTGGGGGCCCGACAACTCCTGGCCCGGAACCGACACTGATTCTCCACCTCGTTCCCCCGCCTCGCCTCGACATCCCCACTTCTGGCTCTCTTTTCTGGGGGCCATCCAGACCCCCCACCTCGCCCCACCGCCTCGCCTCGCCACCCGTTCTCTGCTTTGGGGGCCATCCACCCGACAACTCCGGAACCAGCCCTGACCCACCACCTCGCCCCCCACACCTCGCCACGGCACCCCCATATCTGGCCCTGTCTCCTGGGGGCCTTCCGCCCGACAACTCCTGGCCCGGAACCGACACTGATTCCCCACCTCGTTTCCCCGCCTCGCCTCGCCACCCGCGCTCTGTTCTGGAGGCTATCAACCCGACAATTCCTGACCCGGAACCGACCCTGACCCCCCTCCTCGCCCCCCCACCTCGCCTCGGCACCCCAAACGACCCTGACCCCCACCTCGTCCCCCCACCTCGCGTGGGCCCCCTCACCTCGGGTTCTCTCTCTCTCTCTCTCTCTTCTCGGAGCCCTCAACTCGACAAAATCTGGCCTGGAACCGACGCTGACATCCGCCTCGGCCCCCCACCTCGCCTCGACTCGCCACCCCCACCTGCAAGTACCTCTCTGTTCTGGGGACCAGCCGCCCGACCACTCCTGGCCCAGAACCGACTCTGACCGCCAACCTCACCCCTTTGCGTCGCCTCGGCACCCCCCCACCTCGCCTCGGCACCCCCACCTCAACATGTCTTTGCTGGGGGAGCTCCACACGACAACTCCTAGCCAGGAACCGACCCTGACCCCCCACGCTGCCCCCCCCACCTCGCCTCGGCAATCCCGCCTTTGGCTCCCCGTTCTGGGGGCCATCCACCCGACATGCCCTGACCCCCCACCTCGCACCGCTGCTTTTCTGTTTTAAGGGCCCTCCACCCGACAACTGCCGGCCCAAAGCCGTCCCTGATCCCCCCCCCCTCGCGTCGGCACCGCCACGTCTGGCCCGCTGTCCTGGGGACACTCCACCCGACAATTCCTGGCCCGAAACCGACCCTGACCACTCACCTCGCCCCCCCATCTCGCCTCGGCACCCCAGCGTCTAGCTCTCTCCCTGCTGCGCACCATCCACCCGACAATTCCCAACCCAGAGCCGACCCTGCCCTGACCCCCCGCCTCGCCCCCCCATCCCGCCACGGCACCCCCACGTTTGCTTTTCTGGTATGATGGCCCTCCACCCCGAAATTCCTGGCCCTGCAAAGACCCTGAACCCCCACCTCGCCGCCCCACCAGGCCTCGGCACCCCCACCTTGTGCACTCCATCCACCCGACACTTCCTAGCCCAGAACCGACCGTGACCCCCCTCCTCGCCCCCCCACCTCGCTTCGGTACCCCCACCTCTGGTTTTCTGCGCCGGGGATCCTCCACCCGACAATTCCTAGCACAGAACCGACCCTGACCCCCCACCTC